>CM068385.1:27022073-27336063 GCA_034770075.1 Aralia elata | reverse complement strand
CCTGTAAATCGTATCCAAAAGACTGTACAGGGGTCCATTTTTCATTTTAGAATGTTGTGTCCCACAATAATGCATTTGATATAAGTGATAATATTTCCTGTACGTGATCCATGCAGGTTAGCGTGGGCAAGGTCCCTAGCCCTATCAGAGTTCAAAAGCAATGGTTTGGGGGGCCAAGAATGATGTGCGAGAGGACGAATTCCAAGGATGCCCTTCAAAGCTAGTCAGGAAGAATAACTTCTTTTGATGACAAATGGGATGGAATAAGGTGGATTATAAGAGGGGTGACTCCGGATATGAGACCCGACACTTCACAAGGAACAATGCGACCCGGATACGAGACACACCGGCGCCATTACGAGACGAGAGACAGGTTAGGGATTGATGCAATTGACACCTTTAACGAATGTGTTGCATGCCTTACCATCTTGCATTGCATCATAAGTTAGTATGTGTGCTGCATCATGTATGCACTGTCATTCTTATTGCACTGTTATTCATCGCATCATGTGTCTACTTCTTTATCATGTTTCTTATTTCATTTATACATTTCATCTCAACATGATAAAAGTTGGGCAGCTGTAGACAAGCCCCAGACACCCAAATTTTGGCGCTTACGTATATCTAACCGTGACAGGGGGGGGGGATGCGAGAGAAAGAGAAATACCAGAGGCAAAATCGTCAAATGAACCGGCCTGTGAGGGCGAGGGATGCACAAGAACGAGCATTCGACGCCACCGCGACGATTTACAACCGAAAACCGTGACAGCAGGGCCGTCCGAAATGAGCATGCCCGAATGATGCGGCACATCTCCCAGTGATTCCCGGACTGCAAAATACAAACCTGTCGGGCGAAAACTGACGTCACGACACGCGAATCGAGGTGCGGCACAGAATATCGAGAAAATCAGCCCACCCAGCCGCGGATTGATCTGCGGCCAAACGATTAAAATGATAATGGTGGTGCGCACGGGACTCGAAACCAGGAAACCAGCTGAGTGCGATGGGGGTGGGCCAGCCAGCCGCAGATCTATCTTCGGCCAGCCGCGGATCTATCTGCGGCTGCCCTAAAGCAGCCTATTTCAGCTCAGTTTCTTCATTTCATCCAGGGGAGAGCAGCAGCAGCGGCGGAAAAAGAAAGAAAAGAAGGAGAAAACAGCAAGAAAAATAGAGAGAAAAGAGAGAAAAGAAGTGAGAAATTGTATCCATTTTGTGAGATTACATCTCATATTTCCTACTCTATTCAATACACAAATTCATACATGTTGTGGGGATCATTTGCAAGGTGAAAAATCCTTTGTTTTAGCATTTTGTTTTACCATTTTTGTTAAGCTTTTATCATCCAAATTATATTAAATGTAGTTTCCTTGTGTATTGTTGTGGATCTATGGATTGAGGGCTATTAGTGAGGGTTCCCAAATGGAACGAAATTCCTCCTAATGGCCCGATGATATCCATTTGGTGAATTTTAGCTCGTTGTAACGATATATTGTGCATAGACTGTTTAGATTGCTATTCTTAGGATCTTGTGGGTGTGTGGCGATTTTGGATGTGAGCCTAGGAAAACGACCCCGTGGTTCCAAAATCCGATGATGACATCTTTTGAATATATGTAATAAATTCGATGTACCTTTCATTGTAAATATGTAATCGTCGGGCCTTAAAACGACGCCAAGGCGATAATCGTGTTTAAGGCCCCGAAATAGTGAAACTTGTGATTGTGGGCGTTTGGGGTTATTTTGATGGCTTACATGCCCATGAATAGCCCCGACGCGTGTTTATGCTTGATTGGATTTTGTGACACGAAAAAATGATTTCAAAGCTAAACGATAAGATTTTCATAAAATCAAGCAAACTAGGTTATTAGAGTCACGAGGCAAAAAAATTGGAAATGCTAATGAATGTCGATTCCTATTTGACGAGAAGGCAAAGGAAAATCGTTTTCAAACATCACAAAAAATGATTTTATAAATAAATGGCGTTTTATTAAACCGTTGTGCATAGGGTTAAAGAGACTCTAGAAGTTGCCCATTATTTGAGTTACGAAAGCAACGTATAGATCTCGACTCCTATTTTGACGAAGGTTTAAAACTCTTGTTTTGTCAAAATGACACCTAATGGAAATCTTGCAGTTTTGACAATTAAAATCAAAACCTTTCTCATCGAGCCTTCTCGTGTATGCTGAAGGACATTCCGAAGCGTTTTCAAATTAAAGCACGACTTTCCCTAAAAATCCAAATGATTCTTTCATACAAATTCATTCACATAGGCACACACACACACGCGCGCACCGGCACCCCACACACACACACATTTCATGGATTAAAGGATAGGAAAGTATCAAGATTGCGGTAACCGTAGTTTCACGGAAGTCGAGGGGTGCCTAACACCTTCCCCTCACTTAAGCAAGCCCCCGAACTCTATGAATCTCGATTCGCAGACCAATTAATTCGGAGTCACATATGAGCCAGCGATTTATTAAAAAAAACGAAAACTCGGATGAGTTGGTACATCCATTTCAAATATACCAACTGGCGACTCTGGTTAATTGGCTCATCATAAAACACGATCTTTCAAAACCCCGTCGACATCAATGCCGACCTTTTCCAAAAATCATCTAAACCAAAAGGCTAAAATTGGAAAAGACAAAAGAGACGAGAAAACCCGGCGTCGACAACTGGCGAATTTAGGACATAAGAAATCTTTTCAGCAGTGAGAACAATTCTCAGATTCCTTAACCAGTCCATATAATTCGGTCCGGTCAGTTTGTTAGCATCAAGTATGCTACGCAGTGATAGTGAGTTTGACATTTTTAAATTCTGCATGTGAAATAGACAACATTTTAGCATACATTCATTTAATTAATTACCAAAATAAATTAGGTCTTTATTTTAAATTGGTATCTCCCACTATTTTCATCAAACTATATTACCCTCATTATATAGTTCGGCAATTCTAATTAAAGATTTGCTAGTGAGATTAAGGATCCCATTTAAAATGTATATAGCCTTGTGGTGACACAACAAGCGATATATAAATAAATAGGTAGACAACTATTATCAATTACATCACTATGTAACTCCTTGTATTTTGCCTCTTAGATTATTTTGATCAAGTGGTGACACATCCGAATCAAAATTATCCAAGTTAAGTCCAACCTAGCACTTCCATATATTCGAAAGAAAAACACTGTCCTTGTGGTGACACAACAAAACAGCATCGTTCAGTCTATTTATAAGCATCTAATGTGATAAAGCAACATCTTAAATATTTAATACTTGCCTTGTGGTGACACAACAAACTCACATTAAATATTTAATACTCTATTGTTTTACCATGCTAGAAAGTGACGTTCGATATTCCAAATATCTTTGAACGCTTAGGACTTAATATATTACTTTGAGGGGTTTGTTATTATTAGTCTCATCTTGTTTAGCGCGCATGCACATATATATATATATATAAAATACGCGTCATATTATTTTACATGCGAAGCATGTTGGATAATATATAATATATATATATATAATAAGCATGCACATATAGAATACTATATTCTACCTGGATTGATTATGGACTTTTATTCTAGTTTGGTTCACTAGAGCCCCCAAGTGAACCAAAAGGTCAAACCTAGGGTGCAAGAATTAAATTTAAATATAACTATTACATTTAAACCCGGGCTCCAATACAAACGGGTCTTCAAGCGCTCCTTGCTCCTTTGTCTCCAATTCTTCAAAAATTAATTCTAACTAGTCCTATTACATAAACTATTTACAATAAATAGAAACCTTGATCAGCAGTCAAGGGGAAGTACATAGGAGGGAGATAGAATTTACATTAAGGAAAAATTAGAGAAGACGAGGTACGCAGACCCCATTTATAAAAACCCATACATTCAACCATCCACTAAAATAAATCCAATCACACATTGGTCAATCGTCCATAATCAATCCCTATTTATTATCATACATATCTCTATATGTATCAATAAATAACATTCATCCCATGAATAATAAATCCATTCCATATATGCATTGATATCAATTAATGGGCAAAAGTTTTGCTAATATTTAGTTTTAAAACAAAATAAACTCTTTTATTTTAATCAAAAACCAAATCCAAATTAAACTCCTTTAATTTTAGCAATCTGAAATCCTATTCCAGATAAAATAAACTCTTTATTTTAAAATAATATCAATTAAATAAACCATTTATTTTAATTGAAGAAAAATAATATTTTTCAGATTCTGCTTACCGGCGCAGCTGCGCAGCTCCCCAGAAAAAAACGATTCTGGGTTTCGGCGCAGCTGCGCTCCAGAATGAACTGGAGGCGGCGCAGCTGCGCCGTGTCGCTGATTCAGAAATTTTTTTTTATTCTGCCCAAAAATTTCGATCCAATCGCATATCAAGCATACATGGAATCATCAAAATCGATAATTAGCACAAGATTAGGCTCTGATACCACTGTTAGGTTTGTATATAACGCGAACATGCAATCAAATTACATAAACAGTGCGGAAGCGCGATAAAATCGGATTTTAAAATTTTATACAAACCATCACCAAGATCAATCTATGTGCTCAATTAACGATATAAACGAAAGAGAAAGAGAATAAGAATTATACCCCTCGTAGAACAAAAGCTTCCTCGGGTACAAAGTTCAACTCCTAGTCCTTCGTGTTCTCCTCGAATGCTACGGTGTGATTCCTTCCTTTGATCAACGTTAGCCACCCAAGTGTTTGGCCTCTAGAGGTGATCCACCAAGGAAGAACAAGTATTCAAGAAGTTGGGTATTTGGCAAAACCCTAGTTTCTATCTCTATAGAAATTGTAAGTACTCTCCACAATCTAATGCAAGAGTGTGTAACCCTAATCTATGACAAGACCCTTCTTATTTATAGATGTAGGAATAACCCTTCCCTAAACTATTTAGGATTTAGGGTTTGTATTATAATTAAACTCCTTTAATTAATAATGCTCCTAATCCAATTAGAAATCCATGGGAAAGTACTTCTATTAATTAATTCCCAATCCCTATTAGGAATTAAATAATAGTAATAGTAATAATAATAATAAGACTCCTCTTATTAATTTATATTTAATATTTCCAAAATATTAAATAATAAATATTAAGCTATTTAATTTATTCTATCTCCATAGATTAAATTAAATACACTTAACTTATTATTACCATTATGCCATTTACTTCTTAAATAAATATTTTCCTTTTGCGGTGTGACCCTTTAGGTTCTCCATATTAAACCGGTTGTGAATAAATCAATTAGAACAATTCTAATCTTATTTAAATAAATAAATTAAACTATTTAATTCAATTTAAATAAATAACATTTATTCTACAATAAGGGTAAGCCCCCTTAGCGATCAACGACTTTCCAGATAATATAGATTTCAACATTAATCACAAAAGAACCTTTGAGTAGATAGTTACCGTACAATTCAATCCTTCTACCATACAATGTCCCAATTAAATATAAGACATGGATTTACTGTCAAGTCTTATTTTATTTAATTATATGTATTTCGATTCCCCAAATGCACAAATCTAATTAATGCAAATTAGAAACTCCTTTCTAATTTCATTCTGCCTTGGCCAAGGACTACTGAGTTATCATTTATCGAATCACATAGGACATTCACATCTTTTACTAGACGAGGTAGATTCTTTGTTGATCATTCACCTATCTCCATGTATAACTAATTATACCCCAATCATACCCTTTGATATACCCACAAGGTCTTAAGGGATATGTCAAAGTATAACCTCATCATACACAAGATACTATGATGATCTCAAGGTCCAAGGATCACTTGTACTACTATCACTGGGAGGAATTCCTATTGACAGGCGAGTAAAACTCCATTAGGTATTCCTTAGCGAGACACGTTCAGTGAACTTATTCTCTAATAAGCACCTAAATACTTGCTTTAGTGTCTCCACACAAATGATTATGAGATCAATCATCCTCTTCCTAAGAGCAAGCCAACGTATGTACTAATCTATCCGGATTCACTAATCCCCAATTTAGTAAATCCAACGATTAGGAACAATTTTAGTTTGTGAGCTATCTTGAATTTAGATCTCATTAGCATGATCACCATCATGATTCTAAAAGCATTGCTCAAAACTATGGGTTTATCACATTTAATATAACAGCACTATGTAGATAATATAAAATGCCTTTTAAGAAAATCAATTTCCTTTATTAATAAATGAATAAGATTACAAAGTATATGCTACATCATATCAAATATGATTGGCTTGTGTGCATACTACTTTCAGAAACAACCGAGCAAGAAGGAAATCCAGAACCCTAGCCTCTCAATCAGTCAAACCAAGAAGAAAGGGTAGAGTGAGGCGAACCTAGCTAGACCTAGGGTCTTAATCGGATCGGACGGGACGAGAGGAGAGACGGGAGGAAGGAGCCGGCGACGGCATGAATTGACCGGCGGGCTAAGCAAAGGGGCGGCATAAGCGACCGAGCGACTTCAATCGGACCAAGGGTCCCAGAAATTCGGCGACGCGACCGATGAGGGTACGAAGCTCGAGGAATTGACCGGCGAATTCACAGTCGGCGTGATGTATACCATCAGTCACCCATCTCTTTCCGACCGATGGTCCTTAACTGGCCAAACAGAGTAATACCCAGCCAATTTAGGTAAAAGATCCTCTATAAATTTAAACCCCCTTGCCCTAAACCAAAGTTGTCGATTCCTTTGATTGTGAGTCCAAAAAAAAAAATTGGGAGCGAGTCTAATAGAGAGAGAAATCACTAAGAGTAGCGACGCTGAATGTCCGAATTCGTCAACTATTTTGGAAGGATGAGGAGGACTGCAAGTCGAACGGAATCAAGGTATAGCCGTAGGGTTTATCAAACCACTGTGATGGTTCTTATTTGGGTTTGTATGAATTTTCTTTCTTCCATACTTGAGATTGTGTTGCTGATTTTGTTGTATTGTATTGGAATGAAATCTTGTTTCTCTATAATGGGGTACATTGTTTCTCTGTATTGAATTTAATTGTCTTGGTACTGCTTGGTTGTACTGCTTGAATTGGAAATCTTGTGTATAAGAGAACCCAAAGGTTCGGGCAGTACAACTTTTATAGTATGTATATGCCAGTATTGATCCTCATTAAGCCCACAAGATGTTTGTTGTAATGCCTAAACAAGGCTGTGATTCATGTTGGTGTTCAATATTTCTGTCGACAGCCTTGTTGCACATAAAAAACAAATCCTTGGCTGATTATAGGAAACTGAACTCAGTGTGTCATATGAATCTGTTTGGAAATTTTTGCCTAGTAGGTTGAGTAATAATCCTGGTTAGACAAAATAAAAAGGGACTGCAGGATGCTTGTTATATTATAGGTGATAATAGTGGCTGTTAATTTTGGCAGTAAGGGATGAAACAATATAATTATGAACGTGAGTAATAGTATACAATAATTGCATAAATCTCCAAATTGGTTGTGCTATCGTTGGTGTATTTATTGGTTATTAATTTGAGTTAATAATGCACTTGCAAATTAGCTAGTTTATTATGACTAATAAATAAAGTTAATAATTAATTTATTTATCAATAAATGATAAATAAAGATAATAAATATTTAATTATTATTGGATTAATATTAAATAATAATTAAATATCAATAAATTAGTAAAACTAATTACTTATTTGATTGGTCAATAAATAATAAATATTTAATTATTATTTTAATTAATATTAAATAATAATTAAGTATGAATAAAGCTAATAACTTAATTATTATAAATAAAGTTTAATAAATAGTTTAATATTAAGTAATAATTAAGTAATTATTTATTATTTATCAAATAATAATAAGTAAAGATACTAAATATATAATCAAGAATGAATAACGTTAATCAATTAATTATTTATTATTTATCATTAAATAATAAAATAAAGATAATAAATATTTAATTATTAACTATTTAACTAATAATTAAGTATGAATAAAAATTGATGAATTAATTATTACTTATCAAGAAGTAATGCATAAAGATAATAAATATTTGGTTATTATTTAATTAATATTAAATAATAATTAAGTATGAATGAAGATAATAAGTATCTAATTTATTATTTATTGTTTAACATTAAATAATAAATAAAGATAATAAATATCTAATTATTAACTAATTAATATTAATAATAATTGGGTATGAATAAAGCTAATAAGGATAACACTTACTTAATCATTAATGAAATAAAGATTAAGTATGAGTGAGATTAATAAGTTAATTTGTTTATCTTTGGCCCTTAATAAATAATGATAATAAAACACTTAATGGATTATTTAATAACAATTAAGTGTGTGTAGAAATTAATACATTAAGTATTTAATTAATGTGAATAAGGAACAAGAATAATAATTTCTCAATTACCTTTAAAGGGTGAATAGTAATTAAGGGTAAATAAAATTGAATAAGTAATCAACTAATATCTAGTTGCTATTAAACCATAATAAATTTATTATTTATTTTCATAAATAATAAATAAGGATTATTAACCCATAGTTAGAGACTAATAAGGGAAATAGTTGAGTACTCAAATGATAAGTAACCATGAGTAACTATTATTTATTTTAAATAATAGCTAGAGGCCATTAAATTAATTTCTGTTTAGCTAATGATTAGATAGTAATTAAATGTAATTGGTAAATTATTTATCTGCCAAATAAATGGTATAGTAAGGTGTGCCAATATACAACTATGCCATATTAATTGATAAATCGACTTTGTCCAATGATAGGTCACTCGAGATCAATTAATTAAAGCTAAATTTTATCTGTAGCTGAGCAAACAGGCAAGTTTTATCTTACTCAACTTTTACATTGAGCAAGTTTCTAAACCTTATGCACTATTTTTAATTCGTGCAAAAAGGTATATATTATTGCAAGTTATTCTTTAAGCTTGAATCTTATCTCCAAGCATGCCTTAAGTGGTCTAATTACTTTTAAAATTATTCCACATCTGTGTATTTATTGACATTCGCACTCGTGTATTTGAATTCGTATATTTATTTAAGTTCAGAAATTTATGAACTATTCATGGTTAAGTCTGAACCCTTGTTCGATCAGGCAAGTATGTGAGAATTTATAAAAGCTATCCGAACCAATCGATGGTAAGGATTCTTAGACTGTATGAACACCCCT
Organism: Aralia elata; assembly: GCA_034770075.1. Taxonomy (NCBI): domain Eukaryota; kingdom Viridiplantae; phylum Streptophyta; class Magnoliopsida; order Apiales; family Araliaceae; genus Aralia; species Aralia elata. Next base: position 27,326,871 of record CM068385.1, on the reverse strand, counting down.
CTTATTATAGGGGAGTACCCCAGGTACCGTATATAAGGTACAAATAGCAGAGTTAAATGTTATGCATACACATAGCGTACGCGAGGCTGATCCCCTCAAGTACTTATTCTGTAGCCAGTAACCAGAGGGTCAACTAGCTATTGACTCCTTTGGAAGTTATTGTTCAAAGTCTACGTGACTATCAATTGTTCTAAAAGCATTTATTGTTATTGCTTATGATAATTCTATTGTTGAAATCTCTTTCTATATCCCTTTCATCATGATATATCCTTATTGTTGTACTTTAAACTTGCTAAGCAAACTCGTTGCTCATCCTTGCTATATCATGACTTCATTGCAGCTAAACCCGAGACATCAGGGAAGAACAAAGGGAAAGAAAAGATGAAGTGATAGACTTCATGTAGCAGATTTTAAACTTATGTGTAGTTAATCACTGTTAATGTAATTTAAACCCTGATAGTTATTTAGGGTATGGATTTGTGTATGTGTTTAAGGTTATTGTATTCTGGGACTAGTAACACCCTTGCAATGAACAACGTATGTTTATTATATTCCGCATTTTAGATACCATATGTTGTTAGAGGTGAATGTTTGTATTGGATCGTGATGACCAGATCCGGGTAGTTGGAGACCCGAATTTGGGGGCGTCACAGAAACACTACACAATTGCACGGAGTAAAACTTAAATTGCTTGATGAAAACTGAGCGGGTTGACGATAAGCAACGCTTGCTGTCTAGCGACATAGCACGCCGCTGCCCATGCCTTCGCTTGCTTGTTACTGTGTTGCTGCTGCAGCTGCCATAGGGCAGCAGTTCTATTCAATTCTACAGCCCATTTTCCCTATCAAGCCATGACAATTTATCTAACTGTTATTGCTGCCCAACCAAATGCTCCTGCCATAAAGCAGCAGCTTTTTCCTCACGTTAGCACAGTACTCAGCCTATACCAGCTGCTCCCCCCTTCTTGCTGCTGTCATAGACAGCAGCGTGTTCCCGCCTTGCTGCTGTCATGGACAGCAGCGCGCTCTCTCGAAATCCCACAAATACACATCACATCATAAATATATATATATGTTCCTTATACACAAGAAACCCAAAAGAGACAATTTAACTTAATAGATGCATGTGAAACATAGAAAAATTACTAACCAAACTTAGTTTACATGTTTGACATCACACACATCATTATTCCTGCGTCACATTGAGCTTATAAAAGCAACATATAGATTTTCTATTTCCTTCTTGCAATTCAGTTTATGACACAAGTAATTATCAATATGAATAGTTTGTAATTTCCACCTTAGTTCTATAAAAAGTTTATAAACCAACATCAAGCATATAACTCTTTAGTACGTATATGGTTAAGTATGTTTTCAAAAATATATATAAAGAGTAGCTTATTATCTATTATGCCCCAATCAAGCATAACACGTAAGTTAACACTATTCTTTCCCAAAATAATCTCAAACATCCAAGTACATATTTAACATAATATGAACTTATTATAAACCATACATTCATGGTTTGAAACATTTAATGCGCAAGACTTTTAAATATTATTTCGAAACAGCCCTTAATAAGGCATTTAAGCTAGTATTTACACTTTCAAAATAGAACTTGGTTTGGTATGTCTCAAACAGAACCAAACTACTCTGTTTGAATTTTTAAACCCCTTGATAAAACACATGAACCAATCCTAGGAACAATGTAATATTCTGAACCCTAATAAGATCTGTATATGTAAATTATGTGTTTAATAAATGAAATTTCTTGTTCTGACTTGATATTATGTGATTGTGTATTTTATTAAACAATTAGGTCAAATAAAAATTTTTCGCCAAGCAGCTGTGTCGTGCTTAATCGGACAAAATAATTTGTCGTGCTTCCGGCGAATTCACCGAGAAGCGTCTCGGCAAATTATTTTTTTAAGCTGCTGTGTCGTGCTTGGAAATGACGAAGTGCTTTGTCATGCTTCGACATTAATATAATATTATAGTAACTGATAAAATTCTAGAAATAAGTTAATTAGGGTTAGAATGTTAAACGGAAATAGAAACCCTAATTTCAAAACCCTAATTGGTAAAATTTATCCGAATTGTCTAATCGAAACCTTAATTATTATATAAGAATTTTAATTGATATACTTAGATTCTAAATAATGAATCATAATATTAATTATGAATTACTAAGGTTAAATTAAACTCTAAACGAAAGATTAAAACCCTAATTATAGGATTGAAAACCCTAAACCCTAATTCGGAACCCTAAAACCCTAATTTGGTTTAATAACCCTAAATTATGATATGATAAACTTTAATTATGATATATTAACTTAATTAAAGTATTACTAACCATGATTAAACATCCTAATCATGATTAACAAAAATCTAGATTTAATTAGTAAGTAAATAAGTGAAAAATAAAATCCTAGCCAATGAAAATTAAGCTAGGAGTGTGCAAGCTTGTGCTTGACACACTCCAGCACAAGCATGACAATCTAGGATCAGATTTGAGCAGCACAAGTTAAGGGGTTAGATATTTGTGGAGGCAAGAATGTGAGAAATGACCTAAAAACCCTAATTTGGAAGTTGTTATAAATAGAAACATCAAGTTGGTCATTTAACCTACGAATTTACAAACCTTAAACACCTATATTACCAGCCATAACAAGCCTCTGCAATCACAAGATCAATAGCCAAGATCAGAAATCAAATTTTGAAGAAAAAGGTGCATAAACCCTAATTTGTTGCTAGATCTTTAAGTTTGAATTTGATGTTATATTTTAGTGTTTAGGAATACTTATTAATATGTAATTAAGTGATCTGGGCGGTTAAAACACGTTTACATAACATCTAGATATGAAAATCAAGCCAAAATAGCAAACTGTTCTTGGCAGTCAAGAACAGTCTGACAAGCTATTTTGTCAGAGCTTTTGATCGGCTTAAAATGTTTGTTTGATTTGTTTTAAAGCATGAATCAGTAGTATGCCATGTTAGCTTTGATATCCAATTAATAGAACTCCAAAATTATTTCACAGTAGGAAGATATAAGTGGTCAAAGTCCTTTGACCGTTCTGATTTTGCAAGTTTCTAGGTAACCCAGAAAACTTTGAAGAACTCTGACAAGATTTGTCAGAAATTCATGCTACCCAGAATTGATCTAGATGACATGTTTTGTGTAAATTATTTATTTAAGGTTGTAGTATGCTATGTAAACTTTAATCTTGAACCATAAAAACACATAAACAAACAATCAATCAAACGGAATTAGCAGTCAAACTGCGTTGACCGTTATGACTGGATGAGTTTCTGGGTTACTAACCCAGAAACTCAAGAACAGTCATGAACGGGGTAGTTTGACCATGCTTTTTAGATCATGATATGATATAGTTTGAGATGGAAATTGATATGTCGTTGTACACTGCCATATTGACTATAACAACAAACAAAAATCAAACACAAACATCAAACCAGTTGGAATTAATTTGAGGTCAAAAGTCACTGTTGGACGTTGACCAGGTGTTCTTCATGAAGAACACCTTTAGCGACGAAATGCAGAGCCAAACCCAGAACACTATGCACATATGCAGACCGTCGCTAAAGCCCTTTAGCGACGAATGTTTAATAAAAATTAATTAAATAAATTATAAAATAATAAATAATTATTAAATAATTATTAATAATTAATAAATAAATCCAAAAATTCATTTTTAAATTATAAAAATTTATTTTTAATATTTGTATATATTCTAATATATTATTTAATTTAATTAAATAATAAATAATAATTATAATAAATCATTTAATAATTGTTTTAATTATTTAAAAATGATATTAAATTATTAAATAATTATATTAATTATTTAAAAATGATATTAAGGTAAATAAAATTATTATATATAATAATTAAATAAAATATTAAATATTTAAAATATTATTAATGATAAATAAATCATTTAAATAATATATTAAGTATTTAAAAATGTTATAAATGATAATTAAATCATTTAAATATCAAATTAAGTTTTGAAAATTATTATAAGTAATAAATAAATTATTTTAATAATAAAAATAAAGTCTAAAAATATTATTAATGATAAAATAAATCATTTAAATAATATTTTATCTTTCTAAAAATATTATAAATGATAAATAAATCATTTAAAGAATATTTTAAATATCTAAAAATATTCTAAATGATAAATAAATCATTTAAATAACATATTAAATGTTTTAAAAATATTCTAAATGATAATTAAATCATTTAAAAATATTCCTAAGCTTGTAAAATTATTTAAAAATACTTCCAAGCTTCTGAAAATTATTTAAAAATAATACCAAGCTTCTAAAAATGTTATAAATAATAATTAAATTGTTTAGACTAATAATTAGACTTCCAAATGAAGTTTTATCGAACAATCTATGTGTTTAGCCATTAAGGACGCGACCGAGATACCGAATCAACGTCGAACCTTAATGAAACTTGTCTAGATTAGTGTGATACATGTTTATATACGTGCTAACGCTTATTATTGGTATACGTAGACTACGTGCGTTGACCGATTGTACTAAATTATAGTGAGCTATGCTAAGGCAAGTATCCCGAACTTATTTACTTTTGAGCAAGTATCCCGAACTTATTTACTTTTGAGCAAGTATCCCGAACTTATTTACTTTTGAGCAAGTATCCCGAACTTATTTACTTTTGAGCAAGTCTCCCAACTTTGTTATCTTTATGCAAGTATTATACATCTAGCTATCAATTATTGTGAAGTTATTGCTTCTTGTTCAGCATAACTTAAGAAATGAATCATTATTCATATATTGTTTATTCGAGCTTAAATTGTTGTGTCAAACCAAATTGTTTGGTAAGACATCTTATACTGAGTAAATGGAAATGCCTTCATAGGAAGGCCAATAAATGTCGATAATATATTGACCACAAATGGTAGGATGATATGCATACTCCTAGGATATTGGTGAGGCTGATCACCTACCAGATATCCAAAACTCAAATGGTTCTAAGTCATTAAAGACTGATAGAACTAAATGAAATATATGGTTCTTATACAGAACCCTCAGTATATATTATTGACATCTTTCAAATCAAACACATGGTGTTTACATATTCAAATGAACTTGCTGAGCATTTGTAGCTCATTCTTGCGCATATCTTCTTTTGCAGCTGTAAATGATATCCCTGGCACGTCTGAGACTGATAAGGGGAAAAACCATGCTTATTAAGTTTTATTTCTATTGTTGAATACTTTAAGTCTTTTAAAGACTTGTTGTTGTAATAACTTAGTATAACGAATGATGTTACTGAACAAAATGTTATGTAATATATTATGATCCTTTATGTCATAGAATGCGTTATACTCTGATCTTTAAATTATTTAGCATAGTTGTACTAAGTTAGATACAGTATCTATACGAACTATACATCTGAATGAGGGTATTTAACTGATGTTGAAAGTCCTATAAGCTCTGGGGTTACACTTAATGAGCGCCGGTAAGGTGCCATCCTTACCGGAATGCGCCGCTCAGTTCTATGGACAATCTTATCGTTAATACTGTGAATGTCAGATAAATAGGAACTATTGATATGAAAGAGATATTCACAAGATCTGAATCTATACATCCAAGTGAGGGTATCCAAACATGGATAACGTTCTGACGAGAACTATTATCTGTTATGGGATACTGTGAACCTTGGATAGATAGAAATCATATTTTATTGAATATTTATAGTTGTATAGTTTCACGTGAGCACCAGATCTGCTACAGGGGAGTGTAGAGATTTAGGGGCGTCACAAGATGGTATCAGAGCCGTAGATTATAGCTCTAAGGAGTTGGGAAATACCTTAGGATATAATCTTTAAGTCCGTAAAATACTTAATACACATAAGATAACCTTAAAAGCTTTCTACTTTGTGTAAACTTGCTTCATCATAATACTAAACAAGTAAAATTCTTTGGTAGGATGGCAGGCCCAGATTAGGAAGATAGTTTAAGGGAGATAGGTTCACAGGTGATAGAGCTTGAGCAGGGCAGTGATCCTGAAGGACAAGAAGTTCAATATAACTTAGAATTCCATGATGCGATAGCGACAGAACCTAATGAGGACGCTGCAGAGGTTCAGATTATAGACGAAGGAGAAGATGAGGAAGAACCAATAATATGGAGGGATATATCAGAAGTTCGAAATCAATCTGTAGAAGAATTAGAAGAAGGAAACCTAGAGGAGGAAAACCTACTAGAACAAGCCCAGGTGGAAATACATACCTTAAACAATAGGGTGACGTATGTGGAAGAAAGGTTGGAGAATGAAGGACGATTAAATATCCGACTTCAGATATTGTTGTCAAGAAAGGAAAGAGAAAGATATCAAATCCAAGCAAGGCTTGATAGGACTAATAAAGAATTTCGTGAAACACTTGTGGATCTGGATAAGCGAGTAGCGGATTATCCCGTAGAGAATGGAAAGACTGGATATGACATCAATAGGTGGGTGGTATCCAGTATGTTGTGTGATGAGTATCGTAAGATTAAGCTTTAGATAAATCTGGTCACCAAAGTGTGTATGTAAATAGTAGTATCTAAACTACTTTACCCAAGTTTTGGAAAACTGGTTTGGGAATGCTAGTAGTACTTACATAAACTACTAGTCGAATATGTAAACCTTTTGTATGAATATACAAATTATGTTTGAACATTATGTGCATTACATACTTGTAATTATACTAGTTTTCTTACTTATATAGTCTAACGCTACCTTGAAGAAGACCATATACATTAGTAGTAGAGGCAGAAAATAGAGAAATAAACCCAACTAACAGTTAATAGATTCATATATACCCTTTTAATCGTAAAAAAAATTGCAAATCGAGAGATAATTTTCGTTAAAACCATATATAGAAATTGTAATGTAGAGACTAAGGAACACAAGTTTCTTGTGAACCTCATTCCTATACAGCTAGGGGAATTCGATATAATCTTAGGCATGGATTGGTTGGTTAATCATAATGCAATGATTGACTGCCATCGGAAGCGTGTAAATATATTAACTACGTCGAAGTCAAAGGTAGTGTTCAACGGTGATTGTTCACCTAAACGATGTCGATGTCTGACGGTAAGGCAAGTAGAGAGATTACTTAGGAATGGTTGTACAGGTTATTTGGCATATATATTAGATACTCGAAAGGAAGGAGTAAGATTGAATCAAACACTTATAGTTAGGGAATTTCAAAATGTATTTCCGATGATTTACCAGGTCTTACTCCGGATAGGGAGATCGAATTGGTTATCGATCTTGCACCTGGTACGATGCGAGTTTCGAATGCATCATACAGGATAACACCAGTAGAGTTGAAGGAGTTACTTGTACAGTTACAAGAACTCTTAGATAAAAAGTACATACAACCTAGCGTTTCACCATGGGGAGCACCGGTGTTGTTTGAAAAGAAAAAGGATGGAACAGTAAGGTTGTGTATTGATTATAGAGAATTAAATAAGTTAACAATAAAGAACAAATATCCTTTACCACGAATTGATGATCTGTTTGACCATTTGAAAGGGGCCGAATACTTTTCGAAGATCGACCTACGATCAGGTTACCATCAATTAAAGGTAAGAAAAGAAGATGTGCCGAAGACAGCGTTTAGGACACGCTATGGACATTATGAGTTTCTAGTGATGTCCTTTGGATTAACGAATGCACCGATAGCATTCATGGACTTAATGAACAGAGTGTTTAAACCATGCTTAGGCAATTTTGTCGTAGTGTTCATCGATGATATTTTAGTATACTCGAGAACAAAGGAGGAACATGCTGAACACCTAAGGAGCGTATTGGAGATATTACGCAAGGAATAACTTTATGCAAAGTTTTCCAAATGTGAATTCTGGTTGGAACGAGTCCAATTCTTGGGTCATGTGATTGACAAGAACGGAATCGCGGTAGATCCAGCGAAGATAGAAGCGGGTGTGAATTGGGAACAACCAACGACTCCATCAGAAGTAAGAAGTTTTCTCGGTTTAGCAGAGTACTATAGGCGATTTATACAAGATTTTTAGAAGATAGCAACCCCGCTAACCAATTTGACTCGAAAGACGGCAAAGTATGTCTGGACAGACAAATGTGAAGAAAGCTTCCAAGAGTTGAAGAAGCGGTTAAACATGGCACAGATTAGGTTGTGTGTTGATACAATATGGGAAGATGATTGCGTATGCGTCACGAGAACTCAAAGATTATGAGAAGAGGTATCTTACGCATGATCTTGAGTCAGTCGATGTAGTAATTGTCTTGGAAATTTGGAGGAATTACTTGCATGGGGAGAAGTGTAAGATATACACAGATTACAAAAGTCTGAAGTATATATTCACACAAAAGGAGTTAAACAGGAGGCAGAGGAGATGGCTAGAGTTGATAAAGGATTTCAACTGTGAAATCTTATATCACCCCGGGAAAGCCAACGCCATAGCAGACGCGTTAAGTAGAAAGAATCGAGAGAAGTTGAATGTAATAACCAACAACGAGGTACTGATAAAAGAGTTTAATAAACTTGAGATCGAGATAAGAGTTTCAGTTAACTCTACCCATAAGTTATTCGTCATAGAGAATAGTTCGACTTTATTGGATAGAGTCAAGGAACTATAGGAGACAGATAAAGAGTGTTAGAAGTGTAAGACCGAAATAACTCATAAATAGAATGACAAATTCAGAATAAACAAAGATGGGATAGTGAGGTACGAGGATAGAATTCAGGTACCCTCAGTACAAGAATTAAAAAGATAAAATATTGAATGAAGCCCATAGTTCTAAGTTCGTCGTACATCCAGGTAGTATAAAAATGTACAAAGATATAAGCTGTCACTTTTGGTGGTCTAACATGAAAAGAGAAATAGTAGAATGGGTAAGTAAATGTTTAACATGTCAAAGGGCAAAAGCTAAACACCAGAAGTCAAGTGGATTACTGCAACCTTAGAAGTTTCCGAGTGGAAATGAGAACATTTTACCATGGACTTCGTAGTAGGTCTTCCAAATACATCGAAAGGTCACAATACCATTTGGGTAATTGTAGATCGTTTTACCAAGTTAGCTCATTTTCTACCCATAAAAGTTAACTTCAGTCTTGACCAGTTAGCCAAAGTTTAAATCAATGAAATTATTTTTAGACAGGGAGTCCCTATTTCTTTTGTATTCGACCGAGATCCATGATTTACTTCTAATTTTTGGACAAGTCTCCAGAAACACTTAGGAACCCAGTTGAGATTAAGCACAATTTATCACTACAAACAGACGGTCAGAGTGAGAGGACGATTCAAACACTAGAGTACATGTTGCGAACTTGCAACATGGACTTCAAGGGAAGTTGGGGAGATTAGTTACCTTTAGTAGAATTGCCTACAACAATAGTTATCATGCAAGCATAGGAATGCCACCATTTGTAGCTTTGTACGAAAGGAAATATAGAACGTCGAAGAAGTCATTAGCAAATTGATAGGTACGCTTATGAGATGCTATTCTTTTATGGATATGAGTCACAAGTTGGTATCATAAATAGGAAAGAATAAAATCTACGAAATAAAGTGATACCTTCAGTCAAGGTTATTTAGAGAAATCAAAACATAGAGAACATTACGTGGGAGCTTGAGAGTAAAATGCAAGATAGTTACCCACACTTATTTATATAACCCGTACTGTAATTTCGAGGACGAAATTCTTATTAGTGGGGGTGAATGTAATATTCCGAACCCTAATAAGATCTGTATATGTAAATTATGTGTTTAATAAATGAAATTTCTTGTTCTGACTTGATATTATGTGATTGTGTATTTTATTAAACAATTAGGTCAAATAAAAAATTTTCGCCAAGCAGCTGTGTCGTGCTTAATCGGACAAAATGATTTGTCGTGCTTCCGGCGAATTCACCGAGAAGCGTCTCGGCAAATTATTTTTAAAAGCTGTTGTGTCGTGCTTGGAAATGACGAAGTGCTTTGTCATGCTTCGACATTAATATAATATTATAGTAACTGATAAAATTCTAGAAATAAGTTAATTAGGGTTAGAATGTTAAACGGAAATAGAAACCCTAATTTCAAAACCCTAATTGGTAAAATTTATCCGAATTGTCTAATCGAAACCCTAATTATTGTATAAGAATTTTAATTGATATACTTAGATTCTAAATAATGAATCATAATATTAATTATGAATTACCGAGGTTAAATTAAACTCTAAACGAAAGATTAAAACCCTAATTATAGGATTGAAAACCCTAAACCCTAATTCGGAACCCTAAAACCCTAATTTGGTTTAATAACCCTAAATTATGATATGATAAACTTTAATTATGATATATTAACTTAATTAAAGTATTACTAACCATGATTAAGCATCCTAATCATGATTAACAAAAATCTAGATTTAATTAGTAAGTAAATAAGTGAAAAATAAAATCCTAGCCAATGAAAATTAAGCTAGGAGTGTGCAAGCTTGTGCTTAACACACTCCAGCACAAGCATGACAATCTAGGATCAGATTTGAGCAGCACAAGTTAAGGGGTTAGATATTTGTGGAGGCAAGAATGTGAGAAATGACCTAAAAACCCTAATTTGGAAGTTATTATAAATAGAACATCAAGTTGGTCATTTAACCTACGAATTTACAAACCTTAAACACCTATATTACCAGCCATAACAAGCCTCTGCAATCACAAGATCAATAGCCAAGATCAGAAATCAAATTTTGAAGAAAAAGGTGCATAAACCCTAATTTGTTGCTAGATCTTTAAGTTTGAATTTGATGTTATATTTTAGTGTTTAGGAATACTTATTAATATGTAATTAAGTGATCTGGGCGGTTAAAACACGTTTACATAACATCTAGATATGAAAATCAAGCCAAAATAGCAAACTGTTCTTGGCAGTCAAGAACAATCTGACAAGCTATTTTGTCAGAGCTTTTGATCGGCTTAAAATGTTTGTTTGATGTGTTTTAAAGCATGAATCAGTAGTATGCCATGTTAGCTTTAATATCCAATTAATAGAACTCCAAAATTATTTCACAGTAGGAAGATATAAGTGGTCAAAGTCCTTTGACCGTTCTGATTTTGCAAGTTTCTGGGTAACCCAGAAACCTTTGAAGAACTCTGAAAAGATTTGTCAGAAATTCATGCTGCCCAGAATTGATCTAGATGACATGTTTTGTGTAAATTATTTGTTTAAGGTTGTAGTATGCTATGTAAACTTTAATCTTGAACCATAAAAACACATAAACAAACAATCAATCAAACGGAATTAGCAGTTAAACTGCGTTGACCGTTATGACTAGATGAGTTTCTAGGTTACCCAGAAACTCAAGAACAGTCATGAACGGGGTAGTTTGACCATGCTTTTTAGATCATGATATGATATAGTTTGAGATGGAAATTGATATGTCGTTGTACACTGTCATATTGACTATAACAACAAACAAAAATCAAACACAAACATCAAACCAGTTGGAATTAATTTAAGGTCAAAAGTCACTGTTGGACGTTGACCAGGTGTTCTTCATGAAGAACACCTTTAGCGACGAAATGCATAGCCAAACCCAGAACACTATGCACATATGCAGACCGTCGCTAAAGCCCTTTAGCGACGGATGTTTAATAAAAATTAAATAAAAATTAATTAAATAAATTACAAAATAATAAATAAATATTAAATAATTATTAATAATTAATAAATAAATCCGAAAATTCATTTTTAAACTATAAAAATTTATTTTTAATATTTGTATATATTCTGATATATTATTTAATTTAATTAAATAATAAATAATAATTATAATAAATCATTTAATAATTATTTTAATTATTTAAAAATGATATTAAATTATTAAATAATTATATTAATTATTTAAAAATGATATTAAGGTAAATAAAATTATTATATATAATAATTAAATAAAATATTAAATATTTAAAATATTATTAATGATAAATAAATCATTTAAATAATATATTAAGTATTTAAAAATGTTATAAATGATAATTAAATCATTTAAATATCAAATTAAGTTTTGAAAATTATTATAAGTAATAAATAAATTATTTTAATGATAAAATAAAGTCTAAAAATATTATTAATGATAAAATAAATCATTTAAATAATATTCTATCTTTCTAAAAATATTATAAATGATAAATAAATCATTTAAAGAATATTTTAAATATCTAAAAATATTCTAAATGATAAATAAATCATTTAAATAACATATTAAATGTTTTAAAAATATTCTAAATGATAATTAAATCATTTAAAAATATTCCTAAGCTTGTAAAATTATTTAAAAATACTTCCAAGCTTCTGAAAATTATTTAAAAATAATACCAAGCTTATAAAAATGTTATAAATAATAATTAAATTGTTTAGACTAATGATTAGACTTCCAAATGAAGTTTTATCGAACAATCTATGTGTTTAGCCATTAAGGACGCGACCGAGATACCGAATCAACGTCGAACCTTAATGAAACTTGTCTAGATTAGTGTGATACATGTTTATATACGTGTTAACGCTTATTATTGGTATACGTAGACTACGTGCGTTGACCGATTGTACTAAATTATAGTGAGCTACGCTAAGGCAAGTATCCCGAACTTATTTACTTTTGAGCAAGTATCCCGAACTTATTTACTTTTGAGCAAGTATCCCGAACTTATTTACTTTTGAGCAAGTCTCCCAACTTTGTTATCTTTATGCAAGTATTATACATCTAGCTATCAATTATTGTGAAGTTATTGCTTCTTGTTCAGCATAACTTAAGAAATGAATCATTATTCATATATTGTTTATTCGAGCTTAAATTGTTGTGTCAAACCAAATTGTTTGGTAAGACATCTTATACTGAGTAAATGGAAATGTCTTCATAGGAAGGCCAATAAATGTCGATAATATATTGACCACAAATGGTAGGATGATATGCATACTCCTAGGATATTGGTGAGGCTGATCACCTACCAGATATCCAAAACTCAAATGGTTCTAAGTCATTAAAGACTGATAGAACTAAATGAAATATATGGTTCTTATACAGAACCCTCAGTATACATTATTGACATCTTTCAAATCAAAACACATGGTGTTTTTACATATTCAAATGAACTTGCTGAGCATTTGTAGCTCATTCTTGCGCATATCTTCTTTTGCAGCTGTAAATGATATCCCTGGCACGTCTGAGACTGATAAGGGGAAAAGCCATGCTTATTAAGTTTTATTTCTATTGTTGAATACTTTAAGTCTTTTAAAGACTTGTTGTTGTAATAACTTAGTATAACGAATGATGTAACTGAACAAAATGTTATGTAATATATTAGGATCCTTTATGTCATAGAATGCGTTATACTCTGATCTTTAAATTATTTAGCATAGTTGTACTAAGTTAGATACAGTATCTATACGAACTATACATCTGAATGAGGGTATTTAACTGATGTTGAAAGTCCTATAAGCTCTGGGGTTACACTTAATGAGTGCCGGTAAGGTGCCATCCTTACCGGAATGCGCCCCTCAGTTCTATGGACAATCTTATCGTTAATACTGTGAATGTCAGATAGATAGGAACTATTGATATGAAAGAGATATTCACAAGATCTGAATCTATACATCTAAGTGAGGGTATCCAAACATGGATAACGTTCTGACGAGAACTATTATCTGTTATGGGATACTGTGAACCTTGGATAGATAGAAATCATATTTTATTGAATATTTATAGTTGTATAGTTTCACGTGAGCACCAGATCTGCTACAGGGGAGTGTAGAGATTTGGGGGCGTCACAAACAAGGCATATAAATTATGAACAATCTTTTTATAACAGCCATTTCCTATTTATTATCTACATTCCAGTATAATATAAGTTATACTAAATGATGTCTTACAAAATCAATTAACTGTTCAAGTATAGCATTAAATAAACCCTTAATTATGTATTTAAAACTTCCAGCAAATACAAAACATAAGAAAATAAATTTCTGTCTCAATACTAAACTCTCTCCAACCAAATTTCAGTCCACATAGAAACAAAATCTATTTACAATCCAATGGTTGAACTTCTATATAAAAAAAATAAGCCATTGATAAGCTACTTAATTATAACAGTTTGAGTATCAAATGTAATAATATCCAGAAACGACAAAATTCTACCACTACAGTTTTATAGCCACAGTAATCCTATCATTATCAAAACCCACTGCTTTAATCAAAACTTCCCAGATAATAGAAATCAATTGGGTAAAACTCTAAACACAAAATATTACTACTTCCCAATCAAATTTCCCTGTCAATTTAATAAAGCATATCTTGACAGCTATACTACTCAAGTATCAATCATACCCACTGGTTTATATTACCATTCACGTATGCAAGTTAATTGATTAACTAATTAATCAATATATGTCCATAATTTGAATTACCATTGTTAAACCTATACTCTAGCATACCATGAATTTTTCTTTATCACATAAATTCTCAAATAATAGATGAAATAGAATGAACATAATATGTTTGCAACAACAAAATTCTCAAATAACAAAATTCCTAACAACTATCTAAGTACAATATTCAATAGCCAATATCTATCAAGTTAATCAATTATAACAGTCTGAATATCATATTTATCAATACCCAAAAATTATAGGACTCTTACAACAATAATCTTAAATCAACAAAAAAAATCCCACCATTACTGAAAATCAATGTTTCAATCGGAAATCCTCAAATTATAGAAACCATTTGAGGTTAAAAGCCCTAACTCAAAGCTACTATTCCTTAACTCAATCACAAAGCAAAAATAGGTTCCACAATTACCGAATTGAATCTTTAACAACTAATACCAATTTGAGCCCTAAATTAGGAACTGTTAAATTTCGAATCTCAACTACTAATTTAACATACCTGAAGCAATTTTCGTTTCTAATGCTTCAACAATTGCAGCTCTTCCTCTTCCTTTAAGACGGAATCCTCGAACCCAAAACCATAGGTTCTCACCGAGACTCCCTCCTCTTTCCCCTTGTATCGTATAAACCCTCTCCAAATCAGTAGAAGTATGGAACCTACTCAGTGTTTCTAGACTTAATCTAAATCTGCTGAGTCATGGCCTAAACCTTCCAATTTTCGGCCAGCTCCTGCTTAACCCATGAATCTCCAACCCCAACCTAGCCTTGGCCGCCTCTTGTTGCAATCGGGTATGAGGAAGAGAAAAGAAAGAAAAAAAAATAAACTTAAGCCTAAGGCTGTGTTTGGCAGGACAGTGGTGCTCTTTTGTTTTAATTTCAATCACTCATGAGTATTATTAAATATAATTACCCATTAAGTGAGAAGTTAAAACCCCTTTTTACACAATCCAATATACCAAACACTAATTAAGGGATTGTATTATTTATCTCTAAGGTACACTATTAAAATAATTTATATTACTAAATTATTTTAATAACCTATAAGATAAAATATAATATTCTACTCCTTAATTAAAGAGTCTCGATTTATAATAACTACTCATTAATCAAGCAGAGGGAATAACATATTTAAACTAGGGTTTAAATATTAAAATAATTTAATCCCTTAAATTATTTTAATAACCCATAAGATAATGAATAATCCCTTAAAATTAATAATATAGGCAATAATATGATTAACTTAAGGTTCTAGAATTAAAATAATTTTAACCCCTTAAAATTATTTTAATAACCTGTAAGATAATTATAATATCGTCCCAATTATTTTAGGATCTCATCCCACAAAATCCTAACTTGCAACCATATATAAAATATACATATGTCACAATAGCAAATGAAACTAAATAAATAAAAAAAAAATTATACCCAAAATTCATATATGAAATCAGGCTAGAATAATTATACCTTTGCCTTTAAAAACTTCAGGGTTTTACACTTTAGGTTCTCTATATTAAACCGGTTGTGAATAAATCAATTAGAACAATTCTAATTTTATTTAAATATTTAAATTAAACTATTTAATTCATTTAAATAAATAATATTTATTCTACAATAAGGGTAAGCCCCCTTAGCGATCAACGACTTTCCAGATAATATAGATTTCAACATCAATCACAAAAGAACCTTTCAGTGAATAGTTACCGTACAATTCAATCCTTCTACCATACAATGTCCCAATTAAATATAAGACATGGAATTACTGTCAAATCTTATTTTATTTAATTATATGTATTTCGATTCTCAAATGCACAACTCTGATTAATGCAAATTAGAAACTCCTTTCTAATTTCATTCTGCTTTGGCCAAAGACTTCTGAGTCGTCATTTATCGAATCACATAGGACATTCTCTTCTTTTACTAGAAGTGGTAGATTCGTTGTTGATCATTCACCTATGTCCATGTACAACTTATTATACCCAATCATACCCTTTGATATACCCTCAGGGTCTTAAGGGACATGTCAAAGTATAACTCATCATACACAAGATACTATGATGATCTCAAGTCCAAGGATCACTTGTACTACTATCACTAGAGGATCTCAACTCATTCATTCAAGCATCCACTAAAATAAATCCAATCACACATTGGTCAATAGTCCATAATCAATCCCTATTTATTATCATACATATCTCCATATGTATCAATAAATAACATTCATCTCATGAATAATAAAATCATTCCATATATGCATTGATATCAATTAATGGGCAATTAAAAGTTTACTAGAAATCCAATTTTGACATAAAAATAAACTCCTTTATTCTAATCAAAATTTAAATCATAATAAACTTATTTATTTTATTTTATCCAATTTTGAATAAAAATAAACTCCTTTATTTTTAATCAAATTTCAAATCAAAATAAACTCTTTTATTTCAATTAACATGGAATCCAATTTCAAGTTCAAAACAAACTATTTTATTTTAACTTAAAATTGTTGGAAAATAAAATATGTTGAATCATATTCCTTATCAAAATAAACATCTTTATTTTTAAGGAAACATGGAATCCTATTCCATATGTGAATAAACTCCTTTATTCTAGGAAACATGGAATCCTATTCCATATATGAATAAACTCCTTTATTCTAAATTTATATCAATTAAATAAACCATTTATTTTAATTGAAGAAAAATTATTTTTCAGATTCTGCTGTCCGGCGCAGCTGCGCCCAGAATGAACTGGGAACCGGCGCAGCTGCACTGAACCCCAGGAAACGTTTTTTCTGGGTTTGGGCGCAGCTGCGCTCCAGAATGAACTGGAGTCGGCGCAGCTGCGCCGCGTAGCAGATTTTGGAAAAAACTGGTTTTGCCCAAAAAATTCGATCCAATCGCATATCATACACACATGGAATAATCATAATCGATAATTAGCACAAGGTTAGGCTCTGATACCACTGTTAGGTTTGTACACAGCGCGAACATGTAATCAAATTACATAAATAGTGCGGAAGCGCGATAAAACGAATTTTAAAATTTTTCATACAAACCATCACCATGATCATCCATGTGCTCAATTATCAATTAAACGAAAGAGATAGAGATTAAGAAATTATACCCTTGTAGAACCGTGCTTCCTCGGGTACAAGTTCACCTCCAATTCTTTCGTGTTCTCCTTGAATTTCACCGATGGGATTCCTTCCTTTGATTAACATTAGCCACCCAAGTGTTTGGCCTATAGAGGTGATCCACCAAGGAATAATAGTTGTTCAAGAAGATGGGTGTTGGCAAAACCCTAGTTTCTATCTCTATAGAAATTACAAGTACTCTCTCTCTCCAATTCTCATGGAAGAGTGTGTAAATTGTCTAACCCTAAATCATGATAAGACTCCTCTTATTTATAGATATAGGGAACCCTCCTAAACTATTTAGGATTAGGTTTTTTTTTTCTTCTAATTAAACTCCTTTAATTAATTATGCTCCTAATCCAATTAGGAATGCATGAGAGAGTACTTCTATTAATTAATTCCCAATCCCTATTAGGAATTAAATAATAGTAATTGTAATAATAATAATAAGACTCTTCTTATTAATTTATATTTAATATTTTTAAAATATTAAATAATAAATATTAAGATATTTAATTTATTCTATCTCAATAGATTAAATTAAATATACTTAACTTATTATTACAATTATGTCATTTACTTCTTAAACAAATATTTTCCTTTTGCGGTGTGACCCTTTAGGTTCTCCATATTAAACCGGTTGTGAATAAATCAATTAGAATAATTCTAATCTTATTTAAATAAATAAATTAAACTATTTAATTCATTTAAATAAATAATATTTATTCTACAATAAGGGTAAGCCCCCTTAGCGATCAACGACTTTCCAGATAATATAGATTTCAACATCAATCACAAAAGAACCTTTCAGTGAATAGTTACCGTACAATTCAATCCTTCTACCATACAATGTCCCAATTAAATATAAGACATGGAATTACTGTCAAATCTTATTTTATTTAATTATATGTATTTCGATTCTCAAATGCACAACTCTGATTAATGCAAATTAGAAACTCCTTTGGCCAAAGACTTCTGAGTCGTCATTTATCGAATCACATAGGACATTCTCTTCTTTTACTAGAAGTGGTAGATTCGTTGTTGATCATTCACCTATGTCCATGTACAACTTATTATACCCAATCATACCCTTTGATATACCCTCAGGGTCTTAAGGGACATGTCAAAGTATAACTCATCATACACAAGATACAATGATGATCTCAAGTCCAAGGATCACTTGTACTACTATCACTAGAGGATCTCAACTCATTCATTCAAGCATCCACTAAAATAAATCCAATCACACATTGGTCAATAGTCCATAATCAATCCCTATTTATTATCATACATATCTCCATATGTACCAATAAATAACATTCATCTCATGAATAATAAAATCATTCCATATATGCATTGATATCAATTAATGGGCAATTAAAAGTTTACTAAAAATCCAATTTTGACATAAAAATAAACTCCTTTATTCTAATCAAAATTTAAATCATAATAAACTTATTTATTTTATTTTATCCAATTTTGAATAAAAATAAACTCCTTTATTTTTAATCAAATTCCAAATCAAAATAAACTCTTTTATTTCAATTAACATGGAATCCAATTTCAAGTTCAAAACAAACTATTTTATTTTAACTTAAAATTATTGGAAAATAAAATATGTTGAATCATATTCTTTATCAAAATAAACATCTTTATTTTTAAGGAAACATGGAATCCTATTCCATATGTGAATAAACTCATTTATTCTAGGAAACATGGAATCCTATTCCATATGTGAATAAACTCCTTTATTCTAAATTTATATCAATTAAATAAACCATTTATTTTAATTGAAGAAAAATTATTTTTCAGATTCTGCTGTCCGGCGCAGCTGCGCCCAGAATGAACTGGGAACCGGCGCAGCTGCGCTGAACCATAGGAAACGTTTTTTCTGGGTTTGGGCGCAGCTGCGCTCCAGAATGAACTGGAGCCGGCGCAGCTGCGCCGCGTAGCAGATTTCAGAAAAAACAGGTTTTGCCCAAAAAATTCGATCCAATCGCATATCATATACACATGGAATAATCATAATCGATAATTAGCATAAGGTTAGGCTCTGATATCACTGTTAGGTTTGTACATAGCGCGAACATGTAATCAAATTACATAAATAGTGCGGAAGCACGATAAAACGAATTTTAAAATTTTTCATACAAACCATCACCATGATCATCCATGTGCTCAATTACCAATTAAACGAAAGAGATAGAGATTAAGAAATTATACCCTCGTAGAACCGTGCTTCCTCGGGTACAAGTTCACCTCCAATTCTTTCGTGTTCTCCTTGAATTTCACCGATGGGATTCCTTTCTTTGATTAACATTAGCTACCCAAGTGTTTGGCCTATAGAGGTGATCCACCAAGGAATAATAGTTGTTCAAGAAGATGGGTGTTGGCAAAACCCTAGTTTCTATCTCTATAGAAATTACAAGTACTCTCTCTCTCCAATTCTCATGGAAGAGTGTGTAAATTGTCTAACCCTAAATCATGATAAGACTCCTCTTATTTATAGATATAGGGAACCCTTCTAAACTATTTAGGATTAGGTTTTTTTTTTCTTCTAATTAAACTCCTTTAATTAATTATGCTCCTAATCCAATTAGGAATGCATGAGAGAGTACTTCTATTAATTAATTCCCAATCCCTATTAGGAATTAAATAATAGTAATTGTAATAATAATAATAAGACTCTTCTTATTAATTTATATTTAATATTTCCAAAATATTAAATAATAAATATTAAGATATTTAATTTATTCTATCTCAATAGATTAAATTAAATACACTTAACTTATTATTACAATTATGTCATTTACTTCTTAAACAAATATTTTCCTTTTGCGGTGTGACCCTTTAGGTTCTCCATATTAAACCGGTTGTGAATAAATCAATTAGAATAATTCTAATCTTATTTAAATAAATAAATTAAACTATTTAATTCATTTAAATAAATAATATTTATTCTACAATAAGGGTAAGCCCCCTTAGCGATCAACGACTTTCCAGATAATATAGATTTCAACATCAATCACAAAAGAACCTTTCAGTGAATACTTACCGTACAATTCAATCCTTCTACCATACAATGTCCCAATTAAATATAAGACATGGAATTACTGTCAAATCTTATTTTATTTAATTATATGTATTTCGATTCTCAAATGCACAACTCTGATTAATGCAAATTAGAAACTCCTTTCTAATTTCATTCTGCTTTGGCCAAAGACTTCTAAGTCGTCATTTATCGAATCACATAGGACATTCTCTTCTTTTACTAGAAGTGGTAGATTCGTTGTTGATCATTCACCTATGTCCATGTACAACTTATTATACCCAATCATACCCTTTGATATACCCTCAGGGTCTTAAGGGACATGTCAAAGTATAACTCATCATACACAAGATACTATGATGATCTCAAGTCCAAGGATCACTTGTACTACTATCATTAGAGGATCTCAACTCATTCATTCAAGCATCTACTAAAATAAATCCAATCACACATTGGTCAATAGTCCATAATCAATCCCTATTTATTATCATACATATCTCCATATGTACCAATAAATAACATTCATCTCATGAATAATAATAAAATCATTCCATATATGCATTAATATCAATTAATGGGCAATTAAAAGTTTACTAGAAATCCAATTTTGACATAAAAATAAACTCCTTTATTCTAATCAAAATTTAAATCATAATAAACTTATTTATTTTATTTTATCCAATTTTGAATAAAAATAAACTCCTTTATTTTTAATCAAATTTCAAATCAAAATAAACTCTTTTATTTCAATTAACATGGAATCCAATTTCAAGTTCAAAACAAACTATTTTATTTTAACTTAAAATTGTTGGAAAATAAAATATGTTGAATCATATTCCTTATCAAAATAAACATCTTTATTTTTAAGGAAACATGAAATCCTATTCCATATGTGAATAAACTCCTTTATTCTAGGAAACATGGAATCCTATTCCATATGTGAATAAACTCCTTTATTCTAAATTTATATCAATTAAATAAACCATTTATTTTAATTGAAGAAAAATTATTTTTCAGATTCTGCTGTCCGGCGCAGCTGCGCCCAGAATGAACTGGGAACCGGCGCAGCTGCGCTGAACCCCAGGAAACGTTTTTTCTGGGTTTGGGCGCAGCTGCGCTCCAGAATGAACTGGAGCCGGCGCAGCTGCGCCGCGTAGCAGATTTCGGAAAAAACAGGTTTTGCCCAAAAAATTCGATCCAATCGCATATCATACACACATGGAATAATCATAATCGATAATTAGCACAAGGTTAGGCTCTGATACCACTGTTAGGTTTGTACATAGCGCGAACATGTAATCAAATTACATAAATAGTGCGGAAGCGCGATAAAACGAATTTTAAAATTTTTCATACAAACCATCACCATGATCATCCATGTGCTCAATTATCAATTAAACGAAAGAGATAGAGATTAAGAAATTATACCCTCATAGAACCGTGCTTCCTCGGGTACAAGTTCACCTCCAATTCTTTCGTGTTCTCCTTGAATTTCACCGATGGGATTCCTTCCTTTGATTAACATTAGCCACCCAAGTGTTTGGCCTATAGAGGTGATCCACCAAGGAATAATAGTTGTTCAAGAAGATGGGTGTTGGCAAAACCCTAGTTTCTATCTCTATAGAAATTACAAGTACTCTCTCTCCAATTCTCATGGAAGAGTGTGTAAATTGTCTAACCCTAAATCATGATAAGACTCCTCTTATTTATAGATATAGGGAACCCTCCTAAACTATTTAGGATTAGGTTTTTTTTTTCTTCTAATTAAACTCCTTTAATTAATTATGCTCCTAATCCAATTAGGAATGGATGAGAGAGTACTTCTATTAATTAATTCCCAATCCCTATTAGGAATTAAATAATAGTAATTGTAATAATAATAATAAGACTCTTCTTATTAATTTATATTTAATATTTCCAAAATATTAAATAATAAATATTAAGATATTTAATTTATTCTATCTCAATAGATTAAATTAAATACACTTAACTTATTATTACAATTATGTCATTTACTTCTTAAACAAATATTTTCCTTTTGCGGTGTGACCCTTTAGGTTCTCCATATTAAACCGGTTGTGAATAAATCAATTAGAATAATTCTAATCTTATTTAAATAAATAAATTAAACTATTTAATTCATTTAAATAAATAATATTTATTCTACAATAAGGGTAAGCCCCCTTAGCGATCAACGACTTTCCAGATAATATAGATTTCAACATCAATCACAAAAGAACCTTTTAGTGAATAGTTACCGTACAATTCAATCCTTCTACCATACAATGTCCCAATTAAATATAAGACATGGAATTACTGTCAAGTCTTATTTTATTTAATTATATGTATTTCGATTCTCAAATGCACAACTCTGATTAATGCAAATTAGAAACTCCTTTCTAATTTCTTTCTGCTTTGGCCAAAGACTTCTGAGTCGTCATTTATCGAATCACATAGGACATTCTCTTCTTTTACTAGAAGTGGTAGATTCTTTGTTGATCATTCACCTATGTCCATGTACAACTTATTATACCCAATCATACCCTTTGATATACCCTCAGGGTCTTAAGGGACATGTCAAAGTATAACTCATCATACACAAGATACTATGATGATCTCAAGTCCAAGGATCACTTGTACTATTATCACTAAAGGAATTTCTATTGACAGGCGAGTAAAACTCCATTAGGTATTCCTTAGCGAGCCACGTTCAGTGAACTTATTCTCTAATAAGCACCTACATACTTGCTTTAGTGTCTCCACACAAATGATTATGAGATCAATTATCCTCTTCATAAGAGCAAACAACGTATGTACTAATCTATCCGGATTCACTAATCCCCTTTTAAGCAATCCATCGATTAGGAACGATTTTAGTTTGTGAGTTATCTAGAATTTAGATCTCATTAGCATGATCACCATCATGATTCTAAAAGTATTGCTCAAAACTATGGGTTTATCACATTTAATATAACAGCACCATATAGATAATGTAAAATGCCTTTAATAATCGAATAAGATTACAAAGTATATGCTACATCATATCAAATATGATTGGCTTATGTGCATACTACTTTTAAATCAGTCGACCAGACTGAGATCATAGAGTGAACTCTGTTGATCGTAGAGTTTTGTTCACGTATCGTAGAGTGGTTCCACTCGGCAATCGTGGAGTAAGTCAGCCGAACTACTAAACGATCATAGAGTTTCACTCGCAATCGTAGAGTAAGTTGGGCTAGTCCTAAAGCCATCGTAAGGTGAAATTAACGATCGTAGAGTCAACTCTGCCGATCGTAGAGCTTCACTAGTCAGTCGTGAGTGAACTCTGCTAATCGTAAAGCTTCACTACCCAATCGTAGAGTCCATTCTGTCAATCGTAGAGCTTCATCCGTGATCGTAGAGTCACCCCATTGATCGTAGAGTTACTCCACCAACAATATTAAAGCCTTATCAATCATAGAGTTGTCATAACAGACCATGGATAGTACAAAGGGACCATAGAATAGACCGTATGAGTCTCTCGAATTAGTTTATTTAATCCATTATTGGTGCTTAATTATGACTGATCAGAAAGTACATTATGCTTACTGTAGGATACCTGCATAGCAGAATCGTAGAGTAAATACTTAACAACAGATCAGGCAAGTTCCCTCACTTTGAGCAAACTAAATTATAGTTATACTATTATGTATATTTTGCAAGTTTCCCTAACTTACACAAACTTTATATTGTGCAAGTTTTCTCTTTGAACCAGTTACTCATGATTTTGTATATATAAATCAAATTGTCGGTTTCTGAATTAGATTTGAATTATTATTCCTTTTTCGTATTAAGTGATTTAATTATTGAAAAATTATTCCACATCGTTGATATTTATTGACATTCGCACCCTATTCATTTGGAGATTTGATTCTGTCATTGATTTGCGACATTTAAAGTTCTATCATTCACGAACTATCCAGGAGAGGTCTAAGTCATTTGTTCGACTAGACTTATACAGGTTAAATAATTTAAAAGCTATCCAAACCAGTAGTTTGGTGTGAATTCTTAGACTGAGATGAACCAGCCCTGTATAGGGGAGTTTCCTAAGTATCTGAAATACGATACAAAGCAGAAATAAATGTTATGTATATACATGGTGTACAAGAGGCTGATCCCCTTGAGTACAAACTCTGGAGTTAGCAACCTAATAAGGGTTAATCGAGTGATTGATTCCTGAAAGTATGTTCATAGTCTATTTGACTGTTCAATATTTTAATAATCAATCTTCATTATTCATTGTACATTGGCTATCTTGTTTCAGTTATTCATTGTGTTGAATCGATTACCATTATTCCCCTTTGATTCATTATATACCTTTCTTATTCATTTTTAAACTTGCTGAGCAAAGTAGTTGCTAATGCTTGCTATATCATAAACCTATTGCAGCTAAGCCCGAGTGCTCAAACAGAGATAAAGGCAAGGGGAAGATGAAGTCCTAGACTTCGGCTAGGCGATTTATCTGTCTTAATGTTTTGTTTTAGATATCAGTTTATGTAACACGAATCCTGCTAGCTATTTTTTTGAACTTCGTGATGTATTTATTTAAGGTTGTAGACCTAGGTGATAGACTCCACGGCACGCTTGCGTGAGGTGGTCGTCGCCCGGATCGTTTCCAACAAGTTGATAGGATGGATAGTTCGCAACACCTTAACCCCTCGCCTATATATAGACGGTAATCTTGGTACAATTGCTTTGCTTAGAAAATCTGCGTAGGGTGAACACCAACGACACCTCGACCCCTCGCTTATATTGAAGCGGTAACCTCGGTACAATCGACGATTGATGCGGTAGAAGACGCCACACACAACTATGATTGGTTGTATGATAAGTCGATTATGAATCTCAAAGAAGAACTAAGGAACACTTAGGAATTCTCAAAGAACCACAAGTAGAGAAACAAACTCACAATAATGATGATAATCTGAATATTGATTGATAATGATGGTTACAATATCACCTATTTATACTAGTTTAAGAAACAAACTAGAAGCTTCTAGAAGCACACACTTGTTGAAACACAAGCACACAAATGTTGAAATATAGCATTACATAAAACAATTAATTGAAACTAAATACTGATTTCATATTTTGGATGAAAGAAGGTTCGAAAATCAAGAAAGTCAAAAAATGACAAATTGCATCCAGGGGGTTCTCGCCGGGGCGAGAAAAATGAACTGAAGTTTCTCGCCGGGGCGAGCTTCTCGCTGGGGCGAACTTCTCGCCAGGGCGAGAGAGTTGGCCTGGAAAAACCTCGTCGGGGCGAGCTCTCGCCGGGGCGAGAGAAATGGCCTGGAAAAACCTCGCCGGGGCGAGCTAGCCTGTTCCATGCAAACTGTTTTCTTTCACCGTTTTGACCGCCACGTCCATTCGCAACATGTTTACGGGCTTCATACGCTTGGACTTCATCTCCATAACTTCTATACTTGATCCAACCTCGCTCCATAGTTCATGGATCATTCCATTAAGTCCGTCTTTGAAGGTTTTAGCTCGAGCTCTAGTAATGGGTCCAAGTGGCAATTGCAATGGGTCTTCTCGGGTTATGTCACGGGTTTCTGGATTATGGATGTCCTCATCATATCTCTCCTCTTGAAAGGGATTTATCCTCAAATCTTCACCTACATCAAACGGGCTTAGATCAGAAACATTGAAAGTTGCACTAATAGTATACTCACCGGGTAAGTCCAATTTGTAAGCATTGTTGTTAATGCGTTCAAGCACTTGAAATGGTCCATCTCCTCTTGGAAGTAATTTTGAACGCCTTTGAGCAGGAAATCTTTCCTTACGCATGTGTAGCCATACCCAATCCCCGGGTTCGAAGATTACTTGACGCCGACCCTTGTTGGCCTGTTTGGCATATTGATCCGTCCTCTTCTCAATGTTGAGTCTTGTCTTCTCATGTATCTGCTTAACAAAATCAGCTTTGTTTTTGCCATCCATGTTAGTATACTCGGAAACAGGTAATGGTGATAAATCCAAGGGTGTTAAAGGATTAAAACCATACACAACTTCAAAAGGTGAGAATTTAGTAGCAGAGTGAACAGACCTATTATAAGCAAACTCAACATGTGGTAGACACTCTTCCCATAACTTAATATTCTTTTTAATGATAGCCCTCAATAAAGCAGATAGAGTCCTATTTGCTACTTCCGTTTGACCGTCAGTTTGTGGATGACAAGTAGTTGAAAACAACAGTTTAGTTCCTAGCTTACACCACAAAGTTTTCCAAAAATAGCTCAAGAACTTAGCATCTCTATCCGAAACAATTGTTCGGGGCATACCATGCAGACGCACAATATCTCTAAAGAATAAATCAGCAATATGGGATGCATCATCAGTCTTGTGGCATGGGATAAAGTGTGCCATTTTTGAAAACCTGTCCACAACCACAAATATAGAATGATAACCATGCTTAGATTTAGGTAAACCCAATACAAAGTCCATAGACAAGTCAATCCAAGGTTCACTCGACATAGGCAATGGTGTGTATAACCCATGGGGTTGAACACGAGATTTAGCTTGACGACAGGTAATGCACCTATCACAAAATCGTTCCACATCTCGTTTCATATGGGGCCAATAGAATTGTTCTTTTAATACAGATAAGGTCTTATCAACACCAAAATGTCCCATCAAACCTCCTCCATGTGATTCACGAACCAATAGTTCACGTAAAGAACTTGCAGGTATACACAATCGATTCTCACGAAACAAGAACCCATCCATCTTGAAGTACTTACCTACAACATTCTTTTTACAAATTTTAAACTCTTCACAGAAATCATGGTCATTAACATACAATTCTTTGATTTGTTCAAAACCAAGTAATTTTGTGTAGAGAGTATTTAACAACACATACCTTCTTGAGAGAGCGTCGGCAACGACATTATCCTTACCTTGCTTATACCGAATGACATACGGGAACGTCTCGATGAACTCCATCCATCGTGCATGTCTCTTGTTCAACTTGTGTTGGCCTTTCAAATATTTCAAAGATTCATGATCCGTGTGAATCACAAATTCCTTAGGCCACAGGTAATGTTGCCAAGTCTCCAATGATCGAACCAAAGCATATAACTCCTTGTCATAAGTGGGATAGTTCAAAGCTGTTCCACTCAATTTTTCACTGAAATATGCCACTGGTTTTCCTTCTTGCATCAACACAGCTCCAACGCCTAAACCTGAAGCATCACATTCAATTTCAAAAGTTTTAGTGAAATTAGGCAATACAAGTAAAGGAACGTTAGTTAATTTTTCTTTAATCAAATTAAACGCTTTTTCCTGTGTATCACCCCACTTGAATCCTACACTCTTTTTGATTACTTCGGTGAGTGGTGCTGTGACTTCGCTGAAATTCCTTACAAACCGTCTATCGAAACTCGCGAGTCCATGAAAGCTACGAACTTGACTGATATTTGTAGGAGTCGTCCATTCTTGGATTGCTCGTATCTTCTCATCGTCAACCTGTACTCCCTGCGTACTGACAACAAAACCAAGAAACACAACTCGATCCGTACAAAACGTGCATTTGTCCATATTAGCATATAATTTTTCTTTTCGAAGCACATCTAGGACAGATTTTATATGCAATGCATGCTCAACTAAATCTTTGCTATAGATCAAGATATCATCGAAGTAGACAACTACAAATTTTCCAATGAAGGAACGCAAAACATGGTTCATTAGTCTCATGAACGTGCTAGGAGCATTAGTTAAACCAAAAGGTAAGACCAACCACTCATATAACCCATATTTTGTTTTAAAAGTAGTTTTCCATTCATCTCCCTCATGCATTCTAATTTGATGATAACTACTCTTTAAATCTATTTTAGAAAACACACAAGATCCATGCAATTCATCTAACATGTCATCTAACCTAGGAATGCGATGCCGATATTTTACCGTGATGTTATTTACCGCTCGACAATCAATGCACATACGCCACTTTCCATCTTTCTTAGGTACTAAAATAACTGGAACCGCACATGGACTCATGCTTTCCCTCACGAATCCCTTGTCCATTAGCTCGTCAACTTGCCTTTGCAATTTCTTTGTTTCCTCGGGATTGCTTCGGTATGCCGGACGGTTTGGAATGGTCGCGCCAGGGACAAAGTCAATTTGATGCTCAATTCCCCGAATTGGTGGTAATCCCTGTGGAAGTTCCTCGGGAAATACATCCCGATAATCCTGTAAAAGAGCAAAAATAACACTAGGCAAAGAAGGATTATTAGCGTTAGTATTTAAAAGTGCTTCCTTATACCGAAGTATAATCATTGGCTTTTTAGAATCCAAAGCTCGCCTTATATCACTCCTTTTTGCAAAAATATTTGTTTTTCTCTCTTCTTTCTTTTTTTTTCTCTCTTTTGTTTTCTTTTCATGATCTCTCTGTAAGTGCATTTGATCTTCATGCACTTGTTTTGGTGACATAGGACACAAGGTAACTTTTCTTTGATTGTGAACAAAAGAGTACTCATTAGTAAAACCGTCGTGTTTTACTCGCCGATCGAACTGCCAAGGTCTCCCAAGTAGTAAATGACCTGCCTGCATAGGAACTACATCACAAAGGATCTCATCAACATACTTCCCAATTGTAAATGGCACTGATACTTGCTTGGTAACTTTGATGTCGCCGCTATCATTGAGCCACTGCAATCGGTATGGGTGAGGATGTTTGGATGTTGTAAGTCCCAATTTCTCCACCATTGTGATGCTTGCCACATTTGTATAGCTCCCACCATCAATTACAACACAACAGATCTTACCATTTACCATGCATCTAGTATGAAATAGATTCTCTCTTTGCTCGCTGCTTTCTTCTTTTACCTGTGTACTAAGCATTCTCCGTGTAACCAACACTTCGCCATGCATAGCAACCTCTCTATCTTCCTCCAATGGTGACATAGAGTCATTGTCACTATCTTCTTCCTCGGTCTCTAAATCCCCATTATCAAGCAATAACATAGTTCTTTGATTTGGGCATTGATTTGCAATATGTCCCCTGCCTTGACATTTAAAGCATACAATATCTCGATTACGACTAGTAGAAGGTGTATTAGTTTTACCTTGCACTACTTGAGTAGCCGCTCCTTGCTTGATTTCTGGCTTTGGTTTGAAAACAGTTGGCTTTTCCTCACACTTCACATTACTGGCTTTCCATGATGAACCTATGGTAGGATTTGTTCGCTGGCCACCTCTCCTCTTAAGTTGCTTCTCTATTTTGATAGTCATGTGCACCATGTCTTCCAATACCACATAATGTTGACGCTCCACCAAATCTGCAATATCCCAATTTAAACCTGCTGAAAATCGGGCCATGGTTGCCTCATTATCCTCGTCGATGTCAGCTCTAGACATTAGCATCTCCATCTCCTTGAAGTAGTCCTCCACACTCTTGCTTTCCTGTCTCAAATTTTGTAAGTTTCGAAACAGATCTCGATAGTAGTGGCTTGGGACAAACCTCTTTTTCATTACAGCTTTCATTTCTGCCCAAGTCTCTATTGGATGTTCTCTGCACCTCCTTCGGCTGGTCATTAATTGATCCCACCAAGTAACTGCATAGTCTGAAAATTCGGTAGCTGCAATTCTAACTTTCTTGAGATCCGAGTAGTTGTGACAATCAAAGATCCACTCCATTTTCTTCTCCCATTCTAAATATACCTCGGGGTCACTCCTGCCTTGGAATGTGGGAATTTTCATTTTGATGCTATCGAGGTTGTTGTCCTCTCGATTTCGGCCGCCTCTATCCCTTGCAAAATGTCTCCTAGGGGTAAAGCCAATTTCTCGATCCTCTTCCTTGCTAAACCTTTCATCATAGTAATTCGTCTCTTCTAGCCTAGCTTCCTTTTGTTGGGCCTTTCCCTTTGGGCGCCCACCCGGAGGGATTTGAGTTTGTTCCCCTCGAGTGTCACTTAATTGATCGATGCGATCATTCACTTGCTCCATAGCCATTCCTAACTGTCTAGAAAATTCTTTCATCATAGCCTCCATCATGAGTTTTGGGTCAAAATTCGATGTAGAAGGTTCATGTTCGATTGTCTTATCTCTTGTGTTAGACATATTTCCTGCAAAACAAAGATTAGTAGAAAACAAGTTCCTCACCACTCCCTTGCGTGTTTCACTCAAACAATATATCACACAAATAGGAAACGCTCGTGTATCACACAATTAGGCTTTTACCCTCAATTAAACTTACTACTCTTGCCTTTTTCCGCTCGTAGTTCTCCCTAATAGGTTCTTTTTGAATTCTCACAAATATTACCTCAATTCTCTAATTACAATCAAATAATAACTTATCAAGAATACAATATAGAAAGTACGACTCTCCACAAGACTTCCAAACGCCAAATATGATTCTTGCAAATGAAAATCCCAATGCTAGCAATTCAACAATACAAATTTTCTGCTATATATTTTATGCAGTTTTTTTTTTACTATAATTCAACAATAAAAGTAAAGATAAGTAACTTGATAGGAAACTTAGCTTTGATACCAAATGATAGACTCCACGACACGCTTGCGTGAGGTGGTCGTTGCCCGGATCGTTTCCAACAAGTTGATAGGATGGATAACTTGCAACACCTTAACCCCTCGCCTATATATAGACGGTAATCTTGGTACAATTACTTTGCTTAGGAAATCTGCGTAGGGTGAACACCAACGACACCTCAACCCCTCGCTTATATTGAAGCAGTAACCTCGGTACAATCGACGATTGATGCGGTAGAAGACGCCACACACAACTATGATTGGTTGTATGATAAGTCGATTATGAATCTCAAAGAAGAACTAAGGAACACTTAGGAATTCTCAAAGAACCACAAGTAGAGAAACAAACTCACAATAATGATGATAATCTGAATATTGATTGATAATGATTGTTACAATAGCACCTATTTATACTAGTTTAAGAAACAAACTAGAAGCTTCTAGAAGCACACACTTGTTGAAACACAAGCACACAAATGTTGAAATATAGCATTACATAAAACAAGTAATTGAAACTAAATACTGATTTCATGTTTTGGATGAAAGAAGGTTCGAAAATCAAGAAAGTCAAAAAATGACAAATTGCATCCAGGGGGTTCTCGCCGGGGCGAGAAAAATGAACTGAAGTTTCTCGCCAGGGCGAGCTTCTCATTGGGGCGAGAGAGTTGGCCTGGAAAAACCTCGCCGGGGCGAGCTCTCGTCGGGGCGAGAGAAATGGCCTGGAAAAACCTCACCGGGGCGAGCTAGCCTGTTCCATGCAAACTGTTTTCTTTCACCGTTTTGACCGCCACGTCCATTCGCAACATGTTTACGGGCTTCATACGCTTGGACTTCATCTCCATAACTTCTATACTTGATCCAACCTCGCTCCATAGTTCATGGATCATTCCGTTAAGTCCGTCTTTGAAGGTTTTAGCTCGAGCTCTAGTAATGGGTCCAAGTGGCAATTGCAATGGGTCTTCTCGGGTTGTGTCACGGGTTTCTGGATTATGGATGTCCTCATCACTAGGGACCCTAGTAAACCTTTTGTAATGAACAATATATGTTTATTCATTCGGCATTAGTTATCATATGTTGTTTAAAGGTGATTGGATGTTCTTTATCGTGAGAACCAAATTCGAGGTATTGGTATTAGGTTTGTATATAACGCAAGCATGCAATCTCATTTACATAAATAGGGCGGAAGCGTGATAAAACGGATTTTAAAATTTTCATACAAACCATCACCATGATCTTTCCTTGTGTTCAATTATCAATTAACGAAAGAGATAGAGATCGAGAAATTATACCCTCATAGAATCGTGCTTCCTCGGGTACAAGTTCACCTCTAATTCCTTTGCATTCTCCTTGAATTCCACTGATTAAATTCCTTCCTTTGATCAACGTTAGCCACCCAAGTGTTTGGCCTCTAGAGGTGATCCACCAAGGAATAATATCTATTCAAGAAGATAGGTTTGGCAAAACCCTAGTTTCTATCTATATAAAAATTGCAAGTACTCTCCACAATCTAATCACAAACTAATGCAAGAGTGTGTAACCCTAATCTATGATAAGACTTCTCTTATTTATAGATGTAGGAAAACCCTTCCCTAAACTATTAAGGATTAGGGTTTCTATTTTAATTAGACTCCTTTAATTAATTCTGCTCCTAATCCAATTAGGAATTCATGAGAGAGTACTTCTATTAATTAATTCTCAATCCCTATTAGGAATTAAATACTAGTAATAGTAATAATAATAATAATAATAATAATAATAATAATAATAATAATAAGAATACTCTTATTAACTTATATTTAATATTTCTAAAATATTAAATAATAAATATTAAGCTATTTAATTTATTCTATCTCCATAGACTAAATTAAATACACTTAACTTATTATTACAATTATGCCATTACTTCTTAAATAAATATTTTCCTTTTGCGGTGTGACCCTTTAGGTTCTCCATATTAAACCGGTTGTGAATAAATCAATTAGAACAATTCTAATCCTATTTAAATAAATAAATTAAACTATTTAATTCATTTAAATAAATAATATTTATTCTACAATAAGGGTAAGCCCCCTTAGTGATCAACGACTTTCCAGATAATATAGATTTCAACATTAATCACAAAAGAACCTTTCAGTGAATAGTTACCATACAATTCAATCCTTTTACCATACAATATCCCAATTAAATATAAGACATGGATTTACTGTCAAATCTTATTTTATTCAATTATATGTATTTCGATTCCCAAATGCACAACTCTAAATAATGCAAATTAGAAACTCCTTTCTAATTTCATTCTGCCTTAGCCAAGGACTACTTAGTTGTCATTTATCGAATCACATAGGACATTCACATCTTTTACTAAACGTGGTAGATTCTTTATTCATCATTCACCTATCTCCATGTACAACTTATTATACCCAATCATACCCTTTGTTATAGCCTAAAGGTCTTAAGGGACATGTCAAAGTATAACTCATCATACACAAGATACTATGATGATCTCAAGTCCAAGGATCACTTGTACTACTATCACTAGAGGAATTCCTATTGACAGACGAGTAAAACTCCATTAGGTATTCCTTAGCGAGCCACGTTCAGTGAACTTATTCTCTAATAAGCACCTACATACTTGCTTTAGTGTCTCCACACAAATGATTATGAGATCAATCATCCTCTTCCTAAGAGCAAACAACGTATGTGTCGACGCCGGGAGGATCGCTTCTGTGGTGATTGTTACCCTTTCCAATTTTAGCCTTTTTATTAGATGATTTTTTGGAAAAGGTCGGCACAAGTGTCGACGGGGTTTTGAAAGATCGTTTTTTATGATGAGCCAATTGACCAGAGTCGCCAGTTGGTATATTTGAAATGGATGTACCAACTCATCCGAGTTTCATTTTCGTAAATCGCTGGCTCATGTGTGACTCCGAATTAATTGTTCTGCAAACCGAGATTCATAGAGTTCGGGGGCTTGCTTAAGCGAGGGGAAGGTGTTAGGCACCTCCCGACTTCCGTGAAACATGGTTACCGCAATCTCGATGCTTTTCCTATCCTTTAATTCTTAAAATATGTGTGTGCGTGCGTGTGTGCCTATGTGAATGTTGTGGTGAGTTTGCATGAAGAAATCATTTGGGTTTTTTGTGAAAAGTCGTGTTTTATTTTGAGAATGCTTTAGAATGTCTTTCGGCTTATACGAGAAAGAAAGGTTTGATTTTAATTGTCAAAAGCTGTGAGATTTTCATTAGGTGTCGTTTTGGCAAAACAATAGTTTTTAAACCTTCATCAAAATAGGAATCGAGACCTATACGTTGCTTTCGTAAATAAAATGACGGGCAATTTCTAGGATCTCTTTAACCCTATGCACAATGGTTTAATAAAACGTCATTTATTTTCATAAAACCATTTTTTGTGATGTTTGAGCACGATCCTTCTTTAGCCTTCTCGTTTTAAATAGGAATCGACATTCATTAGCACTTCCAATTTTGAGCCTCGTGGTTCTAATAACCTAATTTGATTGATTTTGCAGAAATCTTCATCATTTAGCTTTGAAATCAGTTTTTGTGTCGTAAATCAAATCAAGCATTAAAATGCGTTGGGACTATTCATGGGCATGTGAGCCATCAAAATAACCCCGAACGCCCACAACCACATATTTCACTATTACAGGGCCTTAAACCCGACTTTCAACTTGATATCGTTTTAAAGCCCGACGATTACATATTTACAACAAAGGGCATATCGACCCTATTACATTCACCAAAAATGTCCATCATCGGATTTAGACCACGAGGTCGCGTTCCTAGGCTCACACCCAAAATTGCTACACACCCACAAAATGGATACTACAACAATTAAACAACACCGGATTGCATTGCACACCACAATAACCTAACATAGCAATCTAAATACACTACGCATAATACATTATCCTAACGAGCTAAAATTCACCAAATGGATATCATCGGGTCATTAGGAAGCATTTTGTTCCATTGGAACCCTCACTAACAGTCCCTAATCCATGTATCCTCAATGATATACGAGAAAAATTACGTTTAATATAGCCCCAAATGATAAAAGTTTAACAATATGGTATAACAAAAATGCTAAAAAAAATGTCTTTTTCACCTTGCAAATGACACCACGTTGCGTATAAATTCGTATATTGAATATAGTAGAAACTATTTGTGATACAATCTAGCAAAAGGGATACAAATCCTCATTTTTTTTTCTCTTTTTTCTCTCTTTTCTCGCTGCTGCTGCTTGCTGGTTCTTCTTCTTTTCTTTTTCTTCTTTCTGCTCTAACCTCTCTTTCAACTCTCTGTATGCCAAATGAAGAAATGCGTTGATAAAGGCTGACCAGAGGCAGCCGCAGATTGATCTGCGACTGGCCTCAGTTTCTCCGCGCCTGCCGCGCACTTCAGCCCGCCGCGCGCCACACACTTCAGTTTTATTTTAATCATTGGCTGGCTGGGCTGATTTTCTCAATTTTCGTACCGCACCTCGATTCTCGTGTCGTACTGTTGGTTTTCGCTGAGAGGCTTGTATTTTGCAGTCCAGGAACTGCTAGGAAACGTGCCATATCATTCCGCTTTGATCGTTGTCATATCGGCTTTGATCGCATGTCGTTGCGGTGGCTCTGAGTGTTCGTACTTAGGTCCACCTTTCGTTCTCGTAGGCTGGGTTAATTGACGATTTTGCCCTCCTGTCAGGGTTAGTATATGAAGTGCAAAATTTGGGTGTCTACAGCTGCCCCTCTTTATCATGTTTATGAAATGTTAAATGAAATGAACATGATAAAGAAGTAGACACACGATGCATGAATGACGGTGCATAAGAATGACAGTACATACATAATGCAACACATATAGGTTATGATGCAACACAAGATGTAAGGCATGCAAAACATTCGCAAAGGTGTCAATGCATCATGCAATCGTAAATTTCTTATGAGTATCGGTCCCAACAGGTTTCAATCGCTGATCGCATTGTTGTTGTCGGGTTCCGTCTTTGACAGGTCGTTGCTCTAATCGTTATTGCCAACGTCGTGCTCCGTCTCGTAATCGCCGTAGTCTTGGAATCGTCGTCATCTCATAACTGTCGGGTCTCGTATCCGATCAGTCATCTCGTAGATGTGGGGTCTGGTTTCCGATGGGTCATCTCGTTTGTATCGGTTCTCGTCTCCGATTGGTCGACTCGCCCGTATCGGTTCTCGTCCCCGGTTAATCGTCTCGCCGGTACCAGGTCTCGTCTCTGGTTGGCCGAGTTGTCTGCACTGGGTATCATCTCTGGTTGATTGATTCGTCGGCACCGGGTCTCGTCTCCGGTTGGTCGAGTGGTCTGTATCGGTTATCGTCTCCGATTGGTCGACTCGTCTGCACCGGGTATCGTCTCCGGTTAATTGATTCGTCGGCACCGGGTCTCGTCTCCGGTTGGCCGAGTTGTCTGCACCAGGTCTCGTCTCCGGTTGGTTGATTCGTCGTCACCGGGTCTCGTCTCCGGTTGGTCGAGTTGTCTGTATCGGTTATCGTCTCCGATTGGTCGACTCGTCTGCACCGGGTATCGTCTCCGGTTGATTGATTCGTCGGCACCAGGTCTCGTCTCCGGTTGGCCCAGTTGTCTGCATCGGTTATCATCTCCGATTGGTCGACTCGTCTGCACCGGATATCGTCTCCGGTTGATTGATTCGTCAGCACCGGGTCTCGTCTCCAGTTGGCCGAGTTGTCTGCACCGGGTCTCGTCTCCGGCTGGTTGATTCGTCGTCACCGGGTCTCGTCTCCGGTTGGTCGAGTTGTCTGTATCGGTTATCGTCTCCGATTGGTCGACTCGTCTGCACCGGGTATCGTCTCCGGTTGATTGATTCGTCGGCACTGGGTCTCGTCTCCGGTTGGCCGAGTTGTCTGCATCGGTTATCGTCTCTGATTGGTCGACTCGTCTACACCGGGTATTGTCTCCGGTTGATTGATTCGTCAACACTGGGATATCATCTAAAAATTCAAATGAGTCGGTTAGCCATCATAATAAATAAACAAAATGTGGGCAAATTTTCTAGTGACTCTGGGGTTAATTTTGAACATCATAATGGTTGTGGAAATGATGAGGAAAATAAAAATTTTCAATTCTACACAGTTTGAATCAAGTCAATTTGAAGAGTTTAAAAATTATGAGTTTATGTCCAAAATTGATCATGTTGCATTTGATGAGTGTTGAAAAAGTAAGTCTAAAATTTCATGTTCTGAAAGACTTATTCCTAGAAAATCATATAGTGATTTTTTAGATCAGCCTCAAGAAGCATCGATATTCACGCTGAAAAGTGTGATGGATATAAGCAGTTTGACTAGTCTAATTTTGTAGCCTTTGTTACTCGAGTTAGTAAGTCCTTAGGAGTGTCTCTACACTTAGTGCCTTAAAGTCAATTGGTTTGGGAGTCATAGGTCCGATGCTCGCTACATGAGTAACTCTGAAAAGTCTATGAAAAAGAGACATTGCACAAGTCAAGACAAAAAATTCAAAAAAAGAAAAAAAATGTTCAAAAAAGAAATAAAAAATAGAAAAAAAATGAGTTCGCTTGATGTTCATAGTTAAAATCCCTCACATCACAAACACAATGTATGCATCACATGAAATTTATTTATGAAGGATGATATCTAGAATGAAGAGTATCGGTTATCGTCTCCGATTGGTCGACTCGTCTGCACCGGGTATCGTCTCCGGTTGATTGATTCGTCGGCACCGGGTCTCGTCTCCGGTTGGTTGAGTTGTCTGTATCGGTTATCGCCTCCGATTGGTCAAATCGTCTGCACCGGGTCTCGTCTCCGGTTGGTCGAGTGGTCTGTATCGGTTATCGTCTTCGATTAGTCGACTAGTCTGCACCGGGTCTCTTCTCCGGTTGATCGCTTCGTCTGCACCGGGTCTCGTCTCCGGTTGATCGATTTGTCTATATCGGTTCTCGTCTCTGATTGGTCGACTCGTCTGCACCGGGTCTCGTTTTCGGTTGATCGTCTCGTCGGCACCGAGTCTCGTCTCCGGTTGATCGATTCGTCTGTATCGATTCTCGTCTCCGATTGGTCGACTCGTCTACACCGGGTCTCGTTTCCGGTTGATCGTCTCGTCGGCGCCGGGTCCCGTCTACGGTTGGTCATTTTGTAAATCACGTCGTTTCCGCCGGGTCCTGCCCCGATGATCGATTCGTCGTATTCCGCGCCCGATTGGTCGAAATCTCGTATTTTGTTCTCATAAGTCAAATGGATTTTAAAATTTATTGATTTCTCTATTATTAACTGTATGATGCATGCTTTTTATTCATGGATAGAGAATGACACCTGCACAGTCTTTTTGATACTATTTTTCACCGATGTCGTCACCAGACGCCGTGGCACGTTTGGATCTCGGTCCTCCCACAAGGTTGGTTGGCAAGCTTTTTCGCTGGTTGGACAGTTTGTCGCCGGGCGAAAAGGTTATCGCAGATGGTCTTCTGGGATATTCCTGGTCCTTATTATCCTTTCAGGTGCCGGCGGGTTTTGTGGAGGGTATTCTGAGCTATTGGGCCCCTGCCCGTCAGGTGTTCAGATTAGGGACAATGGAGCTGACCCCCACTCTCGAGGATTATGCTCGCTTTACCGGCTTCTCTTGGGATGGTCCTTGTGCCAGGGTCACAGCTGGTCCCATGCGCCGTCAGTTCTTGACTTTTACTAGTTTGCGGAGGACAGTCCTGTTATCGGTGATCACATCAGACCATCTAGTTCCCCTTCATTTCCTGATTGACCGATTCGGTTCACCCAACAGTTTTCATCTGTTCTCTGGTGATTTTTCCGTATCTGAGGAGCGCTGGGGCGCTTTGAGAGTAGATGTTTTGATGGCTTGTGTTATCTCAATTTTGTATCTGCCAGCCGGGCCTGATCTGGTGGACATGCGAGTTATTGCGGCCACTAGGGCCCTTCAGGAGGATCACACCATTATTCCTATGATACTAGCAGATACCTACATACGCCTCATATTGTCAGTCTTTTCGAGGCAGAGTATTCAGAGGGAGCTCTATTTTGTTGTATGTATGGTTTATGAGCCATCTCAGCCCCATCGGTCATTTCCGTCGCCATGGGTTTTGCTTCAGCCCCGACATAGCCATGCAATTTTCGTTCCGTCCTGTGAGCTGTATTGATACGGCTTCCTGGATAGAATTCTTACCGGCTATTGAGGAGCCCTTTCATCTCTTGATCTATTCGGGTTATTGCTCCTTCATGAGCTTC
This sequence comes from Aralia elata, assembly GCA_034770075.1. Taxonomy (NCBI): domain Eukaryota; kingdom Viridiplantae; phylum Streptophyta; class Magnoliopsida; order Apiales; family Araliaceae; genus Aralia; species Aralia elata. The sequence continues at coordinate 27,287,481 of CM068385.1, read as the reverse complement.
GCGACTCATGTGCCCACCTTGGATTTCATCCCTATTTCTGGCTTGAGGGGCATGACGACTTATCATCCCTTGGCGGTTATGGGGCAGTTTGATCAGATACAGGATTTTCACCCTTTCACGGGCGCCGCCGACTACCGATTCCTCATATCACCCAGACAGAGAGAGATCTACTGTGAGTATATGATCTTTGGTCTCGCAGGATCTTTGTCGAGTATAGTGAGAGTTGCCCCATTTAGACATCTGCTTATGTGCAATGATTGCACGGAGACTCTGCTACGGTTGGTTTGAGTCAGACTAGAGTATTTGATAACTCTCAAGTGATTTTCACAGATGATACAACCCCAGAAGTATTTATCCCTCCTGAGTCTACAGAGACGATATCCAGATGTGATTTTGGAGGCTTCTCCACTCCCGCCCATATTCCTTATTCCATCTCAGCTGATTCTGCCCCTAGTCGGGCTACTGAGGATAGTCGGATCCGACTGGCCCTGATTACTGCTGAGGCTGAGAGGGATGTTGCCCTCGCCGAGAGAGATGCTTCTATTCTGGTCAGAGATGCTGCCTTCACTGACAGAGACGCCATTGTATTGCAGACTAGGGCAGTTATAGATGCTCACTCTGAGACTGTTAGCCGAGCCACTGCTTTATTGGATCACATCGACATGATGGGGCAGCATATTGCAGGGGATGCCGATGCTTCAGATCTATCCACCACCTTATCCATCCTACTTCAGTTAGTCTCAGATTTGTAGATCATTTTATTTTTTGCATAGACTATGTCAGTTTCATCGGTTATCGAAAGAGAAATCTTGTAACAAAATGACTTATATATATAGACATGCATTTAAATTTAGTCATTTTCCCTTTTTGTCGTATCGTTGCCCTTCATTGGATCCTCATTTTATCCAGATAACCACGATTTTGATATTTCGCCTTCTTTCTCTTCTCAAGTCTTGATGGAGATTTGACAGATATTACCGCGCACCCTGTTAATTTCATCGGACTGAGTCTTAGACTTCGGCTAACTGTTTGGTTGGGTTAGGGTTATGTCTTCTGAGATGAAGCTGGTTAGGTGGCTGGTTTCGGAAGGTTTCGAGGGTATAGGAAGGTTTTTCTGGCTGTTGGGAATCGGTTGGGGTTAGAGAAAGTATTATTTTGTAAAGAAATGGATCGTGCCATGATGGCTGCCTACGTACTCCCACAAGTCGGGAAATCAGGTCCTACGTAGTTCGTTGTTCCAAGAAAGAGGAGAAAATGATGATGATTTTTTTTTCAAGCGTAGAACCGCTTCACCGAGTCAGAATTGATGGGCTGTGAAAACACCTCTCCGTCCATCTCTTGCAATATGAGGGCTCCTCCAGACAGCACTTTCTTAATCACAAAAGGTCCTTCCCAGTTCGGGGCAAACTTCCCTTTGCCTTCGTTTTGACAAGGCATGACTCTCTTTAGCACTAGGTCATTTTTCTTGAATTTTTGAGGTCTTATCTTTTTGTCGTACGATCGAGAGATTCTTTGCTGATATAATTGACCGTGCAAAACAGCAGCCACCCTCCTTTCATCAATTAGGGCCAATTGGTCGTACCGACTTTGCATCCAATCCTCCTCGCTTATCTGAGCATCAATCAAGATTCTGAGGGACGCCATCTCAACCTCAACTGGCAGAACAACCTCCATCCCATATACCAAAGCGTAAGGGGTTGCCCCTGTAGAAGTACGCACCGACGTTTTGTACGCCAGTAGGGTGAGAGGTAACATATCCGGCCATCCCCGATGATTGGCAGACATTCTCGCCATTATCTTCTTGATATTCTTATTTGCAGCCTCCACTGCCCCATTCATCTTAGGACGGTAAATGACAGAATTGAGGTGTTTCTGCTTGACAGGCTTGAAACCCTCCTTGATGGGCAACCGATGTACCACAATGTTGGTGGACAATCCGATCATGTCCTCATAAGACCAGGAAAAAACATCCTCATACTGCTTAGCAACTCGGTTATTTCTGTTTTCGGGCTAGGGGCCAGGTCTGTCCCTATCTTGAGCTCTTTGGGTTTGTTAGGGGTTCCGATATTTAAGGTGATGGTTTGGTCTAAGTTGGGTTTGGGTTTGTCTTCGACCCATCCTTTGATCTCGTCCGGCATGTCGTCATTATCTGTCTCATCCTGCTCAATGCCCATTAAATCGAAATCCAGCTCAATATCAAAATCATAGTCGTCTTTCAAATTTGAAAACATCGTTTGTTAGGCAAGCAATACTCAAATCGGTACACCTGATATGAAATAAAAATATTTGTCATATATATAAGCCATTTTCCCGCAATGATCATCTTTAAAATAACATGACAAAATAACATAACCATGCAAAATTCAAAATAAGGAATAAAAACTGGTATCTATTCATCCCCCACCATCCGGGTATACCACCCTGACGCCATATTTTACCCTCGTTTGGATATTACTGGCTTCATCGTCCAGTTGCTGGTGGTTAGATCGGCTGAAATGCGACAGATGAAAGGCGGCTTCGCTCCCTGATCACTTGTCATGCCAATCATCTCATCAATTCTCTTTATATAATTCAGCCTTGGTGGTCCTCCGGTTTCGCTGGCTTCCACCATATTGACCCCTTCCCCATCATGCTTAGGCAGGGGATTGACTTTAACATTTGGTGACTCTGGCTGTTCCACCACGATCTCCCCGCTATCGATCATATTCTGAATCTTGTGCTTCAGCGCCCAGCATTCCTGAGTATCATGACCAGGGGAACCCGAATGGTACGCACACTTCTTACTCGGGTCAAATCCTCTCCCTTTCGGGTCAATTGGGGGTGCCAAATTGACTATCCTTCTCTGTGCTATTAATACTGCCAAAATTTGTTCAAGAGGATCCCCAAGCGGGGTGAATACCCGATCTCTTGTGGTCTCATACCTTCTTCGTCCGTCCGTCCTTTGATTATCGAAATTAGGTTATCGGGGTGGCACAATTCTCCGTATTTGCACTGGAGGGCTATTCTCCACCTTCCTAGATGATCCCTGCAGAATGAGGGACACATCTTCCTCCCTTCTCTTTTGGGTCCTGTGGGAAGCACTGCCATAGTTTCCACTCGGGATTTGCTCCGCAACTGCTTTTAGAGCTGTGAAGTCCCGGATCTTGCCAAACTTTAACCCCATGTCAACCATTTCTCCATGCTTTATCATTTCGGCAAAAGGTCTTCCAATCCCCGCTATCACTCGCTCATAATAGGGTGCTTCCTGAATATCCACAAAGGTCATTACCATTTCCGCCTCGCTCATTGGGGGATTTACTTGTGCAGCCATACCCCTCCACCGTTGTGCATAGTCCCTAAAAGATTCTTTCGGTTGCTTCTTGACCTTTGTCATCTGATATCTGTCAGGGGCCATCTGTGCCTGGAAGCTGTATTGTGTCAAGAAAGTATGGGCCAACTCCTCCCAGTTGTGGATCCGAGCATTATCAAGGCGGGCATACCAAGTTCTTGCTTCTCCCATTAGGCTCTTTTGGAATAACTGCATCCTCAGTCCTTCGTCCTCTGCATAAGACCCAAGTTCCCCAATGTATATCTTCAGGTGTGTATAAGGGTCTCCCTTCCCATTATATTTCTCAAATTCGGGGATCTTGAACTTCTCCGGATGCCTGGTTCCTGGAAAGACACACAGATCTGAATAATTTACCCTGCCCAGGGAACCTATGCCTTTCAGAGATTGGATAGTCTCCTCCATCTGTTTCATTTTCATTCGAAGATCATCAGTGTTTCCCTCCTCTGGAATAGTGATTACTATCCTGTTAGGTGTAGGAATGGCTTTGGGGATGACTGGCTCACCCTTAGGCTGGGGTTGATCATCCTTAGGCGGATCCTTGCTTGGCGGATCCTATCTCAGTAGCAACTGCTCTTTCAGCATCGTGGCCATTTCCAACATCTGTTTTTTAAAATCATCTAATTCCTCCCGAGATATGGAACCAGGATTAGGAGGTGGAAGATCAGCCATTTCAGATGTAGAAACCTGGGCCCTCTTAGATTGCAAACGCGTTTGAGGAGCAATCCTACAGAAAAAACGATTTGGAGTTTAATCTTTGAGAAATGAAAGATGTGGATGCATGCTAAAGCTGTAACTTTTGTGTTTTTGGGTTTTTTAATCTTTCCCTGCAAAACAAAATGTTAGCAGTCCCTTATTGCAATAATAAATGATAGACAGGAATTATTATGTCGTCCCAGCTATTCCCTGCAAAACATAGAGGTTAGTACTTTCTTTTGACAACAGGGAAGGTATATGTAAAAATATTGACTGGGACTATGACACTTATACGCGTAAACGTAAAAGGGCATGAAGAGGCTTTCCCTGCGTTGGGTTAATCTGAGGCTGACTTATCCTAAGGTTACTCTCGCGGCTTTTCGGCATGAAAGTCCCCAAATCTTCGCAATCTACTCGTCTGAATCCTTTCGATTGGAGCGGATCTGGGTGGTGCGTTTCCTGAGCCATCTCTGGGGAGCAACCCCTTCGAGTCCAGTAATAAGCAACCGACAGGTCTGCCTCAGGAGGAGGTACACTCTCAACATACATTCACATTCATCGTCCTCACCGTATGTAAATGATTACTTTAAAGTAAAGCAATTCCATTCAATCATTCATTCATTTGGACAAAAACACACATTCACACAACAACAAGTAAAACAGGTCAAAATATCACACATACATACACATTCATAGATTTTTAAAGGATAGGATAGCATCAAGATTTGAACGCGGCTTAAGCCCTCTAACGTCCCCAGCAGAGTCGTCAGCTGTCGACGCCGGGAGAATCGCTTCTGTGGTGATTGTTACCCTTTCCAATTTTAGCCTTTTTATTACATGATTTTTTGGAAAAGGTCGGCACAAGTGTCGACGGGGTTTTGAAAGATTGTTTTTTTATGATGAGCCAATTGACCAGAGTCGCCAGTTGGTATATTTGAAATGGATGTACCAACTCATCCGAGTTTCGTTTTCGTAAATCACTGGCTCATGTGTGACTCCGAATTAATTGGTCTGCAAACCGAGATTCATAGAGTTCGGGGGCTTTCCTAAGCGAGGGGAAGGTGTTAGGCACCCCCCGACTTCCGTGAAACACGGTTACCGCAATCTCGATGCTTTTCCTATCCTTTAATTCTTAAAATGTGTGTGTGCGTGCGTGTGAGCCTATGTGAATGTTGTGGTGAGTTTGCATGAAGAAATCATTTGGGTTTTTTTGTGAAAAGTCGTATTTTATTTTGAGAATGCTTTAGAATGTCTTTCGGCTTATACGAGAAAGAAAGGTTTGATTTTAATTGTCAAAAGCTGTGAGATTTTCATTAGGTGTCATTTTGGCAAAACAATAGTTTTTAAACCTTCGTCAAAATAGGAATCGAGACCTATACGTTGCTTTCGTAAATAAAATGACAGGCAATTTCTAGGATCTCTTTAACCCTATGCACAATGGTTTAATAAAACGTCATTTATTTTCATGAAACCATTTTTTTGTGATGTTTGAGCACGATCCTTCTTTAGCCTTCTCGTTTTAAATAGGAATCGACATTCATTAGCACTTCCAATTTTGAGCCTCGTGGTTCTAATAACCTAATTTGATTGATTTTTCGGAAATCTTCATCATTTAGCTTTGAAATCAGTTTTTGTGTCGTAAATCAAATCAAGCATTAAAATGCGTTGGGACTATTCATGGGCTTGTGAGTCATCAAAATAACCCCGAACGCCCACAACCACATATTTCACTATTACGGGGCCTTAAACCCGACTTTCAACTTGATATCGTTTTAAGACCCGACGATTACATGTTTACAACAAAGGGCATATCGACCCTATTACATTCACCAAAAAATGTCCATCATCGGATTTGGACCACGGGGTCGCGTTCCTAGGCTCACACCCAAAATTGCTACACACCCACAAAATGGATACTACAACAATTAAACAACACCGGATTGCATTGCACACCATAATAACCTAACATAGCAATCTAAAAACACTACGCATAATACATTATCTTAACGAGCTAAAATTCACCAAATGGATATCATCGGGTCATTAGGAAGCATTTTGTTCCATTAGAACCCTCACTAACAGTCCCTAATCCATGTATCCTCAATGATATACAAGAAAAATTACGTTTAATATAGCCCCAAATGATAAAAGTTTAACAACATGGTATAACAAAAATGCTAAAAAAAAATGTCTTTTTCACCTTGCAAATGACACCACGATGCGTATAAATTCGTATATTGAATATAATAGAAACTATTTGTGATACAATCTAGCAAAAGGGATACAAATCCTCACTTTTTTTTCTCTCTTTTCTCTCTTTTCTCGCTGCTGCTGTTTGCTGATTCTTCTTCTTTTCTTTTTCTTCTTTCTGCTCCAACCTCTCTTTCAACTCTCTGTATGCCAAATGAAGAAATGCGTTGATAAAGGCTGACCAGAGGCAGCCGCAGATTGATCTGCAGCTGGCCTCGGTTTCTCCGCGCCCACCACGCAGTTCAGCCTGCCGCACGCCGCGCACTTCAGTTTTATTTTAATCATTGGCCGTAGATCAATCCGCAGCTGGCTGGGCTGATTTTTTCAATTTTCGTACCGCACCTCGATTTTCGTGTCGTACTGTTGGTTTTCGCTGAGAGGCTTGTATTTTGCAGTCCGGGAACCGCTGGGAAACGTGCCATATCATTTCGCTTTGATAACCGAATAAGATTACAAAGTATATGCTACATCATATCAAATATGATTGGCTTGTGTGCATACTACTTTCAATCTCCCAGTTGCACTAAAGCCAATCGTCATAGTATCTAATACCCTTCTTCTCTAAGTGACGATCATCCTGCTGTTGGATAAAGGTTCAGTAAATGGATATGCAATGTTGTTCTTGAGAGTCCACTATCTTTATAGTGACTTCTCCTCTTTCAATGATTCCTCTAATCAAATGAAAGTGTCGCAACACATGTTTGAATCCAAGATGAGACTTAGGAACTATTCCTAGTTCTGTAATGAACTTTTCATCCAAACAATCACCTTGCAGCTTTATTTACAGCTATATACTTTGTCTTTGTCACTAAACCAACAACTCTTTGCTGTTTGGAACCTTTCCAATTTTACTGCACCACCATTCAAGGTAACTATTCACCCTAAAGTGGATTTGTTATCGTCTTAGTCAGTTTGAAAAACTTGAGTCTGTTCAGCCCTTTAGTTTTAATTCAGACCTACCATGAATCATGATCACATCTTCAATACCGGTTAAGTACTTATGATGTTTATCACTGTCTTACAGTGATCTTCTCCAGAATATGACTGATCAATATCAGGCCTTGTATATTCATTGCATACATGATAATAAGTCATGTGATCTCTCTTTCATTGGAGACAATTTTAGAGAGATACACTCCATGGCTCATCATCATGAGGCCTCTTTTAGAGTTTGCCATGCTAAACGCGTTTAGCATCGAATGAATATACGTTCATTGGGTCAAGCCGAGCATCCTTTTAAATCTATCTATATAGATTTATATCCCCAATTTATAGGATGCTCCTCCTAAGTTATTTATGGAGGAATGTTTAGACAATTTTATCTTTACTGATTGTAGCATTGGTGTGTTATTTCTTATCAGTAGTATATCAACATATAATACTAGGAATGTCACAGTGCTCCCACTGACCCTTTTGTACACATTAGGTTCATTCTCGTTTTTGATAAAAATCAAACTCTTTTGATTGTCTCATCAAAACGAATGTTCCATCTTTGAGAAGCTTGCTTTAATCCATAAATGGATTATTGTAGCTTAAAACACGATTTGCTTCAACCTTTGAAACAAATTTCTCTGGCTGTATCATACATACATTCTCCTCAAGCTCTCCATTGAGGAAGGATATCTCCACATCCATTTGCCAAATTTCGTAATAATAAGCTGTAATTACAAGCAAAATCCAAATAGACTTGATCATTACCCGGTAATAAGGTTTTATCACAGTCAACTCCTTGACTTGATTTCAAACCTTTTAAACAGGCCTGGTCTTATAGGTCTCCACCTTGCCATTTGCCCTAGTCTTTCTCTTTAAAGACCCATATACACCTTTTAGGCACTATGCCTTTCGGTGGAATAACCAGAGTCTATACTTGGTTCTTATACATGGAGTCCATTTCGGATTTCATGGCCATCTGCCATTTCTTTGAGTATCTTCTACTCATAGCCTCATCGTATATAACTGGATCATCATCCTCTATGATGTGTATCTCATCATCATCCTCTATGATGAATCCATACCTCCTAGGTATCTTCGGTGCTCTTCCAGATTTACGATTCGGTTGTGGTACATTAGGTCTATCTACAGGTTCCTCGGTTTGACTTGTAGTACTTTGTGGTTCTTGAACTCCTTCAAGATATATTACCCTCCCACTAGCTCCTTCAATGATAAACACCTTTATCTAAGAAGGCAGCGTGTAGGATTAGAGTAATAAAACTTTCTTTAGGATATCCCACAACTCTACATTTGTCAGATTTTGTCCCAAACTTATCTTTTGAAACCTTTTCACATAAGTTGGACAACCCCTTATCTTAACATACTTAAGATTAGGAATCCTTCCTATCCATAACTTTTATGGAGTCTTGGGGCCGGATTTTGAGGTTATCTTATTTTGTAGATATGCAGCCGTTTCTAAGGCATAACCCCAGATGGATACTGGAATGTCGGTAAAAATCATTATGGACCGCACCATGTAAAACAAGAAACGATTTGTCTTTTAAGATACACCAATCAATCATTGCGTATCATGAAGCGTCCATTATGAGAAAATACCATTTTGAGATAATCTAGAAGCTCATTGGTCAAGTATTCCCCTCCTCGATCCGATCGAAGAATTTTAATACTCTTACCAGTTTGCTTCTCTTCTGAATTCTTTGAACCTTTCAAATGATTCAGACTTGTATTTCATCAAATACACATGTTCAACTCTTTGAATGATCATCTCCTTTTCTTTTACTAGTTTGTTCAATTTGCAAAATTATTTTTCATGTAAGTCAAGTTTACAAAGTCCATCAAGTGATCTTCCAGTTTCAAACAAAACATTATCATTATAAATAGAACAACAATTGTTCTTAAATATAATACCAGAACCTTCCTTGTCCAACAATGGAAGCAATAATGTTTCTTAAGAGAACTGGAACATAATAACAACTTATTAACTTAACAGACTTGCACGTAGGCAACGCTAAACTATAAGTTTCCACGGCTAATGTAGCAACCATTACTCCATTCTCCGCACGTAAGATTACTTACTTTTTGTTTAGCTTTCTACTTCTGCTTAGTCTCTGTATTGGATTGCATACATGAGAACTATAACCGGTATCCAATACCCAAGTAGAACCTTGACTTACAGAAAGATTTATTTCAATGATGAACAAACCTATATCTGTAACTGAAGCTTCACTAAGCTTCTTCTGGTTAGCCTCTGCAAGATGCTCCTTACAGTTTCCTTTCCAGTGTCCAGGCTTATTGCAGTGGAAGCAAACTCCTTTGCTATCTGCATTAGTTTTGTTCTTAATGTCCTTAGAACCTTGACTTATAGAAAGATTTATTTCAATGATGAACAAACCTATATCTGTAACTGAAGCTTCACTAAGCTTCTTCTGGTTAGCCTCTACAAGATGCTCCTTACAGTTTCCTTTCTAGTGTCCAGGCTTATTGCAGTGGAAGCAAACTCCTTTGCTATCTGCATCAGTTTTGTTCTTAGTGTCCTTAGTTATTGCCTTTCCTTATACCTTCTTTGAATTGTTCTTCTTTTTAGAAGATCCTTTAGCCCTCTTTCCCTTCTTAGAAGAATCATCTACCAGTAAGACTTGGTCTTTCTTGGTTGAAAAGTGACTCTTTACAGTTTTCAACGTGTTTAAGCAACTCATGTAGGCTGACATATAGCTTGTTCACGTGGAAATTCACAACAAATTGTGAGAAAGAGTCCGGGAGTGATTGTAAGTTCAAATCTTGGATAAACTCTTCATCCAATACAAAACTCAGTTGTCCTAATTGTTCAATCAGATTGATCATTTTTAGGACATTTGTCTATACTGTAGTGCCATCGGTTATTCTAGATTGGAAGAGCTCCTTAGATATCTAATATCTAGTAGTCCTACTTTCTATCCTCACCATTCAACTCCTTGAAGGTGCAGGAGTACAGTAGGAGCATCCATAGTTTCATGCTGACGCTGAAGCTCGTTACTCATGGATGCGAGCATGATGCATTGAGCCAACTGTGCATCATCTTGCCACTTTCTAAAAGTAGAAATCTCTTCCTCAGAGGCATTGTCTACAACCATTGCAGAGATATGCGTATTAAGGATATAAGATAGCTTTTCAGCCTTGAGAACTATTCTCAGATTCCTTAACCAGTCCGTGTAATTCGGTCCGGTTAATTAGCATCTAATATGCTACGCAGTGATAGTGAATTAGACATTGTAAAATTCTGTTAAATGAATTTGTAATTTAACAATATTTTAGCATACATTCATTTAATTAATCATCAAAATAAATTAGGTCTTTATTTAAATTGGTATCTCCCACTATTTTTCATCAAACTATATTACCCTCAATATATAGTTTGGCAAATCTAATTAAAGATTTGCCTATGAGAATAAGGATCCCATTTCAAATATATATAGCCTTGTGTGTGCACAACTATTGTCAATTACATCACTATGTAACTCCTTGTCTTTTGCCTCTTAGATTATAATGGTCAAGTGTGTGCACATCTGAACTAAAATAATCCAAGTTAAATCCAACCTAGCACTTCTATATATGTGAAGAGAAAAAGACCGCCCTTGTGTGTGTACAACAAAGCAGTAATGTTCAATTCTTTAATAAGCATCAAATGTGATAAAACAACATCTTAAATATTTAATACTCGCCTTGTGTGTGCACAACAAACTTATATTAAATATTTAATACTCTATTGCTTTACCATACTAGAAGGCGACGTTCGATATTCCAAATATCTTTGAAGGCTTAGGACTTAATATGATTTCTTTGAGTGGTTTGTTATTATTTGTCTCATCTTGTTTAGCATTCATGCACATATATATATAAAATACGCGTCATATTATTTAACATGCGAAGCATGTTGGATAATATATAATATATATATATATAGTAATCACGCACATATAGAATACTATATTCTACCCAGATTGATTATGGACTTTTATTCTAGTTTGGTTCACTAGAGCCACCAAGTGAACCAAAAGGTCAAACCTAGGGTGCAAGAATTAAATTTAAATATAACTATTACATTTAAATCTGGGCTCCATTACAAACGGGTCTTCAAGCGATCCTTGCTCCTTTGTCTCCAATTCTTCAAGTAATTCTAACTAAACCTATTACATAAACTATTTGCAATAAATAGAAACCTTGATCAGCAGTCAAGGGGAAGTACGTAGGGAGGAGATAGAATTTACATTAAGAAAAATTAGAGAAGACGAGGTACGCAGACTCCATTTATAAAAACTCATTCATTCAAGCATCTCCTAAAATAATTCCAATCACACATTGGTCAATAGTCTATAATCAATCCCTATTTATTATCATACATATCTCCATATGTATCAATAAATAATATTCATCTCATTAATAATAAAATCATTCCATATATGCATTGATATCATTTAATGGGCAATTAAAAGTTTACTAGAAATCCAATTTTGAAACAAAAATAAACTCCTTTATTTTAATCAAAATTTAAATCATAATAAACTTCTTTATTTTATTTTATCTAATTTTGAATAAAAATAAACTCCTTTATTTTTAATCAAATTCCAAATCAAAATAAACTCCTTTATTTTAATTAACATGGAATTCAATTTCAATTTCAAAATAAACTCCTTTATATTAACTTAAAATTACTAAAAAATAAAATATGTTGAATCTTATTCCTTATCAAAATAAACATCTTTATTTTTAAGAAAACATGGAGTCCTATTCCATATGTGAATAAACTCCTTTATTATAGGAAACATGAAATCCTATTCCAAAATAGAATAAATTTTTTTATTCTAGTTAACATGAAATCCAATTCCAAGTTAAAATAAAACTTTTAATTTTAATCATATTCCAATTCAAAATAAACATTTTATCTTAATTGAAAATAAATAAAATCAATATAAAAAATTTTCAAATTCTGCAGACCGATGCGGCCGCGCTCAAAGTTGAACTAGGAGCGGCGCGACCGCGCTGCACCCCTAGAAATAATTTTTGGGTTTGGGCGCGGCCGCGCTCCAGGATGAACTAGAAGCGGCGCGGCCGCGCCGCGCCGCGTAGCAGAGTTCGAAATTTTTTTTCCTTTTTTTTTCTTTGCCCAGAAAATCGATCCAATCGCATACTCATACATACATAGAATCATAATAATCGATAATTAGCACAAGGTTAGGCTCTGATACCACTGTTAGGTTTGTATATAACACAAGCATGCAATCTCATTTACATAAATAGGGCGGAAGCGTGATAAAACGGCTTTTAAAATTTTCATACAAACCATCACCATGATCTTTCCTTGTGTTCAATTATCAATTAACGAAAGAGATAGAGATAGATAGAGAAATTATACCATCATAGAATCGTGCTTCCTCGGGTACAAGTTCACCTCCAATTCCTTCGCGTTCTCCTTGAATTCCACCGATTAAATTCCTTCATTTGATCAACGTTAGCCACCAAAGTGTTTGGCCTATAGAGGTGATCCACCAAGGAATAATATCTATTCAAGAAGATGGGTGTTGGCAAAATCCTAGTTTCTATCTCTATAGAAATTGCAAGTACTCTCCACAATCTAATGAAAGAGTGTGTAACCCTAATCTATGATAAGACTTCTCTTATTTATAGATGTAGAAAACCCTTCCCTAAACTCTCAAGGATTAGGGTTTCTATTTTAATTAAACTCATTTAATTAATTCTGCTCCTAATCCAATTAGGAATTCATGAGAGAGTACTTCTATTAATTAATTCTCAATCCCTATTAGGAATTAAATAATAGTAATAGTAATAATAATAATAAGACTCCTCTTATTAACTTATATTTAATATTTCTAAAATATTAAATAATAAATATTAAGCTATTTAATTTATTCTATCTCCATAGACTAAATTAAATACACTTAACTTATTATTACAATTATGTCATTTACTTCTTAAATAAATATTTTTCTTTTGCGGTGTGACCCTTTAGGTTCTCCATATTAAACCGGTTGTGAATAAATCAATTAGAACAATTCTAATCTTATTTAAATAAATAAATTAAACTATTTAATTCATTTAAATAAATAATATTTATTCTACAATAAGGGTAAGCCCCCTTAGCGATCAACGACTTTCCAGATAATATATATTTCAACATTAATCACAAAAGAACCTTGCAGTGAATAGTTACCGTACAATTCAATCCTTCTACCATACAATGTCCTAATTCAATATAAGACATCGATTTAATGTCAAGTCTTATTTTATTCAATTATATGTATTTCGATTCCCAAATGCACAACTCTAATTAATGCAAATTAGAAACTCCTTTCTAATTTCATTCTGCTTTGGCCAAAGACTTCTGAGTCGTCATTTACCGAACCACATAGGACATTCTCTCCTTTTACTAGAAGTGGTAGATTCTTTATTGATCATTCACCTATCTCCATGTATAACTTATTATACCCAATCACACCCTTTGATATACCCTAAAGGTCTTAAGGGACATGTCAAAGTATAACTCATCATACACAAGATACTATGATGATCTCAAGTCCAAGGATCACTTGTACTATTATCACTAGAGGAATTCCTATTGACAGGCGAGTAAAACTCCATTAGGTATTCCTTAGCGAGCCACGTTCAGTGAACTTATTATCTAATAAGCACCTACATACTTGCTTTAGTGTCTCCACACAAATGATTATGAGATCAATCATCCTCTTCCTAAGAGCAAGCAACGTATGTACTAATCTATACGGATTGTAACGGACGATTTAATTGCGTTGTGATTCTGGGGACAGAATCCTTTTAAGGAGGGAAAGATGTAACGAATGCGATTTTTATGATTGGATAAAAATATTTATTGAGTTATATAAATATTTTATTAATTTATTGAGTTAAATAAATAATTTATTAAGTTTTGGTGAAGTGGGTATATGTTGAGTTTAATAATGTTAAATGTTAATTTGAGTGTGATTTGTTATGTTATTCTAATTTAATTTAATAATTAAATTAGATGATGAAAAGGTTTATTTGAATAAATGATTTGTTTGAATAATATAATTCATTTGGTGTTATTGTTATTGGTTAAATAAATTATTAAGTTAGTTTGTAAGGTTTAATTGAATTTATTTAATAATAAGTTTAATTTTATGATGATTTATTAAAATAAATGAGAAAGTGTTTAATTCAGTTTTACCAAACAAGGCCCTATGATCTTTGTTTGGGAATAATGGGTTATTTTAGTTGTGTTTTACCAAACAAGACCTTAAGACCTTTAGTTAGAATAATGGGTTATTTTATTTTGTATTTGCCAAACAAGCCTTATGGCTTTTGAATTTTTATAACTGATGATTTAATTAGATTATACGTTCCATCAGTTTTTATTTTGTTTTTATTTCATCAGTTTTTATTTTTAAAAAGAACGTCAGTTAAGAAAGAAAGAAAGAAAAACAAAGAAGAAGAAACACAGAGCTTGAGAGAAAGAAAAGAACTCTGTGAATTTGAGAATTGAGAGAAAAGAGAGAAATTGTGTGAGAAGCTTGGTGATTGGAGTAAGAATTCAAGCAAGGAAGTTTAATCAAATTTTCTTGCAACAATTGAAGGTATAATTCTTTTTTTTTTCCTCTTGGTAAATGTTTTGTATCATATATGATGTCTGGGTGTATTTAATTTGTTTACTGGATGGTAGAATTCAGAAAATTTTGGCCAAATTTAGCCTAAGTTTTCACTGATTCGCGACCTGTAGAAGGTGTTAGTTGCGTCTACCGCCCCGGCGGTAGAAATGAGCTAGGATTATCGCCCCGGCGGTCTTGTCGCCCCGGCGACAGCCTTGCCCCGGCGACGATTTTGTTAAGTTTTTTCTCGCCTCGGCGAGAATCACTGCTGTAAAAAAAAAAAAAAAAACATTAATTATTATTATTATTATTGTTTTGTTTTCTTTTCTTGGAAGTTATGATGCATAATTAAACTTATATTAATGTATTAAATGACTAAAGAATTTTCTAGATGATTGTTAAGTTAGTACTTGTTGATTATGGTTTGCTAATGAGATATTATGATAAATGGGATAGAGAGCAAGCCTAGAATGCTTTTAGTCTTGTGACTAATTATGTTATCATTCTATAATTAAATGTATAGGTTGTTTAAGGATCGTGAATTACTTAAATTGTAATCTACGCTTGAGACAAGTTCCTTATCTCAACTTATTACTTTTACGTTGAGCAAGTTGTTCTTTTCTTTTAACTTGTTAATTTATTCAAAACAAGTTTATTTATATTGAGCAAGTTTATTGACCTTAGCTTATTGATATTCAAGCAAGGTTACTATCATGATTATATACTTAAGTTTTATTCCAATCATTGTTTGTTATTCAAACTTCGAGTATAGTTTCTATTGAACAAACTCTATTGATGAATTAGACTAGCAAATCGTTATTGATTCAGCTAGTCCTTAGTTGATGAGCGATTTCAAAGACTTAGAATGTTTTCTATACTTGTTCCAAGCCAATTTCCTTTTTGGTATGGATTCAGACGATAAACTGAGATGAACAACCCTAATATAGGGGATTACTTACGCGACAGCATTAAAATGTTTGTGCACAATACATTGTACAAAGGGCTGATCCCCCTGAGTACGAGATGTTGGTCCATAGTCTATATGACTGTTAAACACGGTTACAGTTAGAAATACTTGTCAACCTAGGACATAGTTTCGAGGTCTTGTGACCCTTCAGATATAATTTCTTAAATCTTGAATTCTATATTTTTGGAATCAAGCATTCTATCGAGCTTTTAAACTTTGATCATTTATTGATTGAGATTCAAAAAACTATTATTCCTCAGTTGGAAATCCATTTCATTTAAAATACTATTGTTATCGTACTTGTGAGCAATTGTTTTGCTCACTCTTGCACTAATCATTGCAGCTTAAGGCTGAGAAGTCGGACGAGCCGTCCACGAGCAAAAGGCAAGGGCAAGATGCATAAATAGCTAACGACCTGCTATTTACTTGGATGATTATTTGTAAACAATACTTGTTTTAAATTATTTTTTTTATTCCGCATTGATGTATTAAGGTTTAGATAACCTGGGAATTGAATGTTTAATGGTTTAGTGATGTAACCCATTTTGGGAAGATATTTCTTTAAGTTTATTTAATTGTTTATTTTATTGGGTAGTTAGTTTTGAATGTATGTTATAGTGAAACACCAAATCCAGTGGGAATTAAGTACCTGGATTTGGGGGTGTCACAGGATGGTATCAGAGCTAATAGGTTATGAACCTTTAGGTTGGGGAAAACCTTAGGATAGTAGCCTTTTAGAAGATAGAGAATATTGTGGTGATAAACTCTTATCGAGTTCTAAGGATATGAATTACGGAAATTCATAAAAAGACAATAAACTGATTATGTGCTATGTGCTTAATTGATAACAAACTTATGTGCTCGCGCGTAGTATTATCGATTAGTAATTAAAACTTAAAATTTTGTTGTTGTCAGGATGACTGATAGAGGAGAGCCCAGCCAGACTAGGGAGGAGGAGCCTCGAGATATTCACGTAGTTCATGATGAGCAGTTTAGTGCAGAGGGAGCCGAGCCATCTCCAATTGGTTACAGTTACAGGTCACGAGTATGAGCCTGAGACTGACCCTGAGGAGGACCCTGAGGAGGATCCTGAGGAGGAGGAGGAGGAGGAAGACCCTGAGGGGATATCACTATCTACTTTGGGTGTTCAGATGTACGAGCAGGTGTATGATCGCAACATAGAGTTGCAAGATAGAGTGGAGGAGTTAGAGAGGCAGCTGGCTGAGCGACAGACTGCCTTGGAGCAGAAGGGCAGTGAGATTGAGGAGCTCGATATACGTCTTGGAGATGTGGAGTGGAAGCTGGTTCATGTAGAGAGTGAAAAGGAGGAGTTAGAGGAACAGGCTGCAGAACGTCAAGCCACTTTAGAGCAGAAAGGATGCTGAGATCCAAGACCTTTCATCACGTCTTGCAGAGGCTGAGCAGAGGCTAGCACAGTCTGGAGTATCGACGCGGACAGTTTGATAGCCAGGGATGAAATTGTCCGAGATGAGTTGAAAGAGGAGTCAGCTAAGCGGGCGAGAGCTGAAACTTGCTTGGTTAAGAGAGGCTGATCGTGCAGAAAGAGTTGAGTGTGAGGTGCGATCAAAGAAGGCTAAGATTGATGAGATGGAGTATATTTTTCACACCACGATAGGACAGAGCTCAGGATCCGAGTTCATCGTCATCCAGATATGATGGATCGAAGGATGATGACACGCATTATGGAGCTAGGAACGCCAGGAAGCTTGTGCGTCGTGGAATGTCACCATAGATTGTGATTTGTTATTTTATTAAGATACTATGAATTTAATAAGTTGTTAATCCCAGTTCTACATAATGGGATAGAATAATGATGTAATCCTGGAACTTTGTGATTTCAGGATAGATGATGTAAATAACTACGATGTTATCTTTATTATGTTTTAAAGCAATAAATGAATGAAATGCGAAAGTTTCTCAGATGTGTTATGTGTTAAATGTTGTTTCTAAATGTTTAAGTTAATACTTAAATGTTTAAGTAATTGAGCAATAGTCTAATGACGCGAATTTTTAACAGTAAGATGCCTCCAAGAAGACAACCAACACGTCAACAGACCCTTGAGGGATCTACTAACAACGAAGAAGCCAACGCTAATCCCATGCAGCAGTTGGTAAATTTGTTAATGGGAGCCTTTGCAAATCAACCACAAGCTCAGGCTACAACCTTTAAAGACTTCAAGGCTGTCGGACCTCCAGAATATCACGGGTCTATGAATCCGATAGAGGCTCAAACGTGGATTATGGAAATGGAGAAGGTGTTTGATGTCGCTAGAGTCAGCGAGGACCAGAAGACGGCATTTGCAACCTGCATGCTGAAATCAGAAGCTAGCTACTGGTGGCAAGCAAATAAGACTCGAGGTGGCCAAGGGATTATTCCGTAGGAGCGATTTAAAGAGATGTTTTTCGAGACCTACTTTCCGGCAAGTGCTCAAAATCAAATGGATGTGCAGTTTCTGGAACTGAAGCAAGGTACCATGTCGGTACCTGAATATGCTGCAAAGTTTAATGAGCTGGCGCGGTTTGCGCCATATCAGGTCAACACGGATGAGCGGAAGGCTAGGAGATTTGAGCAGGGACTGAAACCCTGGTTATATAGTAGAGTTTTCGTTTTGTTTCACAACTGAACTCATTTGCGGCAGTGCTGGAAAAGGCGATTATCGCTGAAGGAGGGCAGTGATGCTCTGTCCAAGTATAAATCAGGAAGCAGAGGAAAGAAGAAGAATGATAGTGAAAAATAAGGCAAAGTGGTAGCCATGGGGGGCAATAGCCAGAAGAGAATGAATACATGGAATGATAGTAACTCTGCGGGAAGTCTAGCAGGGTAATCAGAAGAAGAAGGTGGAGGTGTGCAGCAACTGTGGAAAGAGCCATATGGGTGCTTGTTTGAAAGGTAAGAGGGTGTGCTTCAACTACGGGCAGGAGGGGCATATCGCGCCGAATTACCCTAATCCGAAGAAAGGAGCATGTTTCATCTGCGGGTCGAAGGATCACTTTGCTCGAGAGTGCCCTAAGAAAGCAACTACAGGAGGAGCTGGTGCAGGAAAAGGGAACATCGTTGGAGGCAATCTGACTATCACAGGACCAACGCAGCCCAATCGACCTACTGCTCGAACGTTCAATATGACGGTGCAGGATGCTGTGTAGTCAAAGGATGTAGTGTCAGGTATCATTCCAGTCAATAATGTTAATGCTTATGTATTGTTTGACTCGGGTGCTACTTGCTCATTTATATCCGATGATTTTGCTAAGAAATTAGAGTTACCTCAGGAAGAATTAGATTACCCTATGAACATAGAAATTGTGAATATGGAGGTAATTCCTGTTAAGTTTGTCCACAAGAACTGTCAGGTAGATATTAAGGGTCATGTGATGATAGTAAATTTGATCCCAATTCGTCTTGGGGAGTTTGATGTTATTTTGGGTATGGATTGGTTGTTTAACCATGGGGCAGTTATTGACTGTCAAAAGAAGTGTGTAAACCTTATGACTCCGTCAAAGGTAGTGTTTTATGGCAGCAAGTCGCCTAGACAAACGAGTTGTCTGACGATGGTGCAAGCCAAAAAGATGTTGAAACAAGGATGTGTTAGGTTTGTACATAGCGCGAATATGCAATCAAATTACATAAATAGTGCGTAAGCGCGATAAAATCAGATTTTAAAATTTTATACAAACCATCACCATGATCTTTCTTTATGCACAATTATTAATTAAACGAAAGAGATGGAGAATAAGAATTATACCCTTGTAGAATTCTAGCTTCCTCAGGTACAAGTTCACCACCAATTCCTTCGCGTTCTCCTTGAATTCCATCGATTAAATTCCTTCCTTTGATCAACGTTAGCCACCCAAGTGTTTGGCCTCTAGAGGTGATCCACCAAGGAATAATACTTGTTCAAGAAGATGGGTGTTGGCAAAACCCTAGTTTCTATCTCTATAGAAATTGTAAGTACTCTCTACAATTCTTATGCAAGAGTGTGGTAACCCTAATCTATGATAAGACTTCTCTTATTTATTAGATGTAGGAAAACCCTTCCCTAAACTATTTAGGATTAGGAATTCTATTCTAATTAAACTCCTTTAATTAAATTAAAAAAAACTCCTAATCCAATTAGGAATTCATGTGAGAGTACTTCTATTAATTAATTCCCAATCCCTATTAGGAATTAAATAATTAGTAATAGTAATAATAATAATAAGACTCCTCTTATTAATTTATATTTAATATTTCTAAAAAATATTAAATAATAAATATTAAGCTATTTAATTTATTCTATCTCCATAGACTAAATTAAATACACTTAACTTATTATTACAATTATGCCATTTACTTCTTAAATAAATATTTTCCTTTTGCGGTGTGACCCTTTAGGTTCTCCATATTAAACCGGTTGTGAATAAATCAATTAGAACAATTCTAATCTTATTTAAATAAATAAATTAAACTATTTAATTCATTTAAATAAATAATATTTATTCTATAATAAGGGTAAGCCCCCTTAGTGATCAACGACTTTCCAGATAATATAGATTTCAACATTAATCATAAAAGAACCTTTCAGTGCATAGTTATCGTACAATTCAATCCTTCTACCATACAATGTCCCAATTAAATATAAGACATGGAATTACTGTCAAGTCTTATTTTATTTAATTATATGTATTTCGATTCTCAAATGCATAACTCTAATTAATGCAAATTAGAAACTCCTTTCTAATTTCATTCTGCTTTGGCCAAAGACTTCTGAGTCGTCATTTACCGAACCACATAGGACATTCTCTCCTTTTACTAGAAGTGGTAGATTCTTTATTGATCATTCACCTATCTCCATCTATAACTTATTATACCCAATCACACCCTTTGATATACCCTAAAGGTCTTAAGGGACATGTCAAAGTATAACTCATCATACACAAGATACTATGATGATCTCAAGTCCAAGGATCACTTATACTACTATCACTAGAGGAATTCCTATTGACAGGCGAGTAAAACTCCATTAGGTATTCCTTAGCGAGCCACGTTCAGTGAACTTATTCTCTAATAAGCACCTACATACTTGCTTTAGTGTCTCCACACAAATGATTATGAGATCAATCATCCTCTTCATAAGAGCAAGCAACATATGTACTAATCTACCCGGATTCACTAATCCCCTTTTTAGTAATCCAACGATTAGGAACAATTTTAGTTTGTGAGCTATCTAGAATTTAGATCTCATTAGCATGATCACCATCATGATTCTAAAAACATTGCTCAAAACTATGGGTTTATCACATTTAATATAACAGCACTATGTAGATAAAGTAAAATGCCTTTAACAAACGAATAAGATTACAAAGTATATGCTACATCATATCAAATATGATTGGCTTGTGTGCATACTACTTTCAATCTCCCACTTGCACTAAAGCCAATCGCCATGGTATCTAATACCCTTCTTCTCTAAGTGACGATTATCCTGCTGTTGGATAAAGGCTTTAGTAGATGGATATGCAATGCTGTTCTCGAGACGTCCACTATCTCTATAGTGACTTTTCTTCTTTCAATGATTTTACTAATCAAATGAAAGTGCCGCAACACATGTTTGAATCCAAGATGAGACTTAAGAACTATTCCTAGTTCTGTAATGAACTTTTCATCCAAACAATCAACTTGCAGCAGCTTCATTTACAGCTATATACTTTGTCTTTGTCATTTAAACCAGCAACTCTTTGCTGTTTGGAACTTTTCCAATTCACTGCACCACCTTTCAAGGTAACGATTTACCTTAAAGTGGATTTGTTATCATCTTGGTCAGTCTGAAAAAACTTGAGTCTGTTTAGCCCTCTAGTTTTAATTCGGACCTACCATGAATTATGATTACATCTTCAATACCGGTTTAGTACTTAAAGATGTTTATCACTGTCTTACAGTGATCTTCTCTAGAATATGACTGATCAACATCAAGCCTAGTATATTCATTGCATGCATGATAGTAACTCATGCGATCTCTCTTTTAATTGGGGATAATTTTAGAGAGATACACTCCACGGCTCATCATCATGAGACCTTTCTTGGAGTTTGCAATGCTAAACGCCTTTAGCATCGAATGAATATACGTTCATTGGGTCAAGCCGAACATCCTTTTAAATCTATCTATATAGATTTCTATCCCCAATTTATAGGATGCTCCTCCCAAGTCATTCATGGAAGAATGTTTAAACAATTTTATCTTCACTGATTGTAGCATTGGTGTGTTATTCCTTGTCGGTAGTATATCAACATATAATACCAAGAATGTCACAGTGCTCCCACTTACCCTTTTGTACACACTAGGTTCATTCTCATTTTTGATAAAATCAAACTCTTTTGATTGTCTCATCAAAATGAATGTTCCATTTTTGAGAAGCTTGCTTCAATCCATAAATGGATCATTGTAGGTTAAAACACGATTTGCTTCAACCTTTGAAACAAATTCCTCTGGTTGTATCATACATACATTCTCCTCAAGTCTTCATTGAGGAAGGGTGTCTCCACATCCATTTTTGCCAGATTTCGTAATAAGCTGCAATCACAAGCAAAATCCAAATGGACTTGAGCATTACTCAGTAATAAGGTTTTATCACAGTCAACTCCTTGACTTTATTTGAAACCTTTTAAACAGGTCGGGTCTTATAGGTCTCCACCTTGCCATTTGCCCCAGTCTTTCTCTTAAAGACCCATATTCACACTCTTGGCACTATGCCCTTTTGTGGAGTAACCAGAGTCTATACTTGGTTGTCATACATGGAGTCCATTTCGGATTTCATGGCCATCTGCCATTTCTCTGAGTGTCTTCTACTCATAGCCTCATTGTATATAACTGGATCATCATCCTCTATGATGCGTACCTCATCATCATCCTCTATGATGAATCCATACCTCCCAGGTATCTTCGGTACTCTTCCAGATTTACGATTCAGTTGTGGTACAATAGGTCTATCTACAGGTTCCTCGATTCGACTTAAAGTGCTTTGTGGTTCTTGAACCCCTTCAAGATCTTTTACCCTCCCACTAGCTCCTTCAATGATAAACACCTTTATCTAAGAAGGCAGCGTGTAGGATTATAGTAATAATACCCTAAACTTACTTTAGGATATCCCACAAGTCTGCACTTGTCAGATTTTGTCCCAAACTTATCTTTGAAACCTTTTCACATAAGCTGGACAACCCTTATCTTAACATACTTAAGATTAGGAATCCTCCCTATCCATAACTTTTATGGAGTCTTGGGGCCAGATTTTTGAGGTTACCTTATTTTGTAGATATGCAGCCGTTTCTAGGGCATAACCCCAGATGGATACTAGAATGTCGGTAAAAATCATTATGGACTGCACCATGTCCAACAAGGTACAATTTCTCCTTTTAGATACACCAATCAATTATTGCGTATCAGGAAGTGTCCATTATGAGAAAATACCATTTTGAGATGATCTAGAAACTCATTGTACAAGTATTCTTTCCTCGATCTGATCAAAGAATCTTAATATTCTGTCAATATGTTTCACTTCTGAATTCTTTGAACATTTCAAATGATTCAGACTTGTATTTCATCAAATACACATATTCAACTCTTTGAATGACCATCTCCTTTTCTTTTATTAGTTTGTTCAATTT
Source organism: Aralia elata (assembly GCA_034770075.1). Lineage (NCBI taxonomy): Eukaryota > Viridiplantae > Streptophyta > Magnoliopsida > Apiales > Araliaceae > Aralia > Aralia elata. The sequence goes on along the minus strand of CM068385.1, from coordinate 27,264,001 downwards.
GCAAAATAATTTTCATGTAAGTCAAGTATACAAAGTCTATCAAGTAATCTTCCAGTTTCAAACAAAACATTATCATTATAAATAGAACAACAAATGCTCTTAAATATAATACCAGAACCTTCCTTGTCCAACAACGGAAGTAATAATGTTTCTAAAGAGAACTGGAACATAATAACAACTTATTAACTTAATAGACTTGCCCGTAGGCAATGCTAAACTATAAGTTCATACGGTTAATGCAGCAACCATTGCTTCATTCTCCACGCGTAAGATTACTTATTCTTTGTTTAGCTTTCTACTTCTGCTTAGTCTCTACATTGGATTGCATACGTGAGAACTACAGCCGGTATCCAATACCCAAGTAGAACCTTGACTTATAGAAAAATTTATTTCAATCATGAACAAACCCATATTTGTAACCGAAGCTTCACTAAGCTTCTTCTAGTTACCCTCTAGTTTTAATTCTAGTATCCAGGCTTATTGCAGTGGAAGCAAACTCCTTTGCTATCTGCATCAGTCTTGTTCTTATTGTCCTTTATTTTTGCCTTTCCTTTTACCTTCTTTGAATTGTTCTTCTTTTAAGAAGATCCTTTAGCCCTCTTCTGCTTCCTAGAAGAATCATCTACCAGTAAGACTTGGTCTTTCTTGGTTGGAAAGTGACTCTTTACAGTTTTCAACATGTTTAAGCAACTCAGGCAGGCTGACATATAGCTTGTTCATGTGGAAATTCAAAAAAATTTGTGAGAACGAGACTGGAAGTGATAGCAAGATCAAATCTTGGATCATCTCTCCATCCATTAAAACCCAGTTGTCCCAATTGTTCAATCAAATTGATCATTTTAGGACATATGTCTGTACTGTAGTGCCATCGGTCATTCTAGATCGGAAGAGCTCCTTAGATATCTGATATCTAATAGTCCTACTTTCCTCACCCTTCAACTCCTTGAAGGTGCCGGAGTACAGTAGGAGCATCCATAGTTTCATTATGACGCTGAAGCTCATTACTCATGGATGCGAGCATGATGCATTGTGCCAACTGTGCATCATCTTGCCACTTTCTAAAAGTAGCAATCTCTTCCTCTGAGGCATTGTCTGCAACCATTGCAGGGATAGGTATATTAAGGACATAAGATAACTTTTCAGCCTTGAGAACTATTCTCAAATTCCTTAACTAGTCCGTGTAATTCGGTCCGGTTAATTAGCATCTAATATGCTATGCAGTGATAGTGAATTAGACATCGTAAAATTCTGTAAATGAATTTGTAATTTAACAACATTTTAGCATACATTCATTTTTAATTAATTACCAAAATAAATTAGGTCTTTATTTTAAATTGGTATCTCTCACTATTTTCATCAAACTATATTACCCTCATTATATAGTTCGGCAATTCTAATTAAAGATTTTCTAGTGAGACTAAGGATCCCATTTTAGATGTATATAGCCTTGTGGTGACACAACAAACGATATATAAATAAATAGGTAAACAACTATTGTCAATTACATCTCTATGTAACTCCTTGTATTTTGCCTCTTAGATTATTTTGATCAAGTGGTGACACATCCGAATCAAAATTATCCAAGTTAAGTCCATCCTAGCACTTCCATATATTCGAAAGAAAAACACTGTCCTTGTGGTGACACAACAAAACAGCATCGCTCAGTCTATGTATAAGCATCAAATGTGATAAAGCAACATCTTAAATATTTTAATACTTGCCTTGTGGTGACACAACAAACTCATATTAAATATTTAATACTCTATTGTTTTACCATGCTAGAAGGCGACGTTCGATATTCCAAATATCTTTGAACGCTTAGGACTTAATATGATTTCTTTGAGGGGTTTGTTATTATTTGTCTCATCTTGTTTAGCGCGCATGCACATATATATATATATAAAATACGCGTCATATTATTTAACATGCGAAGCATGTTGTATAATATATAATATATATATATAGCAAGCATGCACATATAGAATACTATATTCTACCCGGATTGATTATGGACTTTTATTCTAGTTTGGTTCACTAGAGCCACCAAGTGAACCAAAAGGTCAAACCTAGGGTGCAAGAATTAAATTTAAATATAACTATTACATTTAAACTCGGGCTCCATTACAAACGGGTCTTCAAGCGCTCCTTGCTCCTTTGTCTCCAATTCTTCAAGTAATTCTAACTAAACCTATTACATAAACTATTTACAATAAATAGAAACCTTGATCAGTAGTCAAGGGGAGGTACATAGGAGGAAGATAGAATTTACATCAAGGAAAAACTAGAGAAGACGAGGTACGCAGACCTCATTTATAAAACTCATTCATTCAAGCATCCACTAAAATAAATCCAATCACACATTGATCAATAGTCCATAATCAATCCCTATTTATTATCATACATATCTCTATATGTATCAATAAATAACATTCATCCCATGAATAATAAAATCATTCAATATATGCATTGATATCATTTAATGGGCAATATTAGTTAGTATAAAATTCAATTTCAACTCCAATTAGTTATCATGGAATCCAATTCCAACTCTAATTAGTTATCATGAAATCCAATTTTAATTAAAATAAACTTCTTTATTTTAATCATATTCCAAATCAAAATAAACTCTTTTATTTTAATTTATCCAATTTTTTGAATAAAAATAAACTCCTTTATTTTTAATCAAATTCCAAATCAAAATAAACTCCTTTATTTTAATTAATATGGAAACCAATTTCAAGTTTAAAATAAACACCTTTATTTTTAACTTAAAATTATTGAAAAATAAAATATGTTGAATCCTATTCCTTATCAAAATAAACATTTTTATTTTTTAAGGAAACATGGAATCCTATTCCATATGTGAATAAACTCCTTTATTCTAGGAAACATGGAATCCTATTCCATATGTGAATAAACTCCTTTATTCTAGGAAACATGGAATCCTATTCCATATGTGAATAAACTCCTTTATTCTAGGAAACATGGAATCCTATTCCATATATGAATAAACTCCTTTATTCTAGTTAACGTAGAATCCAATTCCAAGTTCAAATAAAACTTTTAATTTTAATTATATTCCAATTCAAAATAAACCTTTTATCTTAATTAAAAATAAATAAAATCAAAATAAATAAAAATAAATAAATAAAATAAATAAAATAATTTTACACAAACAATTATGCCCAATTAAATTGTTCTTAACACATATCAATGTATATACAGAATCAAAACAATTAATAATTCGCATAAAGTTTGGCTCTTGATACCACTGTTAGGTTTGTACATAGCGCGAATATGCAATCAAATTACATAAATAGTGCGAAAGCGCGATAAAATCAGATTTTAAAATTTTATACAAACCATCACCATTATCTTTCTTTATGCACAATTATTAATTAAACGAAAGAGATGGAGAATAAGAATTATACCCTTGTAGAATTCTAGCTTCCTCAGGTACAAGTTCACCTCCAATTCCTTCGCGTTCTCCTTGAATTCCATCGATTAAATTCCTTCCTTTGATCAACGTTAGCCACCCAAGTGTTTGGCCTCTAGAGGTGATCCACCAAGGAATAATACTTGTTCAAGAAGATGGGTGTTGGCAAAACCCTAGTTTCTATCTCTATAGAAATTGTAAGTACTCTCTACAATTCTTATGCAAGAGTGTGTAACCCTAATCTATGATAAGACTTCTCTTATTTATAGATGTAGGAAAACCCTTCCCTAAACTATTTAGGATTAGGGTTTCTATTCTAATTAAACTCCTTTAATTAAATTAAACTCCTAATCCAATTAGGAATTCATGTGAGAGTACTTCTATTAATTAATTCCCAATCCCTATTAGGAATTAAATAATAGTAATAGTAATAATAATAATAATAAGACTCCTCTTATTAATTTATATTTAATATTTCTAAAATATTAAATAATAAATATTAAGCTATTTAATTTATTCTATCTCCATAGACTAAATTAAATACACTTAACTTATTATTACAATTATGCCATTTACTTCTTAAATAAATATTTTTCTTTTACGGTGTGACCCTTTAGGTTCTCCATATTAAACCGGTTGTGAATAAATCAATTAGAACAATTCTAATCTTATTTAAATAAATAAATTAAACTATTTAATTCATTTAAATAAATAATATTTATTCTACAATAAGGGTAAGCCCTTAGCGATCAACGACTTTCCAGATAATATAGATTTCAACATTAATCATAAAAGAACCTTTCAGTGCATAGTTACCGTACAATTCAATCCTTCTACCATACAATGTCCCAATTAAATATAAGACATGGAATTACTGTCAAGTCTTATTTTATTTAATTATATGTATTTCGATTCTCAAATGCACAACTCTAATTAATGCAAATTAGAAACTCCTTTCTAATTTCATTCTGCTTTGGCCAAAGACTTCTGAGTCGTCATTTATCGAACCACATAGGACATTCTCTCCTTTTACTAGAAGTGGTAGATTCTTTATTGATCATTCACCTATCTCCATGTATAACTTATTATACCCAATCACACCCTCTGATATACCCTAAAGGTCTTAAGGGACATGTCAAAGTATAACTCATCATACACAAGATACTATGATGATCTCAAGTCCAAGGATCACTTATACTACTATCACTAGAGGAATTCCTATTGACAGGCGAGTAAAACTCCATTAGGTATTCCTTAGCGAGCCACGTTCAGTGAACTTATTCTCTAATAAGCACTTACATACTTGCTTTAGTGTCTCCACACAAATGATTATGAGATCAATCATCCTCTTCATAAGAGCAAGCAACGTATGTACTAATCTATCCGGATTCACTAATCCCCTTTTTAGTAATCCAACGATTAGGAACAATTTTAGTTTGTGAGCTATCTAGAATTTAGATCTCATTAGCATGATCACCATCATGATTCTAAAAACATTGCTCAAAACTATGGGTTTATCACATTTAATATAACATCACTATGTAGATAAAGTAAAATGCCTTTAACAAACGAATAAGATTACAAAGTATATGCTACATCATATCAAATATGATTGGCTTGTGTGCATACTACTTTCAGGATGTGTAGGATATCTAGCCTACATAGTTGATACCCGAAAGGTGGGTGCAAAACTGGAGGAGATACCAGTAGTTAGGGATTTTGCGGACGTATTTCCTTATGATTTACCAGGATTACCGCCAGATAGGGAAATCGAGTTTGTAATTGATTTAGCACCGGGAACAGCCCCTATATCGAAAGCCCCATATCGAATGGCTCTGGTAGAAATGAAGGAGTTGATGGTGCAGCTGCAAGAGTTGCTGGATAAGAAGTATATTCAACCGAGCGTTTCGCCGTGGGGAGCGCCGGTATTGTTTGTTAAGAAGAAGGATGGGTCAATGCGTCTTTGCATTGATTATAGAGAGTTGAACAAGGTCACGATTAAAAACAAGTATCCATTGCCAAGGATCGATGACCTGTTTGACCAATTAAAGGGAGCGAGATATTTTTCAAAGATAGATCTGCGAAGTGGGTACCATCAGTTGAAAGTAAGGAAAGAGGACATACCAAAGACGGCATTTCGAACCAGATATGGTCACTATGAGTTTTTGGTTATGTCATTTGGTTTATCAAACGCACCTGCAGCGTTTATGGATCTAATGAATAGGGTGTTCAAACCATTTCTGGATAAATTTGTGGTGGTATTCATAGACGACATTTTGGTCTACTCCAAAACTCAAGAAGAACATATGGAGCATTTGAGGGTGACATTGGAGGCGTTAAGAAAGGAAAAATTGTATGCAAAATTTTCAAAGTGTGAATTTTGGTTGGAGCGTGTTCAATTCCTTGGGCATGTTATTGATAAAGACGGGATTTCGGTGGATCCAGCGAAAGTGGAAGCTATCATGAACTGGGATCAGCCAAAGACACCGTCAGAAGTGAGGAGTTTCCTAGGTTTGGCAGGATACTACAGGCGTTTTATTCAAGATTTTTCCAGGATCGCCACTCCGTTAACGAATTTAACAATAAAGTCAGTGAAGTTTGTTTGGACGGAGAATTGTGAAGGGAGTTTCCAAGAACTAAAGAAGAGACTAAGTTCGGCACCTGTGTTGTCTTTACCAGATGATACAGGAAATTTTGTGGTGTACAGTGACGCATCACATAAAGGACTTGGTTGCGTGTTGATGCAGAATGGTAAGGTTATCGCATATGCATCGCGCCAACTAAAAGACTATGAAAAAGGGTATCCGACCCATGATTTGGAGTTAGCAGCCGTGGTGTTTGCTTTGAAAATCTGGAGGCACTATCTCTATGGGGAGAAGTGTGAAATATATACAGACCATAAAAGTCTGAAGTATATTTTCACACAGAAGGATTTGAATATGCGGCAGAGGAGATAGATAGAATTGATCAAAGACTATGATTGTGAAATTCTATACCATCCGGGGAAGGCTAATGTGGTTGCCGACGCTTTAAGTAGAAAAGGTTAGGAGAAACTATTTTTGTTAACTGCTCAGGAGAAGCTCGTAGCAGAAATGGCTAAATTAGAGTTAGAGGTGAAGGGTCTGGCAGAGCCTAATGAAAAATTATTCCAGATGGAAACTCAATCAACTCTGGTGGACAAAGTCAAGGAAGCGCAACTCAAGGATGAGGAGTGTATTAATATACGCAAAAGAGTGCTTGAAGGTGAAGAGTTTAAATATAAAATCGATATCGAAGGGTTGCTGAGATTTGAAGGCAGAATCTGGGTACCGTCAGTATTGGCAATCAAAGAGGAGATTTTGAACGAAGCTCATAGTTCAAGATTTTCGATTCACCCGGGGAGTACAAAGATGTACCAGGATCTTCGCCAACATTTTTGGTGGCCAAACATGAAGAGAGAGGTTGCTGAATGTGTTGCGAAGTGTTTAACTTGTCAGAGACTCAAAGCAGAACATCAACGACCAAGTGGTTTGTTACAGCCCTTGGAGATACCAGAATGGAAGTGGGAACATATCACGATGGACTTCGTGGTAGGGCTTCCAACTACTCAGAAGGGTTATGACGCAATGTGGGTCATAGTGGACAGACTGACGAAATCAGCACATTTCTTGCCTATCAAAATCAGATTCACTTTGGATCAGCTGGCGAAATTATACGTCAAGGAGATTATCTCAAGGCACGGTGTTCCAGTGTCAATAGTGTCAGACAGAGATCCACGTTTCACCTCAAATTTTTGGAGGAGTCTGCAAGCTTGTTTGGGAACGCAGTTGAGAATGAGTACAGCCTACCATCCTCAAACCGATGGCCAGAGTGAAAGAACAATTCAAACGTTGGAGGATATGCTTCGAGCGTGCGTTATGGATTTTAAAGGCAACTGGGATGATCATTTACCTCTGGTTGAGTTTGCTTACAACAATAGTCATCACGCTAGTATCGGCATGCCGCCCTACGAAGCATTGTATGGAAGGAAATGCAGAACTCCATTATGCTGGGATGAGGTTGGTGAACGACGACTATTGGGACCCGAGCTGGTACAACAAACCGCTGAAATTGTCAAGGTGATAAGAACCAGACTGATAGCCGCTCAAGACAGACAGAAGAAGTATGCTGATCAACACCGACAAAATCGCGAATTTGAAGTTGGGAGCTTTGTGTTCCTCAAAGTATCCCCTTGGAAGGGAAAGATCAGATTTGGTAAAAAGGGTAAACTCAGTCCGTGGTTTATTGGACCCTTCGAAGTGCTGAAACGGATGGGTGAGGTAGCTTATGAGGTAGCTTTACCTCCTGAGTTAGGCCATATTCACAATGTCTTCCATATATCGGTGCTACGACAGTATAAGCCCGATTATAAGCATGTAATAGAATATGAACCGATACAGTTTGAGAAAGATTTATCCTATGAAGAGATACCTGTACAAATAGTAGACAGGAAAGAGCAAGTTCTTAGAAATAAAGTGATACCTTCTGTAGAGGTAATCTGGAGGAACCACAGTGCTGAAGAAGCAACGTGGGAACTCGAAGCGCAAATGATGCAGAATTACCCTCAATTATTTGTTTAATCTTTGTATTGCGATTCTGGGGACAGAATCTTTGTAAGGAAGGGAGAATGTAACGGACGATTTAATTGCGTTATGATTCTGGGGACAGAATCCTTTTAAGGAGGGAAAGATGTAACGAATGCGATTTTTATGATTGGATAAAAATATTTATTGAGTTATATAAATATTTTATTAATTTATTAAGTTAAATAAATAATTTATTAAGTTTTGGCGAAGTGGGTATATGTTGAGTTTAATAATGTTAAATGTTAATTTAAGTGTGATTTGTTATGTTATTCTAATTTAATTTAATAATTAAATTAGATGATGAAAAGGTTTATTTGAATAAATGATTTATTTGAATAATATAATTCATTTGGTGTTATTGTTATTGGTTAAATAAATTATTAAGTTAGTTTGTAAGGTTTAATTGAATTTATTTAATAATAAGTTTAATTAAATTAGAAGTGTGACATTTAAAACTATATGTTATGATGATTTACTAAAATAAATGAGAAAGTGTTTAATTCAGTTTTACCAAACAAGGCCCTATGATCTTTGTTTGGGAATAATGGGTTATTTTATTTGTGTTTTACCAAACAAGACCTTAAGACCTTTAGTTAGAATAATGGGTTATTTTATTTTGTATTTGCCAAACAAGCCTTATGGCTTTTAAATTTTTATAACTGATGATTTAATTAGATTATACGTTCCATCAGTTTTTATTTTGTTTTTATTTCATCAATTTTTATTTTTAAAAAGAACTTCAGTTAAGAAAGAAAGAAAGAAAAACAAAGAAGAAGAAACACAGAGCTTGAGAGAAAGAAAAGAACTCTGTGAATTTGAGAGTTGAGAGAAAAGAGAGAAATTGTGTGAGAAGCTTGGTGATTGGAGTAAGAATTCAAGCAAGGAAGTTTAATCAAATTTTCTTGCAACAATTGAAGGTATAATTCTTTTTTTTTCCTCTTGGTTTATTCTACTGTATATAATTTTAGTTACTGTATGTGAACTCAATTGCTAGAGTATACGAATTATTTGATTATAGTTGTAATTGGTAGTAATCATGTGTTAGATGATTATATGTTGATTAATAATCAATTTAGAGGTGTTAATTCATGAAAACATGATTTAGAATGAAGTCTTTGTTTTTACAGAGCTTTATTTCATGTATGACATAATTGTATGAAAATTGATGATTCAATTAGTTATTAATCGGTTAATTGATGTTTGTTTATGATTATATGATGAAAAACAAGAATAATACAAGAAGAATGGTTTTAATTGGTTGAAAAATGAATTTACAGAGTTTGATTTCATGAGAATGGTTAAAACTTGAATATTTGGTTTTAACAGAGAATTTTTGATTTAAATTGGTTGATTATGTGTTTTATAATGCTTAGATTGATTAGAAACATGTTTGGTAAATGTTTTGTATCATATATGATGTCTGGGTGTATTTAATTTGTTTACTGGATGGTAGAATTCGGAAAATTTTGGCCAAATTTGGCCTAAGTTTTCACTGGTTCGCGACCTGTAGAAGGTGTCAGTTGCGTCTACCGCCCCGGCGGTAGAAATGAGCTAGGATTATCGCCCCGGCGGTCTTGTCGCCCCGGCGGCATATTTGAACTGGGTTTGTCGCCCCAGCGACGATTTTGTTAAATTTTTTCTCGCCCCGGCGAGAATCACTGCTGTAAAAAAAAATATTAATTATTATTATTATTATTGTTTTGTTTTCTTTTCTTGGAAGTTATGATGCATAATTAAACTTATATTAATGTATTAAATGACTAAAGAATTTCCTAGATGATTGTTAAGTTAGTACTTGTTGATTATGGTTTGCTAATGAGATATTATGATAAAATGGGATAGAGAGCAAGCCTAGAATGCTTTTAGTCTTGTGACTAATTATGTTACCATTCTATAATTAAATGTATAGGTTGTTTAAGGATCGTGAATTACTTAAATTGTAATCTACGCTTGAGGTAAGTTCCTTATCTCAACTTATTACTTTTACGTTGAGCAAGTTGTTCTTTTCTTTTAACTTGTTAATTTATTCAAAACAAGTTTATTTATATTGAGCAAGTTTATTGACCTTAGCTTATTGATATTCAAGCAAGGTTACTATCATGATTATATACTTAAGTTTTATTCCAATCATTGTTTGTTATTCAAACTTTGAGTATAGTTTCTATTGAACAAACTCTATTGATGAATTAGACTAGCAAACCCTTATTGATTCAGCTAGTCCTTAGTTGATGAGCGATTTCAAAGACTTAGAATGTTTTCTATACTTGTTCCAAGCCAATTTCCTTTTTGGTATGGATTCAGACGATAAACTGAGATGAACAACCCTAATATAGGGGATTACTTACGCGACAACGTTAAAATGTTTGTGCATAATACATTGTACAAAGGGCTGATCCCCCTGAGTACGAGATGTTGGTCCATAGTCTATATGACTGTTAAAGGTTATAGTAGAAATACTTGTCAACCTAGGACATAGTTCGAGGTCTTGTGACCCTCAGATATAATTTCTAAATCTTGAATTCTATATTTTTGGAATCAAGCATTCTATCGAGCTTTTAAACTTTGATCATTTATTGATTGAGATTCAGAAAACTATTATTCCTCAGTTGAAATCCATTTCATTTAAATACTATTGTTATCGTACTTGTGAGCAATTGTTTGCTCACTCTTGCACTAATCATTGCAGCTAAGGCTGAGAAGTCGGACGAGCCGTCCACGAGCAAAGGCAAGGGCAAGATGCATAAATAGCTAACGACCTGCTATTTACTTGATGATTATTTGTAACAATACTTGTTTTAAATTATTTTTTATTCCGCATTGATGTATTAAGGTTTAGATAACCTGGGAATTGAATGTTTAATGGTTTAGTGATGTAACCCATTTTGGGAAGATATTTCTTTAAGTTTATTTAATTGTTATTTTATTGGGTAGTTAGTTTTGAATGTATGTTATAGTGAACACCAAATCAGTGGGAATTAAGTACCTGGATTTGGGGGTGTCACACGGATTCACTAATCCCTTTTTAGTAATCCAACGATTAGGAATGATTTTAGTTTGTGAGCTATCTAGAATTTAGATCTCATTAGCATGATCACCATCATGATTCTAAAAGCATTGCTCAAAACTATGGGTTTATCACATTTAATATAACAACACCATGTAGATAAAATAAAATGCCTTTAATAACCGAATAAGATTACAAAGTATATGCTACATCATATCAAATATGATTGGCTTGTGTGCATACTACTTTCAATTGGTACCCGAATTTGGGGGTGTCACAAGGGTTGTCCAGCTTATGTGAAAAGGTTTCAAAAGGATAAGCTTGGGACAAGATCTGACAAGTGTAGATTTATGGGATATCCTAAATAAAGTTTAGGGTATTATTTTTATAATCCTACTGAGCAAAAGGTGTTTGTAGCGAAACACGCTACCTTCTTGGAAAAGGAGTTTGTCCTTGAAGGGGCTAGTGGGAGAAAAATAGATCTTGAAGAAGTTCAAGAACCACAAACCACTACAGGTCAAGTGTATGAACTTGTCCAAGTAGACATACCTTCTGTACCACAACCGAATCGTAAATCTGAAAGAGTACCGAAGATACCTGAAAGGAATGGATTCATCATAGATGATGATGATGAGGTACGCATCATAGAGGATGATGATCCAGTTACATACGATGAGGCCATAAGTAGTAAACATTCAGAAAAATAGTTGATGGCCATGAAATTCGAAACTAACTCCATATATGAGAACCAAGTATAGACTTTGGTTAACCCTCTAGAAAGGCACAAAGCCTAAAGGGTGTATATGGGTCTTTAAGAGAAAGACTAGAGCAGATGGAAAAAGTGGAGATCTATAAGGCTATATTGGTGGAAAAAAGGCTTCATATAAAGACAAGGAGTTGTCTATCATGAAACCTTCTCACCAGTGGCAATACTTAAGTCCATTCGGATTTTGCTTGTGATTGCAGCTTATTATTACTAAATCTGGCAAATGAACGTGGAGACATCCTTCTCAATGGAGACTTGAGGAGAATGTATGTATGATACAGCCAGATGGATTTGTCTTAATAGATGGAGCAAATCAAGTATGTAAGCTACAACAATCCATTTATGGATTGAAGCAAGCTTCTCGAAGATGGAACATCCGTTTTGATGAGATAATCAAAGGAGTTTGATTTTATCAAAAACGAGGATGAACTATGTGTTTACAAGAAGGTCAGTGGGAGCGTCGTGACATTCCTAGTACTATATGTTGATATATTACTGATAGGGAATGACATACCAATGCTACAATTAGTAAAGATATTGTTGTCTAAACATTCCTCCATTGAAGATTTAGGAGAAGCGTCCTATATTTTGGGAATAAAGATCTATAGAGATAAATCGAAAAGGATGCTTGGCTTGACCCAAGGACCGTACATTGATTCAATGCTAAAAGAGTTTTGCATGGCAAACTCCAAGAGACGTCTCATGCTGATGAGCCATGGAGTGTATCTCTCTAAGAAATTATCCCCAAAGACGAGATCACATGAGTAACTGTCACGTATGCAATGATATGTACAAGACTTGATGTTACTTATGCCCTAAGTGTGACAAGCACATATCAGTCCATTCCTAGAGAAGATCGTTGTAAGACAGTGAAGAACATCCTAAAGTACTTAAGAAGAACTAAGAATGTGTTTTTGTATATGGTGGTCTAATACGAAACTAGAGGGCTATAAAGACTCAAGTTTTTCAGATTGACCAAGACGACATCAAATTCGTTTCAGGGTATGTGTTTACCTTAAACGGTGGTGCAGTGAATTGAAAAAGTTCTAAATAGCAATGTGTTGCTAATTTAGTGATAAAGACAGAGTATATTGCTGTAAGTGAAGCTGAAAAGTTGGCTATTTGGATGAAAAGTTCATTACAGAACTAGGAATAGTTCTTAAGTCTCATCTGGGATCCAAACATGTGTTGCGGCATTTTCATTTGATTAGTGGAATCATTGAAAGAGGACAAGTCACTTTAGAGAAATTGGACTCTCAGAACAACATTGCAAATCCATTTACTAAAACATTATCTAGCATTAGGACAATTGCCACTTAGAGAAGATGGGTATAAGATAATAGGGTGATTGACTTTAGTACAAGTGAGAGATTGAAATTAGTATGCCCTTAAGCCAATCACATAGGATGTGATAAGCATTTACTTTGTAATCTTGTTCATTTATTAATAAAAGAATTCATTTAATTAAAATGTATACTTTATCCATGATTAATTGGTTAAATTAATTAAATGTGATAAACCGATAGTTTTGGAGCAATACTTTTAGAATCATGATGATGATCATGCTAATGAGATCTAAATTCAAGATAGCTCAAAACTAAAATGTTTCCAATCGTTAGATCACTAATGTGGGGTTACTGATATCAGATATATTGGTACATACTATGCTTGCTCTGTTAAAGAGGATGATTAATCTCATAATCATTTGTGTGGAGACACTAAAGCAAGTATGTAGGTGCTTATTGGAGAATAAGTTCACTGAACGTCACTTGCTTAAGGAACACCTAATAGAGTTTTACTTCCTTGACAATAGGAGTTCCTATAGCAATAGTTGTACAAGTGATCCTTAGACTTGAGATCATCATAGTATCTTGTGTATTATGAATTATACTTTGTCATATTTCTTAATACTTCAGAGTATGTTATAGGGTATGATTGGGTATAACAAAGTGTACATGGAGGTAGGTGAATGATCAACAAAGGATCTACCACTTCCAGTAAAGGGAGAAAATGTCCTATGCAATTTGATGAATGACAACTCAGAAATTCTTGGCCAAGGTGAATGGAAATTAGAAAGGAGTTCTAATTTACATTAATCAGAGTTGTGCATTTACAATCGAAATGATATGATTAAATAAATAAGACTTATCAGTAATTCCATGTCTAATGTTTAACCAGGACATTGTATGGTAGAAGGATTGAATTGTACGGTACCTATTACTGAGTAGGTTCTATGTGATTAAATATTGATTTCATATTATACGGATAGTCATGATACAGTATCAGAAGGTGTCCCTCATGATGTAGAATAAATATTATTTATTTATCTTTGAATTGAAGGAGTTTAATTCGTTATAAATAATATTAGATTGGTTCTAATTTATTTATTCTACTATCGGCATAATATTGAACCTAAAGGGTCACACCACAAAAAGAGAAATATTATTTTAGAAGTAATTAGCTTAATAATAATGAATTAAGTGTATTTAATTTATTAGTGGAATAAATTAAATAGCTTAATATTTATAATTAAGTATTTGGAGAAATACTAAATTATAAATTAATAAGAGAAGTCTTATTATTAATTATTATCATAAATAATTTAGTTCCTAATTGGATTGAGAATTAAATTAAACCCTAAGTCGTAAAAGGTTTAGGAGGGAGGGTTAGTCCATAAATAAGAGGGGTCTTATTGTGGGAAAGACTAATGCAATTCTTGCAAGTATTCTCAAAAACCTAAAAGAGTTAGGAGAGAGAAAAACTAGGGCTAGCCACCCAAGGTTTGGAAAAAACCTAAATTTACTTCTTTCATAATCAATCTCTTGGTGAATCACCTTTAGAGCGCTACATAAACTTTGTAGCTTGCGTTTAATCAGGTGAATTTTGGAAGAACGTGAAGGATCAAGGGAGGTGAACTCGCAGTTGTTCAAAGGTTGAATCTATAAAGGTATAATCCCTTCTTCTTTCTCTTGAATTAATAATATTGCATAAGGTGATTCCTGGGATTGTAGAAAATTTTAAATTCGATTTATGCCATGCTTCCGCTATTTTATAATATGATTGTATGTATGTTATTGTTTTTGCAAACCTAACAATGACTTCCTCATACCGTATCATGTAATAGTGCGTTGATGATTCTATGATCATATCCACATCATTTTACCGTGCGTTGATGATTCTATCATCTATCATATTCACACCATGCTTAAATGGTGTGTTGACGATTTTTAAAAATTATATTCTAATGTTTTCAAATCAATTTTGTCTAGCCAAAACAATTAGCATAGACATATATACAACAAAACTTTTAAAAACTTAACAGTTCAATCATTGAACAAATCTTTTCAAAGGCACATAAGTGCGAATACAAGCACGATTTTAGGATTTAGCATAGCTAGAAGATTTGGAATACCCACAATCCTCAATCATCTCCACTTTCTCTCATTCTTTCTATATCTAATAACTTTATTCATTTCTGATTCTACTAATGTTCGCCAATCACAGAGAATTCTTAGATCTCATTCTATGACCTTCCTTCTAATCCAAACTACAACACTGTTCATTAAACTTACCACACATTATGAGTTCAAGAACTTACCATAGTAGTATAAGTTTAAGAACTTGTCCTAGTAATATGTAGTTCAAGAACTAATCAAGAACTGTCCATACGCCCAGGGGCTCAAAAACTTACCATACAATTATGAGTCATGAACTTTCCATAAGTATGAGTTTTAAGAACTCGCATCTAACTTTAACATTCCTCAACTCTAACTATCAGATATACATAGGAGAAAAGAATCACCTTCTCACCGTATATATAATGGATAATGCGACACATGATTTCAATGATTATCAATATAGGAAGCTAAGTGATTGTTAAACCAATCACAAATCCTCTACCCATACAAAAGTTTGTTCAACTCAGCCACTAACATGAGTCCTCAATTGAAATCCAACAAATCTATAACTTCCTCTTTGCTTATTATGAATTTTCTATATTCATAATTTATCATTCACAACTCTTTACGAGTTTTTCTTTAAACATCTACTGTATATCACCTTACGATCTAACAGCCTTTTTTCTGCTCCTCAAAAGTCTTATTATAAGATATCGCTTATCATCTCTTCTCATCTACATTCCTTGAGTCAAGTACTTCATGGCCCTTTTCTTTTCTTTATTTCTCTTATATCTTTTCAAGATTCTCTTTCAGATAATCATCTATATTTTCTTTTAATCTTACTCATATCTTTATCTTCTTCTTTACTAAATTCATCTCTTATTACATAAACTCTATCCGAGTTTATTTCTTACCATCCTCATCATCTTCTCTACGGTTATAGCCTAATGTAATTTTACCTAAGGTTTATAACCTATCAGCTCTGATACCAACCTATAACCTCCCCAAATCCGAGTCCATTGAACCTCGGGTCTGGTGCGTCATGGTACTACCTACATCTCAATATTTACAACCTTTATTCATAACATAATGAGTACAACCTCATTTTGATACCAATTAACACGTCAACTCATTCCATTTCAGAATCCGTAACATTTACAATCTGTTATTACAATTGTAGATCCTCATGATCTGATCTATACATCTCAAATTATAAATAATATTTTTCACTCTGTTACATTGATTGTAAGCATTCATGAACTCACAACCAGATTTAACTATTCTTCTATACAATGCTCTTTGACTACGCAATTTCAATACATTATTTTAACGTTCATCTAACATAGCTAGAGACTACGCAAACAAGTTTTCTGACATTTAACATTACTGAGTATAACTACTTCAAAGAAATTACACCAGTATGTTAGTTTATTTCTAACGCACAAATATCTTCAATCACTATTTCTTCTTTTATTTCTTGGTCTATCCCGAATCCTTTGGTCCACTCTGGTTTAGCTGAAAATAATTATTTATAGCAAGGGTGAGTAACTACGTTATCCAGCAAGTTTAACAGTTATCCAAGTAACACATAATTCACATTTTAAATACACTTTACCATCTTCGTACTCTACATTTCTACATGCTTCATATTTCTCATGCTTGACATATATCCATGCCTCATACTTATCATGCTTTATATTTTAATATGCTTTAAAACATTAGTCCATAAAGTTCACATAGAACATTTTCTTAAACTATCAAATAAATATCAACAACAATTAACATGTAGTTGCACGAAGTGCACATTAAAACAAGTTCACATACCGCATAAAATTTATACATAACATATAAACACAAGTTCTGAAAAACTTGTCTCGGTCCGTAGTTCATCATCGACATCATTTACATCCATAATTTCTTCCTTCAATTAGTAACTTACATCATCCATAAAGATTTATAGAATTAACTTATCAGTTAATCGTCACCTCGTAACTTATTCCGATAATTGTCCTTTCGACTTATAACAACGTAAACGTTCCCTCACGTCATTTTTATAATATTATCATAAAAATATATGATTAACCTGTACTTAGACTCATATGTCACATATGAACATATTCCAGTCAGTAGGAATTATTTCGGTAATTCCTGACTTACAGTTTTTAATTGTTTTTATTCCGTTGAGAGCCCAATTCCCCCATTAAGCCTTCTTAACCACTTTATTATTTTTTATTTTCTGGCCACACACACATACATATATTCCACATACAAAAATAATTTTGTTATAATTTTTCAACTTTCTTTAATATTTTTCAAAGAACCGTTTTTAGTTTGTAACTTAGCAAAATTTGCTATATCATGCTTAATTCCAAAAATCACCAAACTTGGTCAGTATATCGTATATATTAACATGAACTTCCAGTTTAAATTTTGTGACCATCGGAGTTATAGAACTCAAGTTATATCAGTTTTCATTTTTAAAACCGTAAAATTTGATCGGCCATAACTCACTCGTCCGAAGTCGGAATACGTTCAATTTCAAACATGAGCTATTTTATATCATATAGTTTCATGTCCCAAAAGGTCTGATTTTATTTCAAGATTTAAGTTTCCCAAACAGCCCACGGAAAAATCCATACAACGGGTTTGGTTAGTTTTTCGGGTTTAGCCTGTTTTCGTAGAAACTGTCCACAGGAAAATCTACAAGGTATTTTTCGAAAATTATAATCGGAATCTTTAGAGGAATTCCATATCTAACTCCAAAACGTGACCTCACTCAAAAACTCAAAATGGTCGAGGAGTTATACTTGACCGAATTTCAGGTTCCGTTTTTCGGAAAAATAGTTTTTCCGACTTTTAGTTTTTCAAAATGGTCGAGGAGTTATTCTCATGCATATAACACATAACAAGCATATATATACTTTATCATAACTTTCATTATATCATACGATCCACCATGATCCTCCACACAAACAAATCTCCAACAACAATCATGCAAGAACACATTCTAGGCTAAAAACTTAAAACTAGGGTTTGGAGTTTATACCTTCTTGCTAGAGGTTGAAGATGAGTTGCTCTTCTTGACTTTATGGACTTGACAACTCCTCCCCTCCTTGCCTAGTTCCAACCGTGGGTCTCCTCTTTCACTCTTAAGCTCCCTTGCTTTTCCTTGCTCTTATTCTTTCTAACTCACTAAGTACAAAGTGCTGAAAATGTGAACCAAAAGGCAAGTCTTTCTAGTCTTCTCTATTTATAAACCCATCCAAGCCTTACTTAGCTCTCCTTAATTATCCAACTCATTGACTAATCATGCTTTCAAGGCTTAATCTCAAGGATTACTTATGCCAAGATTGTCAACCAAAATGATGGCCTTTTAGGTGATGGAGTGAAGAAATGCACAAAAGCAAAAAATGAAGCAAGCTTTGGTCACATTTTTATTTCCAAGTGGGGCCCATTTTTTGACTTCATATTTTTCCCATGTGGGGCCCACTAAGTACTGAATACTTCCTCAAGTGGGGCCCACCATGGCTACATTTTTCTTCCTTCTATTTTGGTTTTTATTTTTCCTTTTCCTCCTTTTCCTCCATGTTTCATGGGCAAGGGCCCCACCCTCCTTGATTTCCCTCAATTTACATGTGCTGGAATTTCTAGTAGATTTTTGACCCAGGTGGGTCCCACCCGTAGCTTCTCTTGTTTTGCGTTTTTATCCCCTTGACCCGTCTTTGACTATTTGACCCGAAAAATCAAATTTTCATGTTTATGGTCGATTCCTACTAAAGTCGACGTTCCCAACATCATGGAAATATTTGTTTCTTCAAATTTATCTTCGAATTCCGAGTTTGACTTTTTTCCATAAAAGTCAACTATTGACTTTCCAAAAAGTCAACCCCGACACATTTTGTGTTTACAGTCTTTTCTTACTAAACTTGACGTTCTGGACTCAACTGAACAGTCCGCGTTTCAAAATTCTATTTTGAGCTCAAATTTGAGTTTTGAACTACATAGTTCCCTTATTGAAATTTTCATGGTCATTCTCTTTTAAATCGTATACTTGCACATATATACATATTCACCAATATCCCACATCATTTACACATGGAAATTTCCAAAGGAAACTCCTTTTATTAATACACCCTTACGTGATCTTCTTAGTCATTACACTTTTCTCTCTTTTTAAGGATTCCTTCTCCGAAACCACTATTTCCGTAACATTTTAATTTGGTTTACTACTAGCTCTTGCATAATTTCTTTCATCAAATAACTTTATCGAATTACTTTACTACCTCTTTCATTTACTCTTTCCTATCCAATTCATGAACGAAAATCTATTCTTAGCCCAAGTCTTATCTGACTTGCTTCGGCTCATAACTATCTACTTACTTTAAGTATTAACATCTTCATTATCATATCTCTTATAGTCGTACGCAAACTTTATTGTATAATACTCTTTTATTTTCGTCAGTTTAACATAATACATCATACCCTCATATAATAATAACCTTTCATAAATTCGTCTCTTTATCTCTCGTTTCTTACAATTATCTCTTACCTCTCCTTTTCCATTCATTACATGTCTACTTATTATTGAATAATTGAAATTCTTTTAAAGCATTTTATTATAACATCCTTCTTTTTATAAGACTTCATATACCACAATCTTCTCACTCCTTTCTTCATTTTCTCATTTCTTACTCTTTAACATTTCTATCATTTGCATTTACTGGTTGATTTTCTAATCTCTCTTCATAAACTCCTTAGAGCCTTTTGCACCAAAGTCTATCAACCATATCTGTTCTCCCTAACACATAGATTATATTAAAATATTTAATCATTTCTCTACACATTCCTCTGCTCTCGTTCTAGGTTTTAAACTTTAACTTTTATTCAATTACTCAAGATCTTACTTACAAGTCTTGTAAATATCCGGGATATCACAAGTATAATATTAGTGTTTAGTGTTAATATATCACTAAACTGTGGTTGTGGACTTTGAATAGGTTTTAGATCAGAACAAGCTGGTATGACCTAATTCAGAAACTAGAAGTTGAGCCGAGATGCTGTAATACTAGAGGCAAATTCCCTAGTCTATGGCAAGTTCTCTAGCCTATGCTAGTTTTTATTGCAAGTTCCCTCACTTTGAGCAAGTTTCCTTAAGATTTTGTTATTGCAAGTTCTGTAAATTATGAAATTTCTTATTTTTGAGCCTATGTGTCAGTTCCCTAATTGTTGCAAATTCTCTAAACTATTTGATATTTTAAAATTGAGCAAGCTGTAAATTCATGGCAAACTATTTATTTGAACAAGTTCCTTATTTATTGAAATTATGCAAGTCATGCAAATTCCTATGATTAAGCTGAGCTGCAAGTTTTGGAGATATATGCGAGTTCTTGAACTCATATTATTATGGTAGGCTCTTGAACTCATAATTAACATGGTAGGTTTTTCAACCCATAGTATTATGGTAAGTTCATGATCAGTTCTTGAACTCATATTACTATAGTAAATTCCTAAACTCGTATTATTATGGCAAGTTCATGATCTCATAATGTATGGTAAGTTCATTGAACGGAGCATTATTTCTAAATTTACACGTTCATGATATTCTTAAATTTATTAAATTACAGAGTATGCCAGTTGTTTCGGCTACTCCACTATGAAACTAATTCAGACTGAGGATGAACAACCCTATAATATATAAGGAAATTTATGGAGAGTTTTACAGTCTATGTGACTGTTAAACATTTATGGAGTCAGTAATTTATATAATTGTGGGACACTTTTGGGGCCATATTGTGCCGACTTGACGCTTTTAGCATTTGATATGATGTAAAGAGTTCATGGTCCTTACGACCCCTCAGTAATGATTCAAAGATAAAGATTCTGATGTTGAAGTTTTATTAATTCTTGATAATAATGTGTTGATGCACATTCCTAAAGTTTAAAATATTGAAAATTTATATTGGCGAGCTATTCATTGGTTCGAAGCATATTTATTCATTGATAAACTTATTTTGATAAGTCACTGTGTACTACGGTGAAGTAACCTGTTACAAGTCACAAAAGTGTTGCTAGGCTGATCACCTGCAATACGATTCTAAAGAACTATTGGTCTTTTATGACCATCCAAAGAACGTAAAGCTGAATTTGTTTTTCAGTTCTAAATTATTAAATTATTGATTCAAAGTTATTCCTTAACCTGTTTATTTCAGTTCCATACTTGCTGAGCATATTTGATGTTCACCCTATCATTAACATACTGCAGATAGAAAAGAATAATAGGACCAAAAAGATCAGAAGTTAGAAAGTAAGAGAAAGAGAAATCCTATAAAGGTTACAGGTTGGTATCAGGTAAGAAGAGTAAGACCTAAGTTACGATCCAAGGACGAGGTATATGATATAATTAAATGTCTAAATAGACTAGTTAAATCAATAAAAATATTGGTAGATATTATGAAAAATGTGTATCGTGATGCACCGAATCTGTTGTAGCGAGTTCAAGGATTTGGGGGCATGACAGTTGTCTCTTAAGGTCACGTCATGGAATTGATGAGTGGATTTTATACCTATGAATTGAGTACATTTGGCTTGATAATTTGTAAGTTCTTAAGTATTTTAAGTTATTTTTATGTATTTATAGGGTTTTTATGTTATTTTATAGGAAGAAGTAAGGAAAGACAATTCGGACATCTTTTAGACTAAAATATGTAAGCAAATGCAAAAAGGGAAGATTGAAGGGTTTTCAATGCCAAGTTAGATACATGTTTGTCTGTAATTGTACATAGTCATGTTATATTGCATTAGATAATTGTTTAGTTCACATACATTGCATCGTTTAGTTATTTTTGTATTATAGGATTATTGTATTTTAAAAATAACAAAAAGTAAAAATTTAAAAATAACAAAAAAAATTTCTTTTGCATTAGAGTTAGTTTATTGCATTTTTATATAAAACAAATTTAGGATCATATAAAATTGCATTTAGGTTCACTAGAGCAATGAATTAATGTAGAGCATTTAAAGAAGGTCGATGATGAGAACTTCGATCAATTATCTAATTAGTTTAGTAAGACGGATAAGGATTGCTAAATTAAGAATGTTAATTGTTACTAGTTTTTGTCAAATTCGAGACCCTTTGATTTTAATTGTGCACGTCAATGTATTGAATTGGTTAGGCTTTAGTTCAATTTTCTGAATTAGGTGCTCATTTAGGAAAAAAAGACCTCTATCACTTGTTGGAACACAAAAACATGAATAATTACTGCTTTGATATCTGTCTAAATTGCAAGGAAAAGAAGATTTTATGTAAAAGAAAAATAGACGGATATGAGCATATCTTGACTAGTTTGTTTTTGTGGCCTTTGTCATTCGAACAAGTAAGCCCTTAGGAGTGTCTCTACACTTACTGCCCTAAAGCTATCTGGTTTGGGAGTCATTGGTGGAAAGTTCATTACATGGGTGACATTAAAAAGCCTAATAAAAATAGGCATTGCACAAGTCAAGAGTTCAAGAATTAAATGAAAAATCAACGAGATGGAGCGTAAAACGCATTCATTGAACAATAAAATGCAAGGCAAAGAAAGAAGAAAAAAAAAGAAAAATATGTGGCAACAAGTGTATTAGAGGGGTACTAAAGAGTCATATATGTAGTAAAATATCTTTTATTGAGCACTGTGGTACATGGATTGGATTAAGATCTTAACTAATTTGATATTGTGATAACCCGAAAATTTATGAGACTTGTAAATAAGATCTCGAATAATTAAATAAAGGTTTAAAAAATAAAACCTAGATTTTAAAATAGAGGAGTAGAATGAATAGAGATGACTATGCCTTAATTTCGAGGACGAAATTTTAGAAGAAAGGGTGAATATAATATCTCAGATATTTCAGAAATTTAAAATAAGAATTTAATAAATAAAATTCTTATTAAGGGATGAAGTAGATTTGGACATATGTATATATGTGTTTCATATAATATGAAGTATGTGATTTTGTGTAATGGACTAAATATGTATATATAGATGTGAAATATATACATATATTGAGAAAATGAGATTTAATATTTAATTAAATCATTAAAGAAAGTGGATGAAATTAACTAATTAATATTAATTAATTGAGATTAAATTAAAATTATATTATTAAATAATATAATTTGAATATTGAGCCTTGGACGACGATAATATTATTATAAACTAAATTTCATATACAAGTTAATTAATTCACTTACTTAATATTGGTGAACTAATGTATGCATTTTGTTCTAATAAAATGAGGGAGTTAATTAAACTAATTATTATAAATGTAATACATATGAATTTAATATATATTTATGTAAGGGCGTAATATATTATATTATGCCAAACAAATATGAATTAAATATGGAATGAGGTAATTAATTCACTATTTAAAAATTAGTGGGTTAAAATATTTGTTTTAATTAATTGAATAAGAAATTTATTTAGTTAATGATGATAATTTTATTTATATTACAATAATTACATGTAATATGAATAATGTTATAATATTTAATATTATGCCAAAAAGATGTGAATTAATAGTTGGTCAAAACTAATTAATTTAATTAGTATGAACTAACTAAGGAAGTGAATAATTTCATATAGGACACGAATAATGGTAGAAAACACGAATTTGAGTTCGGAGTGGAATTTGGAGACACGGACTGGACGGTTGAGTCCGTAACGTTGAAAATAGTAAGAATAGACTAAAAATACAAAATGTGTCAGGGTTGACTTTTTAGTCAAAAAGTTAGCAGTTGACTTTTCGTTAAAAAGTCAAACTTAGAATTCGGAGATGAATTTGAAGAAACGAATATTTCCATGACGTTGACAACGTTGAAATTAGTAGGAATCGATTGTAAGTTAAAAAAAAATTTGATTTTTAGTATTCGAAATGGTCAAATGGACAATTAAATGAATAAGTGAGTAAATAAAAGAGGAGAAAAGAGATTATAGAGGGATGGGCCCAAGGGGGCGGCTGAAGTTTGAAAAAGGAAGAGGAGAAGGCTGCTAAGGAGACAAGCGGGAGACAAAAGAAAGAGGGAAAGGAGGAAAGTAAGAAAAAAAGAAAGAAAAAAAATAAATAAAAGAAAAAGAAAACAAAACAATTAAAAACTAAAGGAAACCAACATCCTCCTACATTCATTCCCACCCATCCACTCGGTAATATTTAGCAGAAAGAAAAGAGAAGAGAGAGAAGGCTTATCCATGAAGAAGAGAGAGAGAAGGAAGGAAAGAGGAAAAAGAAGAAGAAGAAGAAATCAAGAAAGGTTATTTGAAGAGCATTATAGCGTAAGTTGTAAGCAGCGCTTAAGGCAAGTTTCTTAACTTACACAAACTTTATATTGTGCAAGTTTCTAATATCATTCAATTATATTCTCATGAATGATATATGATGTATTGAAGCTTTAATTTACACGATGTTTATGTTGTGTGAATTTTAAACTTATGCAAATCTTTTAATATTTGTACAAGTTGTCCGAGCTATGTTAAATTATAAAATCCTGTGTTTGGTTATGAAAATTCATTCGCTGTATGAGATTCATCTTATTATGTTAAATGATTTACAAAAGAGAGTTATTTGCTATTTGATTCGGCTTAACTCAATTTGTGAGCTATTCCAGTTAGAATGTTTATTATTGTGATATTAAATTATAATAATTCTTGAATTTTGATAGTTGAGCGTGCCAAGTCAAATATTATTAGGCAATTATCAATATAGGTTGCACCCCGTGCAACGATGTAATTGTTAAACGTTAAATCTAAGAACGTGCTAGACCAATATGTTATTAATGAAAGAAGTAAAGGAAAATTTAGTTCTTATTTATTTGAGCTGCTTCACAATTATTGTTCAATTGTTGAAGTTTTTAGAAAGATTATTCTATTCATGAATGTTGTTTATTAACTTCTTATACTTGCTGGGCAATTAAATGCTCACTCTTGCAAATTCTAAAATTTTTGCAGCTACAATGGAAAGACCAGAATGGTCAGAAGAAGATAAAAGTTACTAATTGTTAAGGTAGAATAGTTAAAGTATATGGCGGGTTGTAATATTATATAATAATGTTGTAATATTATTTGAGGTAGTTATGTAAAGGTCTTCGTACCTGGGAGTAGGTTAAATTATATTGTAATATTTTAGTATTTACTCTGATGTTGTAGGAATATGTTGAGTAGGTAGTGTCTTGACGTCACCGAACTCAGGTTTGAAGATAGACCGAATTTTTGGGCTGTCACAGATATGCTGACTACACACACACACATGGAAGGGTCGAAAGTAAGATGAGATTGGTGATATGTTAAATTTCTGATGCTACAGGAATTTGAAGTTTTGCTAAATTATTAGTTACTGATTGTTGAGGCCTGATATCTATGAACTACGTTGATTTATTGCTTAAAGTTATTAGATCATGCATATGCATTCATTTAGTTAGGGTAGTTAGTTTGATTTTTATTTCTCTTGTGTTTTTGCTTGAGGACAAGTAAATTCTTGAGTTTGGAGGTATTTGATTAGTGAGTTTTATACATACGAATTAGATATTTCTTAGACTTAATTCTTTACTAACTTTAAGTATTTTTAGTGTCATTTTACTTGTTCATGTATTTGTTTTGTAGAAAACGGCTTTGGAGGGTCAAAACGGAAAATTTGGAGCTTAGTGGCATTTTTATAATTTCTGAACTGGTGAATTGGCTAAGGCAGATTCCCTAGTGTACTGAACTCTTCGGGGCCAATTGGTCTGGAACAAAGAGATCTGTTTTGCTATGTTTTGCAGATTCCCTTGTCCAAGAAGGATTGTTTTTGGCTGACTAGTTTCAAGGACTTTAAGAAGGGCTAAAAGACACGCAAAAGAGGGGAGAGTTCACGAGGATTGTAAGAGGATACAAGAAGATTTTGAAGAACGTAGAAGGAGGAGCACAAGAAGACCAAGTGAAGGATTCAAGAAGGATAAGGAAAATTCTGCAGAGTTTATTTCTTTTTCTCTTCTTTTACTTGTAAACTTCAGATGTTAAATTCTTCCATGGATTCATTATTTATTTTTATTATGCGGAACTAAATTTTATTTTAAGATTGCAATGGATCTTATTGTGTAGCTTTGACTGATATGCTTCCTTGTTAATTACTGTTAACTATTATAGGATTGTCTATTATGATTTGTGTGTAATTGCTTAATTGCCTGATCAACAATTACCGTGATAATCTATATGAACTCGAGAGATGGATTATAGGTATAGATCTGATCATAATAGCATGTGATTGTATTTTCTGCATGGTGATGGAACTTATAATGTATGTCTTGTTAGGTTTGTATATAACACAAGCATGCAATCAAATTACATAAATAGGGCGGAAGAATGATAAAACGGATTTTAAAATTTTTCATACAAACCATCACCATGATCTTTCCTTGTGTTCAATTATCAATTAACGAAAGAGATAAAGATAGAGAATTATACCCTCGTGAATCAAAGCTTCCTCGGGTATAAGTTCACCTCTAATTCCTTCGTTTTCTCCTTGAATTCTACCGACTAAATTCCTTCGCTTGATCAACGTTAGCCACCCAAGTGTTTGGCCTCTAGAGGTGATCCACTAAGGAAGAATATTTGTTCAAGAAGATGGGTGTTGGCAAAACCCTAGTTTCTATCTCTATAGAAATTGCAAGTACTCTCCACAATCTAATGCAAGAGTGTGTACCCCTATGATAAGACTTCTCTAATTTATAGATGTAGGAAAACCCTTCGCTAAACTATTTAGGATTAGGGTTTCTATTATAATTAAACTCCTTTAATTAATTATGCTCCTAATCCAATTAGGAATTCATGAGAGAGTACTTCTATTAATTAATTCTCAATCCCTATTAGAAATTAAATAATAGTAATAGTAATAATAATAATAAGACTCATCTTATTAATTTATATTTAATATTTTCAAAATATTAAATAATAAATATTAAGCTATTTAATTTATTCTATCTCCATAGATTAAATTAAATACACTTAACTTAGTATTACAAGTATGCCATTTACTTCTTAAACAAATATTTTTCATTTGCGGTGTGACCCTTTAGGTTCTCCATGTTAAACCGGTTGTGAATAAATTAACTAGAATAATTCTAATCTTATTTAAATAAATAACATTTATTCTATAATAAGGGTAAGCCCCCTTAACGATCAACGACTTTCTAGATAATATAGATTTCAACATTAATCACAAAAGAACCTTTAAGTACATAGTTACCGTACAATCCAATCCTTCTACCATACAATGTCCCAACTAAATATAAGACATAGATTTACTGTCAAGTCTTATTTTATTTAATTATGTGTATTTCGATTCCCAAATGCACAACTCTAAATAATGCAAATTAGAAACTCCTTTCTAATTTTATTCTGCCTTGGCCAATGATAAGTAGGTTTTATACCTACTTATTTATTACCAACCTATGAGAACTATGCTCGACTCAAGTATTTTTATCACGTTTTGTGTGTTTTCTTGTTCATTTTGCAGCATGTATGGTTAGAAATTCCCAGAACAAACTAAGGCTGGAAAGAAAGGAATTAACATGGTGGAATGATACTGAGGTGGTGATCATAGATGTGTGATGAGTTGAAGGAAAGAGAAATGCAAAAGTATACCTGGTGCAGCAGACGCGCGACCGCTCAGTGTGAAGGCTTGAGCTCAGTGCGCCCGCGCAAAGTAAGGGATAGAGACCAATTATACAAACGCGCGATCGCGCTTCAACAAAAAAGAAAAGAAGCGCGCCCACGCCATTCATTCGGTAGGACAGGCTGTAACGAATGCGATTTTTGTGAATAAACAAAAATATTTATCGTGTTATATAAATATTTTTGTTAATTTATTTATTGAGTAAAATAAATAATTTATAAAGTTATTGTGGAATAGTTCATGTTAAGTGTAATTATGTTAAATGTTATTTGTATGTGATTTGATATGATTATTCTAATTTAATTTAATAATTAAATTAGATTATTAAATGATTTATTTGAATAAGGGATTTATTTGAATAAGATAATTGATATTGTTATTGGTCGAATAGAAATTATTAATTAAGTTAGTAAGGTTTAATTAAATTTATTTAATAATAAGTTTAATTAAATAAGAAGTGTGACAATTAAAAGTATATAGTATAATGGATTATTAAAATAAATAAGAAAGGGTTTTATTTTAGATAAACCAAACAAGGCCTTGTGACCCTTGGTTGGTAAAAATGGATTATTTTGCATTTGAGTTTGCCAAACAAGGCCTAATTCTTGGTTTCTACAACTGACTGATTAAAAGCTAAGTTACGTTAAAAAAAAAAAAATAAAGGCTATCAGTTATTTTTTTTCTAAGCTCAAAGAAGGAAGAACAAAGTTTTAACAAAGAAAGAATAGAGAGATATTGAGAGGGGAGTTTGAGATTAGAGAGAAGAGTTCTAAAATCAAAGGAGGATTTCTAAGTGATTTTCATCATCTAGCTAAAGTTCAAGAAGGAATTGAAGGTATAATTCTTGTTAGTTTTGTTAAAAGTTCTTCACTATATTTTATTATTTTATTTCTCTGTATAAAATTTATTGGCTCAAAATATGAATTACTTGATTTAATTGATAGTAAGCATGTGTTAGGTGATTATATGATGTTTATAAACTAATTTGAAAGAGTTAATTCATGAAAGTATGCTTTAAAATTGAGTTTTTGGTTTTACAGAGTTTTACTTTCATGTATGGCATGTATGTATGAAAATTGATACTCCAAGTGATTATTAATCGGTAAATTGACGCTTGATTATGATAATATGATGAAAAATGAAAAGAATGTAAGTGAAATGGATTAAAATGGTTTAGAGATGAATTTACAGTGGTTGATTTCATTTAAATGGCTAAAATATGAATATTTTGTTTAAACAGAGAATTTTGGGTTCTAATTGGGTGATTATGTGTATTATAATGGTTAGAATGTTTAGAAACATGTTGGGTAATTATTTTATAACATGTTTGATGTCTGGGTATGTTTAATCTAT
Source organism: Aralia elata (assembly GCA_034770075.1). NCBI lineage: Eukaryota > Viridiplantae > Streptophyta > Magnoliopsida > Apiales > Araliaceae > Aralia > Aralia elata. The sequence goes on along the minus strand of CM068385.1, from coordinate 27,234,756 downwards.
GTGTTGGATGGTAGAATTTGGAAAATTTGGCCTAGAATGTCATTGGTTCGCGAACTGTAGGAGATGACTGTCGAGTCTACCGCCCCGGCGGTAGAAATGTACTGGAGTTCGCCCCGGCGAAAGCTCGCCCCAGCGGTAAAAATGACTTAGTTCTCTCGCCCCGGCGGGAGCTCGCCCCGGCGAGAGTTTGTGAAGGAATTCGCCGCCCCGGCGGTGGAACAGTAACTAAAAATTTTTATTTTTTTATTTTTATTTATTTTGCTATGTTGTCGTGTACATGATTAAAACTTAGATTAAAGTATTTAATAATAAATAAGATAATACAATGGGTGGTAAGCAAATATTTAATGAATATCAAATGACATTTGATATACTAAATGGAATAAAAACAAATTCTAAAGTACATATAATTCTGTAACTAATTATTGTTACCGTTTTATAATTAAAATGTATAGGTTGATTAAAGAACGTGAATTTAAATCTGTAATCTACGTGCGAGGCAAGTTTTTCCTCCCTTAATCTTGTTATTTCATTTAAAACAAGTTTACTTTCATTGAGCAAGTTTGTTAACCTTAGCTTATCGTTATTCAAGCAAGGTTGTTACCATGTTAGGTGCTTAAGCTTTATTCCAGTCATTTGTTATTCGATCATTGATTGTTATTCAAATTTCGAACATAATTTCTATTGTACGAACTTTATTGATGAATCAAATGCTTTAGTGACTAGCAAACCCTTATTGATTCAGCTAGTCCTTAGTTGATGAGCATTCTAAAGACTTAGAATATTTTAAAATTATTCTAAACCAAGTTCCTTTTGGTACGGATTCTGATGCTAAACTGAGATGAACAACCCTAATATAGGGGATTAATTACGCAACAGCGTTAAAATATTTGTGCACAATACATTGTACAAATGGCTGATCCCCCTAAGTACGAGATGGATGGTCCATAGTCTTTAAGAATGTTAAAGGTTACGATAGAAATACTTGTTAACCTAGGACATAGTTCGAGGTCTTATGACCCTCAGATACAATTCTAAAGCTTGAATTCTATGTTCAATTTTTGAGCCAAGCGTTCTAATAATCTTTTATATCTCGATTAGTTATTGATTGAATTCAGGAAAAACCACAATTCCTCAGTTGAAATCTATTTCATTGATTATTAAATTGTTATTGTTATCATACTAGCAATTGTTTGCTCACTCTTGCATTGAACATTGCAGCTAAGACAGAAAAGTCGAACGAGCCGTCCACGAGTAAGGGCAAGGGCAAGATGCAGAAATAGCTATAGACTTGTTATTTATTTGATGTTTTATTGTAAAAAGACTTATTTAATTTTATGTTTTAATTCCGCATTGATGTAATAAAGGTTAGATAACCTGGGATTTGTTTGATTAAGAGATTAGAGATGTAACCCCTTTTGTGGGAAGATTTTTCATTTAACTTAATTTAAATTGTCCTTTATTATGGGTAGCTAGATATGAATGAATGGTATAGTGAACACCAAATCTGTGGGATTGTAGTACCCGAATTTAGGAGTGTCACAGGTTGGTATCAGAGCTGTAGGTTATAAACCTCTAGGTGGGGAAAACCTTAGGATACTAGCCTTTTAGAAAATGGAGAATATAGTGGTGATAAACTCTTATCGAGTTCTAAGGAATGGATTACGGAAATTCATAAAAGACAATAAAATGATTACGTGTTATGTGCTTACTTTATAACAAACTTATGTTCTTGCGAGTAATATCGAGTAGTAATTAAAACTTAAAATTTTGATGGCAGGATGTCTGATATAGGAGGATCCAGTCAGGCTAGGGAGGAGGAGCCCCGGGATATTCATGTAGTTCGGGAGCAGCTAGTACAGAGGCATCCATCCCCATTGATCACAGTTGTAGGTCCCGAGTACGAGCCTAAGACTGATCCTGAGGAGGATCCGGAGGAGATTGACGAGGAGGAAGAAGACCTTGAGGAGATACCATTATCTTCTTTAGGTGTTTAGATGTATGAGCAGGTGTATGACCGCAACATAGAGTTGCAGGGTAGAGTGGAGGAGTTGGAGGAGCAGGTGGCAGATCGTCAGACTACCATAGAGCAGAAGAATAATGAGATTGAGGAGCTTGATATACGTCTTGGGGATGTGGAGTAGAAGCTGGTTCAGGAAGAGAGCCAAAAGAAGGAGTTAGAAGATCAAGTTGTGGAATGTCAAGCCGCTTTGGAGCAGAAGGATGTCGAGATCCAAGACCTTTCATCACGTCTTGCAAATGTCGAGCAGAGACTAGCTCAGTCTGAGTACCGACAAGGTCGGTTATTGGCTAGAAATGAAATTGTACGAGATAAATTGAAAGAGGAGACAGCTAAGCAGGCTAGAGCTGAAGACGCGTGGTTAAGGGAGGCTAATTGCGCATATCGTGTTGAATGTGAGGTGTGGTCAAAGAAGGCCAAAATTGATGAGATGGAGTATATTTTTCACACCATAATCGATAGAGCCCAGGATTGAGTTCATCGTCATCCAGTGCAGTTCGATGATCAACCCCGGTATATGATGGATCGAAGGATGGTGACTCGTATTATGGAGCAAGAATGCGAGGAAGCTGTACGCCGTGGAATGTCATCATAGATTATGTTTAGATGTGCTAGTATGAAAATCTATGAAGTTAATAAGTTGTAAATCCTAGTTTTGTATAATGGGATAGAATAATGATGTAATCCTAGAATTTTATGATTTCAGGATAGATGATATAAGCAACTATGATGCTATCTATGTTATGTCTTAAAGCAGTAAATGAATAAAATGCGAAAATTTATCAGATATGCTATGTGTTAAGTGTTGTTTATAAATGTTTAAATTAAGACTTAAATGTTTAAGTAATTGAGCAATAATCTAATAATGCGAATTCTTGACAGTAAGATGCCGCCAAGAAGATAAACCCGTCAACAGACCCCTGAGGGATCCACCAATAACAACGAAGAAGCCAACGCTAATCCAATGCAACAGTTGGTAAACTTACTAACGGGAGCATTTGCGAATCAACCCCAAGCTCAGGCCACAACTTTCAAAGACTTCAAGGCTGTGGGACCCCCCAGAATTTCAAGGGTCTATGAATCCGATCGAAGCACAAACTTGGGTCATGGAGATGGAGAAAGTGTTTGATGTCGCTAGGGTCAACGAGGACCAGAAGACTGCATTTGCAACATTTATGCTCAAATCAGAAGCAAGTTACTGGTGGCAAGCTAACAAAACTCGAGGTGGTCAGGGGATAATACCGTGGGAACGATTTAAGGAGATGTTTTTCAAGACTTATTTTTCGACAAGCGCACAGAATCAGATGGAGGTGCAATTTCTGGAGTTGAAGCAAGGTACCATGACGGTGCCTGAGTATGCTGCAAGATTTAACGAGTTGGCGAGGTTTGCACCATATCAAGTTAATACGGATGAGCGAAAGGCTAGAAGGTTTGAGCAGGGACTGAAGCCCTGGTTGTATAGCCGGGTTTTGATGTTTCAACTGAATTCATTTGCGGTAGTATTAGAAAAGGTGATTATCGTTGAAGGGGGGAGTGATACTCTGTCTAAATACAATCAAGAGCAGAAGAAAAAGAAGAGTGAGAATGATAATAAGGCAAGTGGTAGCCATGGTGGCAGCAATCAAAAGAGAAAGTGGAGTGATAGTAACTATGGTGGCGTTCAGCTGGGAAATCAGAAAAAGAAGGTGGAGGCATGCAGTACCTGTGGAAAGAATCATGTGGGTGTTTGTTTGAAGGGTAAGAGGGTATGCTTTAACTGCAGACAGGAGGGTCATATCGCACCAAATTATCCTAGTCCGAAGAAGGGCACATGTTTTATTTGCGGGTCGAAGGATCACTTTGCTCGAGATTGCCCTAAGAAAGCTATAGGTAGTGCAAGTGGAGGAAAGGGAAGCGGTGGTGGAGGCAATTTGACTATCACTGGACCGACGCCATCCAATCGACCTACCGCTCAAACATTCAACATGACGGTGCAGGATGCTGTGCAGTCAAAGGATGTAGTGTCAGGTATCATTCCGGTCAATAGTGTAAATGCTTATGTATTATTTGATTCGGGTGCTACTTGTTCATTTATATCCGATGATTTTGCTAGAAATTAGAGTTACCTCAGGAAGAGTTAGATTATCCTATGAATATAAAAATTACAAATAGGGAAGTGATTCATGTTAAGTTTATCTACAAGAACTGTCAGATAGATATTCAGGGTCATGTGATGACGGTAAACTTAATCCCAATTCGTCTTGGGGAGTTTGACGTTATTTTGGGAATGGATTGGTTGTTCAACCATGGGGCAGTTATTGACTGTCAAAGGAAGTGTGTGAACCTTATGACTCTGTCGAAGGTAGTGTTTTATGGCAGTAAGTCACCTAGAAAAACGAGTTGTTTGATGGTGATGCAGGCCAGGAAGATGTTGAGACAAGGGTGTGTAGGATATCTAGCCTACATAGTCGATACACGAAAGATGAGTGCAAAGCTGGAGGAGATACCAGTAGTTAGGGATTTTGCGGATGTGTTTCCTGATGATTTCCCGGAATTACCGCCAGATAGGGAAGTTTAATTTGTAATTGATCTAGCACCGGGTACAGCCCCTATATCAAAAGCCCCGTACCGAATGGCTACGGTAGAAATGAAGGAGTTGATGGTGCAATTGCAAGAGCTGCTGGATAAAAAGTATATTTAACCGAGCGTTTCGTCGTGGGGAGCGCCGGTGTTATTCGTCAAGAAGAAGGACGGATCAATGCGTCTTTGCATTGATTATAGAGAGTTGAACAAGGTCACGATTAAAAACAAGCATCCGTTGCCAAGGATTGATGACCTGTTTGACCAACTGAAGGGAGCGAGATATTTTTCAAAGATAGATCTACGAAGTGGGTACCATCAGTTAAAGGTGAGGAAGGAAGACATACCAAAGACGGCGTTTCGAACTAGATATGGTCACTATGAGTTTTTGGTTATGTCATTTGGTTTAACAAACGCACCTGCAACATTTATGGATTTAATGAATAGAGTGTTTAAACCATTTTTGGATAAATTCGTAGTGGTATTCATAGAAGATATTTTGGTATATTTCAAAACTCAGGAAGAACACGTGGAACACTTGAGGGTGACATTGGAGGTGTTAAGGAAAGAGAAATTGTATGCAAAATTTTTAAAGTGCGAATTTTGGTTGGAGCGTGTGCAATTTCTTGGGCATGCAATTGATAAGGACGGAATATCGGTGGATCCATCAAAAGTTGAAGCTGTGGTGAACTGGGATCAGCTGAAGACACCGTCAGAAGTGAGGAGTTTCCTAGGTTTGGCAGGTTATTATAGACATTTTATTCAAGATTTCTCCAGGATCGCCACTCCGTTGACGAATTTGACAAGAAAATCAGTGAAATTCATTTGGACGGAGAAGTGTGAAGAGAGTTTTCAAGAATTGCAGAAGAGATTAAGTACGGCACCTGTATTGTCTTTGCCAGATGACACAGGGAATTTTGTGGTGTATAGTGACGCATCGCATAAAGGACCTGGTTGTGTGCTTATGCAAAACGGTAAGGTTATTGCATATGCATCGCGCCAATTAAAAGACTATGAAAGAGGGTATCCGACCCATGATTTTGTTAGGTTTGTACATAGCGCGAATATGCAATCAAATTACATAAATAGTGCGGAAGCGCGATAAAACGGATTTTAAAATTTTCATACAAACCATCACCATGATCATCCATGTGCTCAATTATCAATTAAACGAAAGAGATATAGATTAAGAAATTATACCCTCGTAGAACCGTGCTTCCTCGAGTACAAGTTCACCTCCAATTCCTTCGCGTTCTCCTTGAATTTCACCGATTAAATTCCTTCCTTTGATCAACGTTAGCCACCCAAGTGTTTGGCCTCTAGAGGTGATCCACCAAGGAATAATAGTTATTCAAGAAGATGGGTGTTGGCAAAACCCTAGTTTCTATCTCTATAGAAATTGCAAATACTCTCTCTCTCCAATTCTAATGGAAGAGTGTGTAAATTGTCTAACCCTAAATCATGATAAGACTCCTCTTATTTATAGATATAGGGAATCCTCCTAAACTATTTAGGATTAGGGTTTTTATTTTAATTAAACTCCTTTAATTAATTAAACTCCTAATCCAATTAGGAATTTATGAGATAGTACTTCTATTAATTAATTTCCAATCCCTATTAGGAATTAAATAATAGTAATGATAATAATAATAATAAGACTCCTCTTATTAATTTATATTTAATATTTCCAAAATATTAAATAATAAATATTAAGCTATTTAATTTATTCTATCTCCATAGATTAAATTAAATACACTTAACTTATTATTACAATTATGCCATTTACTTCTTAAACAAATATTTTTCTTTTGCGGTGTGACCCTTTAGGTTCTCCATATTAAACCGGTTGTGAATAAATCAACTAGAACAATTCTAATCTTATTTAAATAAATAAATTAAACTATTTAATTCATTTAAATAAATAATATTTATTCTACAATAAGGGTAAGCCCCCTTAGCGATCAACGACTTTCCAGATAATATAGATTTCAACATTAATCACAAAAGAACCTTTCAGTGAATAGGTACCGTATAATTCAATCCTTCTACCATACAATGTCCCAATTAAATATAAGACATGGAATTACTGTCAAGTCTTATTTTATTTAATTATATGTATTTCGATTGTCAAATGTACAACTCTGATAATGCAAATTAGAAACTTCTTTCTAATTTCATTTCTGCTTTGGCCAAAGACTTCTGAGTCGTCATTTATCGAATCACATAGGACATTCTCTCCTTTTACTAGAAGTGGTAGATTCTTTGTTGATCATTCACCTATCTCCATGTATAACTTATTATACCCAATCATACCCTTTGATATACCCTAAAGGTCTTAAGGGACATGTCAAAGTATAACTCATCATACACAAGATACTATGATGATCTCAAGTCCAAGGATTACTTGTACTACTATCACTAGAGGAATTCCTATTGACAGGCGAGTAAAACTCCATTAGGTATTCCTTAGCGAGCCACGTTCAGTGAACTTATTCTCTAATAAGCACCTACATACTTGCTTTAGTGTCTCCACACAAATGATTATGAGATCAATCATCCTCTTCATAAGAGCAAGCAACGTATGTACTAATCTATCCGGATTCACTAATCCCCTTTTAGTAATCCATCGATTAGGAACAATTTTAGTTTGTGAGCTATCTTGAATTTAGATCTCATTAGCATGATCCCCATCATGATTCTAAAAGCATTGCTCAAAACTATGGGTTTATCACATTTAATATAACAGCACTATGTAGATAATGTAAAATGCCTTTAATAACCGAATAAGATTACAAAGTATATGCTACATCATATCAAATATGATTGGCTTGTGTGCATACTGTCGACGCCGGGAATGTCTCTCCTTGGGTGATTATTTACCCTTTCCAATTTTAGCCTTTTGGTTTAGATGATTCTTTTGGAAAAGGTCGGCATTAATGTCGACGGGGTTTTGAAAAATCGTTTTTTATGATGAGCCAATTGACTAGAATCGCCAGTTAGTATATTTGAAATGGATGTACCAACTCATCCGAATTTCATTTTTTGTAAATCGCTGGCTCATATGTGACTCCGAATTAATTGGTCTGCGAACCGAGATTCATAGAGTTCGGGGGCTTGCTTAAGCGAGGGGAAGGTGTTAGGCACCCCCCGACTTCCGTGAAACACGGTTACCGCAATCTTGATGCTTTTCCTATCCTTTTAATTCTTAAAATGTGTATGCGTGCGCGCGCGTGTGTGTGTGTGTGCCTATGTGAATGTTGTGATGAGTTTGTATGAAAGAATCATTTAGATTTTGATGGAAAGTCGTGCTTTGAGAGTGCTTTAGAATGTCCTTCGGCTTCTACGAGAAAGCTTTATTCTTTATTAGAAAGGTTTGATTTTAATTGTCAAAACTGCAAGGTTTTCATTAGGTGTTGTTTTGGCAAACCAAGAGTTTTTTAAACCTTCGTCAAAATAGGAATCGAGACCTATACGTTGCTCTCATAATTAAAATGACGGCAATTTTCTAGGATCTCTTTAACCCTATGCACATTGGTTTAATAAAACATCATTTATTCTATAAAACCATTTTTGATATTTGAAAACGATTTTCTTTAACCTTCTCGTTAAATAGGAATCGACATTCATTAGCACTTCCAAATTCTTATCCTCGTGATGCTAATAACCTAGTTTGATTGATTTTACGAAAATCTTCATCGTTAGCCTTGAAATCCTTTTTGGTGTTGCAATTTAAATCAAACATTATAATGCGTAGGGGATTATTCACGGGCATGTAAGACATCAAAATAACCCCGAACGCCCACAATCACATATTTTTCACTATGGCGGGGCCTTAAACACGATTCTCGCCTTGGCGTCGCTTTAAGGCCCGACGATTACATACTTACAAATGAAAACTACATCGCTTCTACTACTTATATCAAAAGATGTCCATCATCGGATTTGGACCACGGGGTCGCGTTCCTAGGCTCACATCCAAAATAGCCAAACAAACACAATATCCTAAAATGGCAATCTCAACAAAACTAGGCCCAATAAATCATCATAACAAGCTAAATTAATTTGCTAAATGGACATCCTCGGGTCATTAGGAAGCATTTCGTTCCATGGGAACCTTCACTAATGGTTCCTAATCCATGTATCCACAACAATATACAAGAAAAATTACATTTCACATAACCCAATTAACAAAAAGATTAACAAAATGATATACCAAAATTGCTATAGAAATGGTCTTTTCACCTTGCAAATAATCCTCACAATGTGTATGAATTTGTATATTGAATAGAGTAGAAGGTATAGGATATATCATCTTACACAAAATATATAATTCCTCACTTTTTCTTCTCTTTTCTCTCTATTTTTCTTGCAATTTCTTCCTATTTCTTCCTCTTTTCCCGAGCTGCTGCTGCCTCCTCTTTTTCTTCTTCCGAACCCCCTGTATGCTGAGTGAGGGATGAGCTGAAATAGGCTGGCCAGAGCCAGCCGCAGATGGATCTGCGGCTGGCTGGCCGCCACCCCTCCACTCAGCTAATTTTTGGTTTCCGTGTTTCGAGTTCCGTGTTTTTAAAAGGCACACTCATTGGCCGCAGATCAATCCGCGGCTGGCTGGCTTGACATTCTCGATTTTCGTGCTACGCCTCGATTTTCGTGTCGTGACGTCGGTTTTTGCCGACAGGCTCGTATTTTGCAGTCCGGGAATTACTGGGAGACGTGCCACATCATTCGGGAATGCTCATTTCGGACGGCCTTGTTGTCATGTTGGTTTTGATTTGCAAATCGCCGCGGTGGCGTCGAGTGTTCGCACTCGCGCCCATCCTTCGCTCTCGTAGGCCGGCTCAATGGACGAATTTGCCCTCCTGTCAGGGTTAGTATACGAAGTGCAAAATTTGGGTGTCTACAACTGCCCCTCTTTATCATGTTTATGAGATGTTAAATGAAATGAACAGGATAAAGAAATAGACACCCGATGCATGAATGACAGTGCACAAGAATGACAATACATACATGATGCAACACATGTAACTTATGATGCAACGCAAGATGTAAGGCATGCAAAACATTCGAAAAGGTGTTAATGCATCAATCCCTGACCGCATTGCTAATCGTCGGGTCTCGTCTTCCAATCGATCGTCTCGTTTGCGCCGGGTTTCGTATCCGGTCGCTCGTCTCGTGATCACCGGGTCTCGTATCCGATTGATCGTCTCGTCTGCGCCGGGTCTCGTATCCGGTCGATTGTCCTGTGAGTGCCGGGTCTCGTATCCGGTCGCTCGTCTCGTAATCGTCGGGTCTCGTATCGGGTCGATTGTCCTGTGAGTGCCGGGTCTCGTATCCGGTCGCTCGTCTCATAATCGCCGGGTCTCGTCTCCGGTCGATTGTCCTGTGAGTGCCGGGTCTCATCTCCGGTCGATTGTCCTGTGAGTGCCGGGTCTCGTATCCGGTCGTTCGTCTCTTAACCGCCAGGTCTCGTCTCCGGTCGATTGTCCTGTGAGTGCCGGGTCTCGTATCCGGTCGCTCGTCTCGTAACCGCTGGGTCTCGTCTCCGGTCGATTGTCCTGTGAGTGCCGGGTCTCGTATCTGGTCGCTCGTCTCGTAACTGCCGGGTCTCGTATCCGGTCGATTGTCCTGTAAGTGCCGGGTCTCGTATCCGGTCGCTCGTCTCTTAACCGTCGGGTCTCATCTCCGGTCGATTGTCCTGTGAGTGCCGGGTCTCGTATCCGGTCACTCGTCTCGTAACTGTCGGGTCTCGTCTCTGGTCGATTGTCCTGTGAGTGCCGGGTCTCGTATCCGGTCACTCATCTCGTAACCGCCGGGTCTCGTCTCCGGTTGATTATCCTCAAAGGAAGTTATTCTCCTGACTAGCTTGAAAGGCATCCTTGGAGTTCGTCCTCGTACATCGTTCTTGGCAGCCATCGCTTTTGACTCTGATAGGCTAGGACCTTGACACCTAACCTGCATGGATCACGTACAGAATTATCATCTATTCAATGCATGTGACACAACATTTAAAATGTAAATTTGATGAAAAATGACCCCTGTACAGTCTTTTGATACTGTTCTACAGATGTCATCATTTGTCGGGGTTTGCTTGGATCTCAGCCCTTCCCAAGGATCGCTCACTTTTTTGGATATCGGCCCTTCCCAGGGGTTGTTCACCACCTTGTTGTGGTTCGCTTGGATGCCCTCCCAGGTTCTCACACCACCTTATTGTGATTTGCTTGGATGCCTTCCCAGGTTCACTCACCACCTTGTTGTGGTTTGCTTGGATGCCTTTCCAGGGTGCTCACCACCTTGTTGTGATTTGCTTGGATGCCTTCCCAGGGTGCTCACCACCCTGTTGTGGTTTGCTTGGATGCCTTCCCAGGTTCACTTCTTGTTTGGATACCAGCCCTTCCCAGGGGTCGTTGATTGTTTGGATCTCAGCCCTTCCCAGGGGTCGTTGATTGTTTGGATCAACCCTTCCCAGGGGTCGTTGATTGTTTGGATCTCAGCCCTTCCCAGGGGTCGTTGTTTGTTTGGATCTCAGCCCTTCCCAGGGTTCGTTGATTGTTTGGATCTCAGCCCTTCCCAGGGTTCGTTGATTGTTTGGATCTCAGCCCTTTCCAGGGTTTGTTGATTGTTTGGATCTCAGCCCTTCCCAGGGGTCGTTGATTATTTGGATCTCAGCCCTTCCCAGGGTTCGTTGATTATTTGGATCTCAGCCCTTCCCAGGGTTCGTTGATTGTTTGGATCTCAGCCCTTCCCAGGGTTCTTTGATTATTTGGATCTCAGCCCTTCCCAGGGGTCGTTGATTGTTTGGATCTCAGCCCTTCCCAGGGGTCGTTGATTTTTTGGATACCAGCCCTTCCCAGGGGTCGTTGATTGTTTGGATACCAGCCCTTCCCAGGGGTCGTTGATTGTTTGGATCTCAGCCCTTCCCACGGTTCGTTGATTTTTTGGATACCAGCACTTCCCAAGGGTCGTTGATTGTTTGGATACCAGCCCTTCCCAGGGGTCGTTGATTGTTTGGATCTTAGCCCTTCCCAGGGTTCGTTGATTGTTTGGATCTCAGCCCTTCCCAGGGTTCGTTGATTGTTTGGATCTCAGCCCTTCCCAGGGTTCGTTGATTTTTTGGATACCAGCCCTTCCCAAGGGTCGTTGATTGTTTAGATACCAGCCCTTCCTAGGGTTCGTTGATTTTTTGGATACCAGCCCTTCCCAGGGGTCATTGATTATTTGGATACCAGCCCTTCCCAGGGTTCGTTGATTTTTTTGGATACCAGCCCTTCCCAGGGGTCGTTGATTGTTTGGATCTCAGCCCTTCCCAGGGTTCGTTGATTTTTTGGATACCAGCCCTTCCCAAGGGTTGTTGATTGTTTGGATCTCAGCCCTTCCCAGGGTTTGTTGATTGTTTGGATCTTAGCCCTTCCCAGGGGTCGTTGATTATTTGGATCTCAGCCCTTCCAAGGGTTCGTTGATTGTTTAGATCTCAGCCCTTCCCAGGGTTCGTTGATTGTTTGGATCTCAGCCCTTCCCAGGGTTCGTTGATTATTTGGATCTCAGCCCTTCCCAGGGTTCGTTGATTATTTGGATCTCAGCCCTTCCCAGGGGTCATTGATTGTTTGGATCTCAGCCCTTCCCAGGGTTCGTTGATTGTTTGGATCTCAGCCCTTCCCAGGGATCGTGGATTATTTGGATCTCAGCCCTTCCCAGGGTTCGTTGATTGTTTGGATCTCAGCCCTTCCTAGGGTTCGTTGATTGTTTGGATCTCAGCCCTTCCCAGGATTCGTTGATTGTTTTGAGTGATTTCTTGAAGTGGGATGTGTGATCGGCTTCTGTCCTGGATCTCCCACCAACATCATCCATGTACCATGCCGCAAAAGCCATCACTGTCTGATCATTTGTGAGGTTGAAAGCGACGTGCTTGTACTTTCCCCTGAAGATTTTCATTTTGATCATACATGTATGCATGCAAAAGATGTTATGCATGATCTGGCAAATATGTTATGGATAGATGCATGTGCACAACATATGTTTAGATAGAAATGACCCCTGTTCAGTTAAATGATACGATTCGACCGTCATCATTGTTTGCCTACATTTGATTGGATCACGCCTCGTCGTGAAGTTAGTTTCTAGACTTCAACTTTGGTTTGGTACTCTGCCTGTTCTTGGTCGTCTTCATTTCATCGAATTGAGGCAGTCTGTTTCGCTCTCTGTGATGATCGACATCTATGTTGGGCTCCTTGGCCTTTTGATCATTTCTGCTGGCCGATATGCTGTTGTCCCGCATTATATCATCCTTGTATATGCTCATGCACGTGGATCATTTGGATGTCGAGGCAGTGATAGTCAGGATTGGGGAGAGGCCCCATGCCGAGAAGTTCTGTGCAGCCTCAGCTTCCTTCCATTTCACGATTCTCAACTGCCCCTGCCTTGGCGCGTGTTATTACCAAGAATTTCTATCGAAAAACTCGCGATGTTGACCGTGCTGAGTTATCCATAGCTCTGCAAGATCCTGCATATCAGACGACTAACAAATGCCAAAACTTGAAGGTTCGGGCCGTTGGTGTTAGTTCGACACAAAGATATTATAATCTCGACAAAAGATTAAATGCAGTCAAAGCACATGAAATTGAATATCTGTTGATCGCACAATCTAGCGAGTTGTGAACCGTGAATGTACTAGATTGGAAGTTATTTCCAATCCCTCGTGAGTTGATGATTTTCTATTTAACGAGTTATGAAATCGTAAGAACACCTTCAAGCATTCATGGTCATTGTACGTGAGTAAGGTCGAATTCAAAAGAACTACCTTCCCTCGTCAAAGGTATTCTGTCTCCATTCTCGACAACGTTCTTAGCAGGATTGACGTCATATGACAAATGCACTATGCGATGCAGCATTCAGTAGGGGTTTTTCTTCCATGACTTCTTGTTTAAGGCCGAGAGTTTTTTGTATTATCTTTTCTCTTTATTAGCCCACTTCACTTGTCTCGTTTTCTTAGGCTATTCAAAGTTACCCATTTAACGAGTTTTGGACCAATGACTCCCAAACCAGACGGTTTTGGGGCATTAGGTGTACAGACACCCCTTCGGGTTTATTTACTCGAGTAACAAAGGCCACGGTTCGAGACAAGCTGGTGGTCTGCACCATTCATTCTTTGCTTGACCTTGCGCAAGATTCGTTTTCTTAGGCTTGAGTTACCCATGTAGCGAGCGTTAGGCCGGTGACTCCCAAACCAGACGGCTTTAGGGCACCAGATGCAGAGATACCCCTTAGGCTTAATTACTCGAGTAGCCCATGCCACGATTCGAATCTAGTCGGGCCTCCTCTACTGTAATGCTCGTTTTCTTAGGCTCTGAGTTACCCATGTAACGAGTGTTGGGCCAGCGACTCCCAAACCAGATGGCTTTAGGGCACCAGGTGTAGAGACACCCCTCGGGCTTAATTACTCGAATAACCCAGGCCACGATTCGAGACATTAGCTTGATAATCATTTATCGTCTGACTTCTTGATATTAGCTTGATAATTACTGACTGCCTGACTACGTGTTAATTGCCATCAACGTCGTTATAGTTTTATACCCTATAACTGAAAGTTCGTGCAAATGCAAAGTGAAGATCTGGCACATGAGGTCGATTCTGTCGCAAACGTTGCTTTGAATTAAGGCTTTGTACCCGATCAAAAGGTCGAATAGCTTTCTTCGTCTAATCATACTCACGATCGTGCTCCACGGTTGCTTGTCAGAATTAATCCGATTCCTATCAAGTCAAATAAAATCCCCTTTCACGCGGGTCACCGTATCCCGGGAAAACTATGCTTGACAAATGCCAGATGATCGTTGCATTTGATGATGATGGTGCATGTTGATGGGATTGTTGCATGGGTGCCAATTTGCACGTCATCATTTCCTGGGTAGTTGACAAATGCCCCAGTGTTAAGTTGCTTTTCTTGTGATCTCCCTCGTACTGGTTGCATCGGTATCTCGCTGGGCTGACAAAAGATCCGGTCCTTTGACTTGTTGAAAGGTTTGGGGGATTTTTGATTTTTGATTTTTGAGATTTTTTTTTTTTAATTTTTTTTTTGCCCCTACTCCGGGTTCTTTGTGACCGTTAGGGGTTCTGATGTTTGATGACGAAGGTTTGGTCTAAGTCGGGTTTGGGTTTACCTTCGACCCATCCTTTGATCTCGTCAGGCGTATTGTCGATATCTGTCTCGTCCTGCTCAATCCCTATCAGATCGAAATCTAGCTTTATACCAAAATCGTGATCCTCCTTCAAATTTGGCCTATTGCTTGTCATGCTAGAATGCCTCAAATCAGGGTACTGCCATAAAACAAAAAAAAATGCTTGTCATATATATAAAACATTTCAGCACATGATCTTCTTTTTGGATAACATGACAAAATGACATGAGCGTGCAGGGATTTGAAATAAAACTCAGAATTTTAAAACCCATTGATCTTCTACTGGCCAGGATTCACTGTCATACTCCTGGATTTACCCCTTCCCCATCATGCTTAGGTAGAGGATTGACTTTAACATTTGGTGACCCTGGTTGTTCCACCACGATTTTCCCACTATCAATCAAGTCCTGAATTTTGTGCTTCAGCGTCCAACATTCCTGCGTATCATGACCATGGGAACCTGAGTGGTATGCGCATCGCTTGCTTGGGTCAAACCTTCTTCCATTCGGGTCACTTGGGGGTGTCAAATCGACTATTTTCCTCTGGGCTATCAACACTGCCAAAACCCACTCAAGAGGATCCCCGAGTGGGGTGAATACTCGATTTTTCGAGGTCTCGCATCTCCTTCGCCCGTCCGCCCTCTGATCAGTGAAGTTAGGCTGTCGGGAGGGCCCCACTCTCTGCACCTGTACTGGAGGATTTTTTTCTGCCTTTCTAGATGATCCCTGCAGGATGAGGGAAACATCTTCTTCCTTTTTCTTTTGGACCCTACGGGAAGTGCTGCCATAGTTTCCACTCTGGATTTGTTCTACAGCTGTCTCCAAAGCCGTGAAATCCCGAATCTTGCCAGACTTCAACAACCCCATGTCCACCATTTCTCCGTGTTTTATCATCTCGGAAAAAGGTCTTCCAATCCCCGATATAACCCGCTCATAATAAGGTGCCTCTTGAATATCCACGAAGGTCATCACCATCTCCGACTCGCTCATTGGGGGATTCACCTGTGCAGCCATACCCCTCCATCGCTGTGCATAATCCCTGAAAGATTCTTTTGTTTGCTTCTTGATCTTCGTCATTTGATATCTATCAGGGGCCATTTGTGCCTGGAAGCTATATTGTGTTAAGAAGGTATGGGCCAACTCCTCCCAATTGTGGATCCGGGCATTATCAAGACGGGCATACCAAATTCTTGGCTCTCCCGTCAGGCTCTTTTGGAATAATTGCATCCTTAGACCTTCGTCCTCTGCATAAGATCCAAGCTCCCCAATGTATATTTTCAGATGTGTATAAGGATCCCCCTTCCCATTGTATTTCTCAAATTCGGGAATTTTAAACTTCTCCGGATATCTGGTTCCTGGAAAGACACACAGATCTGAATAATTCACCCTGCCTAGGGACCCTATGCCCTTCAGAGATTGGATAGTTTCCTCTATTTGTTTCATTTTCTTTCTAAGGTCATCAATGTCTCCTTCCTCTGGGATAGTAATCACTGTCCTGTTAGGTATAGGAATGGCCTTTGGGACGACTGGCTCGCCCTTAGGTTGGGGTGGATCCTCTTTAGGTGGATCCTGTCTAGGTAGCAATTGTTCCCTCAGCATCATGGCCATTTCCAACATCTGTTTCTTAAAATCATCAAATTCCTCACGAGATATGGAACCAGGATTAGTAGGTGGAAGATCAGCCATTTCAGATGTAGAGTCCTTGGCCCTTTTTAGACTGCAAACGCGTTTGAGGAGCAATCCTGCAGAAAAATGATTTGGAGTTTAATCTTTGGGAAATGAAAGATGTGGATGCATGCTAAAGCTGTAACTTTTATGTTTTTGGGGTTTTTTAATCTTTCCCTGCAAAACAAAAATGTTAGCAGCCCCTTATTGCAATAATAATTGATAGACACGAATTATTATGCCTTCCCAGCTATTCCCTGCAAAACATGGAGGTTAATATTTTCTTTTGACAACAGGGAAGGTATATGTAAAAATATTGAATGGGACTATGACATTTATACGCGTAAATGTAAAAGGGCATGAAGAGACCTTTCCTGCGTTGGGTTAATCTGAGGCTGACCTATCCTAAGGTTACTCTCGCAGGCTTTTCGGCATGAAGGTCCCCAAATCTTCGCAATCTACTCGTCTGAATCCTTTCGATTGGAGCGGATTTGGGTGGTGCGTTTCCTGAGCCATCTCCGGGGAGCAGCCCCTTCGAGTCTAGTAATAAGCAACCGACAGGTTCACCTCAGGAGGAGGTACACTCTCAACATACATTCACATTCATCGTCCTCACCGTATGCAAATGATTACTTTAAAGTAAGGCAATTCCATTCAATCATTCATTCATTGGACAAAACACACATTCACACAACAACCAGTAAAACAGGTCAAAATGTCGCACGAACATACACATTCATAAATTTTAAAGGATAGGACAGCATCAAGATTTGAACGCGGCCTAAGCCCTCTAATGTCCCCAGCGGAGTCGCCAGCTGTCGACGCCGGGAATGTCGCTCTTTGGGTGATTATTTACCCTTTCCAATTTTAGCCTTTTGGTTTAGATGATTTTTTTGGAAAAGGTCGGCATTAATGTCGACGGGGTTTTGAAAGATCGTTTTTTATGATGAGCCAATTGACCAGAGTCGCCAGTTGGTATATTTGAAATGGATGTACCATCTCATCCGAATTTCGTTTTTTGTAAATCGCTGGCTCATATGTGACTCCGAATTAATTGGTCTGCGAACCGAGATTCATAGAGTTCGGGGGCTTGCTTAAGCGAGGGGAAGGTGTTAGGCACCCCCCGACTTCCGTGAAACACGGTTACCGCAATATTGATGCTTTTCCTATCCTTTTAATTCTTAAAATGTGTATGCGTGCGCGTGTGTGTGTGCCTATGTGAATGTTGTGATGAGTTTGTATGAAAGAATCATTTGGATTTTGATGGAAAGTCGTGCTTTGAGAGTGCTTTAGAATGTCCTTCGGCTTCTACGAGAAAGCTTTATTCTTTATTAGAAAGGTTTGATTTTAATTGTCAAAACTGCAAGGTTTTCATTAGATGTCGTTTTGGCAAAACAAGAGTTTTTTAAACCTTCGTCAAAATAGGAATCGAGACCTATACGTTGCTCTCATAATTAAAATGACGGCAATTTTCTAGGATCTCTTTAACCCTATGCACATTGGTTTAATAAAACATCATTTATTCTATAAAACCATTTTTGATATTTGAAAACGATTTTCTTTAACCTTCTCGTTAAATAGGAATCGACATTCATTAGCACTTCCAAATTCTTATCCTCGTGATGCTAATAACCTAGTTTGATTGATTTTACGAAAATCTTCATCGTTAGCCTTGAAATCCTTTTTGGTGTTGCAATTTAAATCAAACATTATAATGCGTAGGGGATTATTCACGGGCATGTAATCCATCAAAATAACCCCGAACGCCCACAATCACATATTTTTCACTATGACGGGGCCTTAAACACGATTCTCGCCTTGGCGTCGCTTTAAGGCCCGACGATTACATACTTACAAATGAAAACTACATCGCTTCTACTACTTATATCAAAAGATGTCCATCATTGGATTTGGACCACGGGGTCGCGTTCCTAGGCTCACATCCAAAATGGCCAAACAAACACAATATCCTAAAATGGCAATCTCAACAAAACTAGGCCCAATAAATCATCATAACAAGCTAAATTAATTCGCTAAATGGACATCCTCGGGTCATTAGGAAGCATTTCGTTCCATGGGAACTTTCACTAATGGTCCCTAATCCATGTATCCACAACAATATACAAGAAAAATTACATTTCACATAACCCAATTGACAAAAAGATTAACAAAATGGTATACCAAAATTGCTATAAAAATGGTCTTTTCACCTTGCAAATAATCCTCACAATGTGTATGAATTTGTATATTGAATAGAGTAGAAGGTATAGGATATATAATCTTACACAAAATATATAATTCCTCACTTTTTCCTCTCTTTTCTCTCTATTTTTCTTGCAATTTCTTCCTATTTCTTCCTCTTTTCCCGAGCTGCTGCTGCCTCCTCTTTTTCTTCTTCCGAACCCCCTGTATGTTGAGTGAGGGATGAGCTGAAATAGGCTGGCCAGAGCCAGCCGCAGATTGATCTGCGGCTGGCCGCAGATGGATCTGCGGCTGGCTGGCCGCCACCCCTCCACTCAGCTAATTTTCGGTTTCCGTGTTTCGAGTTCCGTGTTTTTAAAAGGCACACTCATTGGCCGCAGATCAATCCGCGGCTGGCTGGCTTGACATTCTCGATTTTCGTGCTACGCCTCGATTTTCGTGTCGTGACGTCGGTTTTTGCCGACAGGCTCGTATTTTGTAGTCCGGGAATGACTGGGAGACGTGCCACATCATTCGGGAATGCTCATTTCGGACGGCCTTGTTGTCATGTTGGTTTTGATTTGCAAATCGTCGCGGTGGCGTCGAGTGTTCGCACTCGCGCCCATCCTTCGCTCTCGTAGGCCGGCTCAATGGACGAATTTGCCCTCCTGTCAGGGTTAGTATACGAAGTGCAAAATTTAGGTGTCTACACATACTACTTTCAATCTCCCACTTGCACTAAAGCCAATCGCCATGGTATCTAATACCCTTCTTCTCTAAGTGACGATCATCCTGCTGTTTGGATAAAGCTTCAGTAGATGGATATGCAATGTTGTTCTCGAGAGTCCACTATCTCTATAGTGACTTTTCCTCTTTCAATGATTCCACTAATCAAATGAAAGTGCCGCAACACATGTTTGAATCCAAGATGAGACTTAGGAACTATTCCCAGTTCTGTAATGAACTTTTCATCCAAATAATCAAACTTGTAGCTTCATTTACAGCTATATACTTTGTCTTTGTCACTAAACCAGCAACTCTTTGCTGTTTGGAACCTTTCCAATTCATTGCACCACCTTTCAAGGTAACGATTTACCTTAAAGTGGATTTGTTATCGTCTTGGTCAGTCTGAAAAAACTTGAGTCTGTTTAGCCCTCTAGTTTTAATTCGGACCTACCATGAATTATGATTACATCTTCAATACCGGTTAAGTACTTAAAGATGTTTATCACTGTCTTACAATGATCTTATCCAGAATATGACTGATCAACATCAGGCCTAGTATATTCATTGCACACATGATAGTAACTCATGCGATCTTTCTTTCATTTAGGGACAATTTTAGAGAGATACACTCCATGGCTCATCATCATGAGACCTCTCTTGGAGTTTGTCATGCTAAACGCCTTTAGCATCGAATGAATATACATTAATTGGGTCAAGCCGAGCATCCTTTTAAATCTATCTATATAGATTTATATCCCCAATTTATAGGATGCTCCTCCCAAGTCATTCATGGAGGAATGTTTAGACAATTTTATCTTTACTGATTGTAGCATTGGTGTGTTATTCCTTGTCAGTAGTATATCAACATATAATACCAAGAATGTCACAGTGCTCCCACTGACCCTTTTGTACACACTAGGTTCATTCTCATTTTTGATAAAATCAAACTCTTTTGATTGTCTCATCAAAATGAATGTTCCATCTTTGAGAAGCTTGCTTTAATCCATCAATGGATCATTGTAGCTTAAAACACGATTTGCTTCAACCTTTGTAACAAATTCCTCTAGCTGTATCACACATACATTCTCCTCAAGTTTTCATTGAGGAAGGACGTCTCCACATCCATTTTGCCAAATTTAGTAATAAGCTATAATCACAAGCAAAATCCAAATGGACTTGAGCATTACCCGGTAATAAGATTTTATTACAGTCAACTCCTTGACTTGAAAAACCTTTTAACTAGGTCTGGTCTTATAGGTCTCCACCTTGTCATTTGCCCCAGTCTTTCTCTTAAAGACCCATATTCACACTCTAGGCACTATGCCCTTTTGTGGAGTAACCAAAGTCTATACTTGGTTCTCATACATGGAGTCCATTTCGGATTTCATGGCCATCTGCCATTTCTCTGAGTATCTTCTACTCATAGCCTCATCGTATATAACTAGATCATCATCCTCTATGATGCGTACCTCATCATCATCCTCTATGATGAATCCATACCTCTCAGGTATCTTCGGTACTCTTCCAGATTTACGATTCGGTTGTGGTACAATAGGTCTATCTACAGGTTCCTCGGTTTGACTTAAAGTGCTTTGTGGTTCTTGAACCCCTTCAAGATCTATTACCCTCCCACTAGCTCCTTCAATGATAAACATTTTTATCTAAGAAGGCAGCGTGTAGGATTATAGTAATAATACCCTAAACTTCCTTTAGGATATCCCACAAGTCTGCACTTGTCAGATTTTGTCCTAAACTTATCTTTGAAACCTTTTCACATAAGTTGGACAACCCCTTATCTTAACATACTTAAGAGTAGAAATCCTCCCTATCCATAACCTTTATGGAGTCTTGGGCTCGGATTTTGAGGTTACCTTATTTTGTAGATATGCAGCCGTTTCCAGGGCATAGCCCCAGATGGATACTGGAATGTCGGTAAAAATCATTATGGATTGTACCATGTCCAACAAGGTACAATTTCTCCTTTTAGATACACCAATCAATTATTGCGTATCAGGAGGTTTCCATTATGAGAAAATACCATTTTGAGATGATCTAGAAACTCATTGATCAAGTATTCTTTCTTCGATGTGATCAAAGAATCTTAATACTTTGTCAATTTGTTTCACTTCTGAATTCTTTGAACCTTTCAAATGATTCAGACTTGTATTTCATCAAATACACGTATTCAACTCTTTGAACGATCATCTCCTTTTCTTTTACTAGTTTGTTCAATTTGCAAAATTATTTTTTATGTAAGTCAAGTTTACAAAGTCTATCAAGTGATATTTCAGTTTCAAACAAAACATTATGATTATAAATAGAACAACAATTGTTCTTAAATATAATACCAGAACCTTCCTTGTCCAACAACGGAAGTAATAATGTTTCTAAAGAGAACTGGAACATAATAATAACTTATTAACTTAATAGACTTACCCGTAGGCAATGCTAAACTATAAGTTCCTATGGTTAATGTAGCAACCTTTGCTCCATTCTCACACATAAGATTACTACTTTGTTTAGCTTTCTACTTCTGCTTAGTCTCTGCATTGGATTGCATACGTGAGAACTATAGTCGGTATCCAATACCCAAGTAGAACCTTGACTTATAGAAAAATTTATTTCAATCATGAACAAACCCATATTTGTAACCGAAGCTTCACTAAGCTTCTTCTTGTTAGCCTTTGTAAGATACTCCTTACAGTTTTCTTTCCAGTGTCCAGGCTTATTGCATTGGAAGCAAACTCCTTTGCTATTTGCATCAGTCTTGTTCTTATTGTCCTTTGTTTTTGCCTTTCTATTTACCTTCTTTGAATTGTTCTTCTTTTAAGAAGATCCTTTGGCCCTCTTCCGCTTCCTGGAAGAATCATCTACTAGTAAGACTTGGTCTTTCTTGGTTGGAAAATGACTCTTTACAGTTTTTAACATGTTTAAGCAACTCAGGCAGGCTAACATATAGCTTGTTCATGTGGAAATTCACAACAATTTGTGAGAAAGAGTCCGAAAGTGATTGCAAGATCAAATCTTGGATCAACTCTCCATCCATTAAAACCGGTTGTCCCAATTGTTCAATCAGATTGATCATTTTAGGACATTTGTCTGTACTGTAGTGTCATCGGTCATTCAAGATCAGAAGAGCTCCCTAGATATCTGATATCTAATAGTCCTACTTTCCTCACCCTTCAACTCCTTGAAGGTGCAGGAGTATAGTAGGAGCATCCATAGTTTCATGCTGACGCTGAAGCTCGTTACTCATGGATGCGAGTATGATGCATTTGAGCCAACTGTGCATCATCTTACTACTTTCTAAAAGTAGCAATCTCTTCCTCAGAGGCATTGTCTGCAACCATTGCAGAGATAAGCGTATTAAGGACATAAGATAGCTTTTCAGCCTTGAGAACTATTCTCAAATTTCTTAACCAGTCCGTTTAATTTGGTCCGGTATTAGCATTAACATGCTCCGCAGTGATAGTAAATTAGACATTGTAAAATTCTGTAAATAAATTTGTAATTTAACAACATTTTAGCATACATTCATTTAATTAATTACCAAAATAAATTAGGTCTTTATTTTAAATTGGTATCTCCCACTATTTTCATCAAACCATATTACCCTCATTATATAGTTCGGCAAATCTAATTAAAGATTTGCTAGTGAGAATAAAGATCTCATTTCAAATGTATATAGCCTTGTGTGACACAACAAACTATATATAAATAAATAGGTAGACAACTATTGTCAATTACATCACTATGTAACTCCTTTTATTTTGCCTCTTAGATTATTTTGATCTAGTGGTGACACATCCGAATCAAAATTATCCAAGTTAAGTCCAACCTAGTACTTCCATATATTCGAAAGAAAAACACTGTCCTTGTGGTGACACAACAAAACAGCATCGTTTAGTCTATTTATAAGCATCAAATGTGATAAAGCAACATCTTAAATATTTAATACTTGCCTTGTGTGACACAACAAACTCATATTAAATATTTAATACTCTATCGCTTTACCATGCTAGAAGGCGGCGTTCGATATTCCAAATATCTTTGAACACTTAGGACTTAATATAATTACTTTGATGGATTTGTTATTATTAGTCTCATCTTGTTTAGCGCGCATGCACATATATATATAAAATACGCGTCATATTATTTAACATGCGAAGCATGTTGTATAATATATAATATATACATAGTAAGCATGCACATATAGAATACTATATTCTACCCGAATTGATTATGGACTTTTATTCTAGTTTGGTTCACTAGAGTCACCAAGTGAACCAAAAGGTCAAACCTAGGGTGCAAGAACAAAATTTAAATATAACTATTACATTTAAACCCGGGCTCCATTACAAACGGGTCTTCAAGCGCTCCTTGCTCCTTTGTTTCCAATTCTTCAAGTAATTCTAACTAAACCTATTACATAAACTATTTACAATAAATAGAAACCTTGATCAGCAGTCAAGGGGAGGTACATAGGAGGAAGATAGAATTTACATCAAGAAAAACTAGAGAAGACGAGGTACGCAGACCCCATTTATAAAAAAACCCATTCATTCAAGCATCCACTAAAATAAATCCAATCACACATTGGTCAGTAGTCCATAATCAATCCCTATTTATTATCATACATATCTCCATATGTATCAATAAATAATATTCATCTCATGAATAATAAAACCATTCCATATATGCATAGATATCATTTAATGGGCAATTAAAAGTTTACTAGAAATTTAATTTTGAAACAAAAATAAACTCCTTTATTTTAATCAAAATTTAAATCATAATAAACTTATTTATTTTATTTTATCCAATTTTGAATAAAAATAAACTCCTTTATTTTAATCAAAATTCCAAATCAAAATAAACTCCTTTATTTTAATTAACATGGAAACCAATTTCAAGTTCAAAATAAACTCCTTTATTTTAACTTAAAATTGCTTGGAAAAATAAAATATGTTAAATCTTATTCCTTATCAAAATAAACATCTTTAATTTTTTTAAGGAAACATGGAATCCTATTCCATATGTTAATAAACTCCTTTATTCTAGGAAACATGGAATCCTATTCCAAGTTCAAATAAAACTTTTAATTTTAATTATATTCCAATTGAAAATAAACCTTTTATTTTAATTGAAAATAAATAAAATCAAAATAAAAAAATTTCAAAATCTGCAGACCGGCGCGGCCGCGCTCCAAAATGAACTAGGAGCGGCGCGGCCGCGCTGCAGCCCCAGAAACGATTTCTGGGTTCGGGCGCGGCCGCGCTCCAGATTGAACTGGAAGCGGCGCGGCCGCGCTGCGTAGCAGAGTTCGAAAAAATTTTCTTTGCCCAGAAAATCGATCCAATCGCATACCCATACATACATGGAATCATAATAATTGATAATTAGCACAAGGTTAGGCTCTGATGCCACTGTTAGGTTTGTACATAACGCGAATATGCAATCAAATTACATAAATAGTGCGAAAGCGCGATAAAACGGATTTTAAAATTTTCATACAAACTATCACCATGATCATCCATGTGCCCAATTATCAATTAAACGAAAGAGATAGAGATTAAGAAATTATACCCTCGTAGAACCGTGCTTCCTCGGGTACAAGTTCACCTCTAATTCCTTCGCGTTCTCCTTGAACTTCACCGATTAAATTCCTTCCTTTGATCAACGTTAGCCACCCAAGTGTTTGGCCTCTAAAGGTGATCCACCAAAGAATAATAGTTATTCAAGAAGATGGGTGTTGGCAAAACCCTAGTTTCTATCTCTATAGAAATTGCAAATACTCTCTCTCTCCAATTCTCATGGAAGAGTGTGTAAATTGTCTAACCCTAAATCATGATAAGACTCATTTTATTTATAGATATAGGGAACCCTCCTAAACTATTTAGGATTAGGGTTTTTATTTTAATTAAACTCCTTTAATTAATTAAACTCATAATCCAATTAGGAATTTATGAGAGAGTACTTCTATTAATTAATTCCCAATCCCTATTAGGAATTAAATAATAGTAATGGTAATAATAATAATAAGACTCCTCTTATTAATTTATATTTAATATTTCCAAAATATTAAATAATAAATATTAAGTTATTTAATTTATTCTATCTTCATAGATTAAATTAAATACACTTAACTTATTATTACAATTATGCCATTTATTTCTTAAACAAATATTTTTCTTTTGCGGTGTGACCCTTTAGGTTCTCCATATTAAACCGGTTGTGAATAAATCAATTAGAACAATTCTAATCTTATTTAAATAAATAAATTAAACTATTTAATTCATTTAAATAAATAATATTTATTCTACAATAAGGGTAAGCCCCCTTAGCGATCAACGACTTTCCAGATAATATAGATTTCAACATTAATCACAAAAGAACCTTTCAGTGAATAGTTACCGTACAATTCAATCCTTCTACCATACAATGTCCCAATTAAATATAAGACATGGAATTACTGTCAAGTCTTATTTTATTTAATTATATGTATTTCGATTATCAAATGTACAACTCTGATAATGCAAATTAGAAACTCCTTTCTAATTTCATTCTGCTTTGGCCAAAGACTTCTGAGTCGTCATTTATCGAATCACATAGGACATTCTCTCCTTTTACTAGAAGTGGTAGATTCTTTGTTGATCATTCACCTATCTCCATGTATAACTTGTTATACCCAATCATACCCTTTGATATACCCTAAAGGTCTTAAGGGACATATCAAAGTATAACTCATCATACACAAGATACTATGATGATCTCAAGTCCAAGGATCACTTGTACTACTATCACTAGAGGAATTCCTATTGACAGGCGAGTAAAACTCCATTAGGTATTCCTTAGCGAGCCACGTTCAGTGAACTTATTCTCTAATAAGCACCTACATACTTGCTTTAGTGTCTCCACACAAATGATTATGAGATCAATCATCCTCTTCATAAGAGCAAGCAACGTATGTACTAATCTATCCGGATTCACTAATCCCCTTTTAGTAATCCATCGATTAGGAACGATTTTAGTTTGTGAGCTATTTTGAATTTAGATCTCATTAGCATGATCTCCATCATGATTCTAAAAGCATTGCTCAAAACTATGGGTTTATCACATTTAATATAACAGCACTATGTAGATAATGTAAAATGCCTTTAATAACCGAATAAGATTACAAAGTATATGCTACATCATATCAAATATGATTGGCTTGTGTGCATACTAATTTCAGATTTGGAGTTAGCAGCCGTGGTATTTGCTTTGAAAATTTGGAGGCACTATCTCTATGTGGAGAAGTTTGAGATATACACAGACCATAAAAGTCTAAAATATATTTTCACACAGAAAGATTTGAATATACGTCATAGGAGGTGGTTGGAGCTTATCAAGGATTATGACTGTGAGATTCTTTATTATCCGGGTAAAGCTAACGTGGTTGCCGACGCTTTGAGCAGGAAGGGTCGGGAAAAGTTGTTTTTGTTAACTGCTCAGGAGAAGCTCATAGAGGAAATGGCAAAGTTGGAGTTAGAGGTGAAGTGTCTGGCGGAGTCGAATGAAAAATTATTCCAGATGAAAATTAAAGTAGTATGCACACAAGCCAATCATATTTGATATGACGTAACATATACTTTGTAATCTTATTCATTTATTAATAAAGGAATTGATTTTCTTAAAAGGCATTTTATATTATCTACATAGTGTTGTTATATTAAATGTGATAAACCCATAGTTTTGAGCAATGCTTTTAGAATCATGATGGTGATCATGCTAATGAGATCTAAATTCAAGATAGCTCACAAACTAAAATTGTTCCTAATCGTTGGATTACTAAATTGGGGATTAGTGAATCCGGATAGATTAGTACATACGTTCCTTGCTCTTAGGAAGAGGATGATTGATCTCATAATCATTTGTGTGGAGACACTAAAGCAAGTATGTAGGTGCTTATTAGAGAATAAGTTCACTGAACGTGACTCGCTAAGGAATACCTAATGGAGTTTTACTCGCCTGTCAATAGGAATTCCTCTAGTGATAGTAGTACAAGTGATCCTTGGACTTGAGATCATCATAGTATCTTGTGTATGATGAGTTATACTTTGACATGTCCCTTAAGACCTTGTGGGTATATCAAAGGGTATGATTGGGTATAATTAGTTATACATGGAGATAGTGAATGATCAACAAAGAATCTACCTCGTCTAGTAAAAGATGTGAATGTCCTATGTGATTCGATAAATGATAACTCAGTAGTCCTTGGCCAAGGCAGAATGAAATTAGAAAGGAGTTTCTAATTTGCATTAATTAGAGTTGTGCATTTGGGAATCGAAATACATATAATTAAATAAAATAAGACTTGACAGTAAATCCATGTCTTATATTTAATTGGGACATTGTATGGTAGAAGGATTGAATTGTACGGTAACTATCTACTCAAAGGTTCTTTTGTGATTAATGTTGAAATCTATATTATCTGGAAAGTCGTTGATCGCTAAGGGGGCTTACCCTTATTGTAGAATAAATGTTATTTATTTAAATGAATTAAATACTTTAATTTATTTATTTAAATAAGATTAGAATTGTTTTAATTGATTTATTCACAACCGGTTTAATATGGAGAACCTAAAGGGTCACACCGCAAAAGGAAAATATTTATTTAAGAAGTAAATGGCATAATGGTAATAATAAGTTAAGTATATTTAATTTAATCTATGGAGATAGAATAAATTAAATAGCTTAATATTTATTATTTAATATTTTGGAAATATTAAATATAAATTAATAAGAGGAGTCTTATTATTATTATTACTATTACTATTATTTAATTCCTAATAGGGATTGGGAATTAATTAATAGAAGTACTCTCCCATGGATTCCTAATTGGATTAGGAGCATTATTAATTAAAGGAGTTTAATTATAATACAAACCCTAAATCCTAAATAGTTTAGGGAAGGGTTATTCCTACATCTATAAATAAGAAGGGTCTTATCATAGATTAGGGTTACACACTCTTGCATTAGATTGTGGAGAGTACTTACAATTTCTATAGAGATAGAAACTAGGGTTTTGCCAAATACCCAACTTCTTGAATACTTGTTCTTCCTTGGTGGATCACCTCTAGAGGCCAAACACTTGGGTGGCTAACGTTGATCAAAGGAAGGAATCACACCGTAGCATTCGAGGAGAACACGAAGGACTAGGAGTTGAACTTGTACCCGAGGAAGCTTTGTTCTACGAGGGTATAATTCTTATTCTCTTTCTCTTTCGTTTATATCGTTAATTGAGCACATAGATTGATCTTGGTGATGGTTTGTATAAAATTTTAAAATCCGATTTTATCGCGCTTCCGCACTATTTATGTAATTTGATTGCATGTTCGCGCTATATACAAACCTAACAGTGGTATCAGAGCCTAATCTTATGCTAATTGTCGATTTTGATGATTCCATGTATGATTGATATGCGATTGGATCAAAATTTTTGGGCAGAATAAAAATTTTTCTGAATCAGCGACACGGCGCAGCTGCGCCGTCTCCAGTTCATTCTGGAGCGCAGCTGCGCCGAAACCCAAAATCGGTTTTTTCTGGGGAGCAGCGTAGCTGCGCCGTTGCCCAGTTTATTCTGGGCACAGCTGCG
Source organism: Aralia elata (assembly GCA_034770075.1). Lineage (NCBI taxonomy): Eukaryota > Viridiplantae > Streptophyta > Magnoliopsida > Apiales > Araliaceae > Aralia > Aralia elata. Next base: position 27,205,800 of record CM068385.1, on the reverse strand, counting down.
CCGGTAAGCAGAATCTGAAAAATATTATTTTTCTTCAATTAAAATAAATGGTTTATTTAATTGATATAAGTTTAAAATAAAGAGTTTATTTTATCTGGAATAGGATTTCAGATTGCTAAAATTAAAGGAGTTTAATTTGGATTTGGTTTTTGATTAAAATAAAAGAGTTTATTTTGTTTCAAAACTAAATATTAGCAAAACTTTTGCCCATTAATTGATATCAATGCATATATGGAATGGATTTATTATTCATGAGATGAATGTTATTTATTGATACATATAGAGATATGTATGATAATAAATAGGGATTGATTATGGACTGCTGACCAATGTGTGATTGGATTTATTTTAGTGGATGCTTGAATGTATGGGTTTTTATAAATGGGGTCTGCGTACCTCGTCTTCTCTAATTTTTTCTTAATGTAAATTCTATCTCCCTCCTATGTACTTCCCCTTGACTGCTGATCAAGGTTTCTATTTATTGTAAATAGTTTTTGTAATAGGACTAGTTAGAATTAATTTTTTGAAGAATTGGAGACAAAGGAGCAAGGAGCGCTTGAAGACCCGTTTGTATTGGAGCCCGGGTTTAAATGTAATAGTTATATTTAAATTTATTCTTGCACCCTAGGTTTGACCTTTTGGTTCACTTGGTGGCTCTAGTGAACCAAACTAGAATAAAAGTCCATAATCAATCCGGGTAGAATATAGTATTCTATATGTGCATGCTTATTATATATATATATTATATATATTATCCAACATGCTTCGCATATAAAATAATATGACGCGTATTTTATATATATATGTGCATGCGCGCTAAACATGATGAGACTAATAATAACAAACCCCTCAAAGTATCATATTAAGTCCTAAGCGTTCAAAGATATTTGGAATATCGAACGTCGCCTTCTAGCATGGTAAAACAATAGAGTATTAAATATTTAATATGAGTTTGTTGTGCACACACAAGGCGAGTATTAAATATTTAAGATGTTGTTTTATCACATTTGATGCTTGTAAATAGACTGAACGATGCTGTTTTGTTGTGTCACCACAAGGACAGTGTTTTTCTTTCGAATATATGGAAGTGCTAGGATGGACTTAACTTAGATTATTTTAGTTCGGATGTGCACACACTTGACCATTATAATCTAAGAGGCAAAATACAAGGAGTTACATAGTGATGTAATTGGCAATAGTTGTCTACCTATTTATTTATATATAGTTTGTTGTGCACACACAAGGCTATATACATTTGAAATGGGATCCTTAATCTCACTAGCAAATCTTTAATTAGATTTGTCGAACTATATAATGAGGGTAATATAGTTTGATGAAAATAGTGGGAGATACCAATTTAAAATAAAGACCTAATTTATTTTGGTAATTAAGTTAATGAATGTATGCTAAAATGTTGTCTATTTCACATGCAGAATTTAAAAATGTCAAACTCACTATCACTGCGTAGCATACTTGATGCTAACAAACTGACCGGACCGAATTATACAGGCTAGTTAAGGAATCTGAGAATTGTTCTCACTACTGAAAAGATTTCTTATGTCCTAAATTCGCCAGTCCCTGCAAGTGTTGCAGAAACAGCCTCTAAGGAAGAGATTGCTACTTTTAGAAAGTGGCAAGATGATGCAATCTTGGCTCAATGCATCATGCTCGCATCCATGAGTAATGAGCTTCAGCGTCAGCATGAAACTATGGATGCTTCTACTATATTGTTGCACCTCAAAGAGTTGTATGGTGAGCAAAGTAGGACTGCTAGATATCAGATATCTAAGGAGCTCTTCCGATCTTGTATGACCGAGGGCACTGCTATTGAGACTCATGTCCTTAAGATGATCAATCTGATTGAACAACTTGGACAACTTGGGTTCGTGATGGATGGGGAGTTAAGCCAAGATTTGATCTTGCAGTCACTCCCGGACACCTTCTCACAATTTGTTGTGAATTTTTTTGAATAAGTTAGACGTCAGCTTGCCTGAGTTACTTAACATGCTGAAAACTACTGAAGGTCACTTCTCATCCAACAAGAACCAAGTCTTACTAGTGGATGATTCTTTCAAGAAAAGGAAGAGGCCCAAGGTATCTTCTGAAAAGAAGAAAAACAAGAAGGCTAAAGGTAAGGCGAAGAAAAAGGATAATAAGAAACCTGATCCAGATAGCAAAGGAATTTGCTACCATTGCAATAAGCCGGGACATTGGAAGAGGAACTGCAAGGAGTATCTTGCGGGCCAAAAGAAGCTTGGAGAAGCTTCGACTTCTGATCTAGGTTTGTTCATGATTGAAATTAATTTTTCTGAAAGTCAAAATTCTACTTGGGTATTGGATACCGGATGTAGTTCTCACATATGTAATAATATGCAGGGACTAAGCAGAAGTAGGAAGCTGAACAAGGATGAAGTCGTCCTACGAGTTGGGAATGGAGCAAAGGTTGCTGCATTGGCTGTAGGGACTTATTGTTTAGCATTGCCTTCGGGCAAGTTCATTAGTTTAAATAACTGTTATTATGTTCCAACACTCATTAGAAACATTATTTCAATTTCTGTATTGGATATGGATGGTTTTGATATTATAATAAAGAACAATAGTTGTTCTATTTATAATAAAAATGTTTTATATGGTGTTGGCAATTTACTGAATGGACTTTACATACTTGACTTGCATGAAAATATACTTCAAATTGAACAAACTAAGAAAAGAAAAAGAGATGATGTTAATTATACCTTTATGTGGCACTGTAGACTCGGTCATATCAATGAAACAAGATTATCCAAGTTGCATAAAGATGGGCTTTTAGAGCTATCTGATTACGAATCATATCCAACTTGTGAATCTTGTCTCATGGGTAAGATGACTAAATCCCCTTTTAGTGGAAAAGGAGAAAGAGTTACAGAGTTATTAGCGTTGGTACACACAGACGTTTGTGGACCTATGACAACGTTTGCACGAGGAGGGTATTCTTATTTTATTACTTTCACTGATGATCATTCTAGATTTGGATATGTGTATTTAATGAAATACAAATCTGAATCGTTTGAAAAGTTCAAAGAATTCAAAAGTGAAGTAGAGAAACAAACTGGTAAGAGTATTAAGATTCTTCGATCGGATCGAGGAGGGGAATACTTGACCAATGAGTTTCTCAATTGTCTCAAAGAAAATGGTATAATCTCACAATGGACTCCACCAGGGACGCCACAGTTGAATGGTGTATCTGAAAGGAGAAATCGAACATTGTTGGACATGGTTCGATCCATGATGAGTTTTTACCGACCTTCCAGTATCCTTCTGGGGTTATGCCCTAGAATCGGCTGCATACCTACTTAACAAGGTACCTACCAAATCCGTCCCAAAGACTCCATATGAGATATGGACAGGGAGGAAACCTAGTCTTAAGCATGTTAAGACTTGGGGTTGTCCAGCTTATGTCAAAAGGTTTGAGCATGATAAGCTGAAGACTAGATCCGACAAGTGTAGATTTGTGGGATATCCTAAAGAAAGTTTAGGATATTATTTCTATCATCCTACTGATCAAAAGGTGTTTGTAGCGAAACACGCTGCCTTCTTGGAAAAGGAGTTTATCCTCGAAGGGGTCAGTGGGAGTAAGATATATCTTGAAGAAGTTCAAGAACCACAAAATTCTACGGATCAAAGTCAGGTACCTGACCAAGTAGAAGAACCTATTGTACCACTACCTATTCGTAAATCTGGAAGAGTACCGAAGATACCTGAGAGGTATGGATTCATCATAGAGGATGATGATGAGGTACGCATCATAGATGATGATGATCCATTGACTTACGAAGAGGCTATGAGTAGTGAAGACTCAGAGAAATGGCTAGGAGCCATGAAATCCGAGATGGACTCCATGTATGAAAACCAAGTATGGACTTTGGTTTCACCACCTGAGGACATTAAGCCTATTGGGTGTAAATGGGTCTTTAAGAGAAAGACTGGGGCAGATGGCAAGGTAGAGACCTATAAGGCCCGACTGGTTGCAAAAGGTTTCAAACAAAGACAAGGAGTTGACTATGATGAAACCTTCTCACCAGTAGCTATGCTCAAGTCCATTCGGATTTTGCTTGCAATTGCAGCTTATTATGACTACGAGATCTGGCAAATGAGCGTGAAAACGGCCTTCCTCAATGGAAAGCTTGAGGAGAATGTATATATGATACAGCCAGAGGGTTTTGTTTCAACGGTTGGAACAAACCAAGTCTATAAGCTACAACGATCCATTTATGGATTGAAGCAAGCTTCTCGAAGGTGGAACATCCGTTTTGATGAGATAATCAAAAGGTTTGATTTTATCAAGAACGAGGATGAACCATGTGTGTACAAGAAGGTTAGTGGGAGCGCTATATCATTCCTTGTATTATATGTTGATGATATATTACTGATAGGGAATGATGTTCCTATGCTACAGTCGATCAAAATTTGGTTATCTAAACACTTCTCCATGAAGGACTTGGGTGAGGCATCCTATATTTTGGGGATAAAGATCTATAGAGATAGATCTAAAAGGATGCTGGGCTTGACCCAAAGAAAGTACATTGACTCAATGCTAAAGAAGTTTAGCATGGAAGATTCCAAGAGAGGTCTCATGCCGATGAGCCATGGAATACATCTCTCCAAGAAACAGGCCCCAAAGACACCTGAGGAGAGAGACCGTATGAGTAAGATTCCTTATGCTTCCGCAATAGGATCTATCATGTACGGTATGATATGTACTAGACCAGATGTCACTCATGCACTTAGTGTAACCAGCAGATATCAGTCGAATCCAGGAGAAGAGCACTGGAAGGCAGTGAAAAACATCCTAAAGTACTTGAGAAGAACTAAGCATGTATTTCTTGTCTACGGTGGGTCTGAATTGAAACTAGAGGGCTATACAGACTCAAGTTTTCAAACGGACCAAGATGACAGTAAATCCGTTTCAGGGTACGTGTTTACCTTAAACGGTGGCGCAGTGAGTTGGAAGAGTTCCAAGCAGCAAACAGTTGTTGATTCGGTGACAGAGGCAGAGTACATAGCTGCAAGTGAAGCTGCAAAGGAAGCTGTTTGGATGAAGAAGTTCATAACTGAACTTGGAGTGGTTCCTAGCATTAGAGGAGCAGTACCTTTATTCTGTGACAACAACGGAGCTGTTGCGCAGGCTAAGGAACCCAGGTCTCATCAGAAATCCAAACACGTGTTGCGGCGGTTTCATTTGATTAGAGAGATCATTAAAAGAGGAGATGTCACCCTGGAGCATGTGCACTCTCAAGACAACATTGCAGATCCATTTACTAAAGCTTTAACACAACAGCAGTTTGATCGTCACTTATAGAAGATGGGTATTAGATACCATGGCGATTGGCTTTAGTGCAAGTGGGAGATTAAAAGTAGTATGCACACAAGCCAATCATATTTGATATGATGTAGCATATACTTTGTAATCTTATTCATTTTTTAATAAAGGAATTGATTTTCTTAAAAGGCATTTTATATTATCTACATAGTGCTGTTATATTAAATGTGATAAACCCATAGTTTTGAGCAATGCTTTTAGAATCATGATGGTGATCATGCTAATGAGATCTAAATTCAAGATAGCTCGCAAACTAAAATTGTTCCTAATCGTTGGATTACTAAATTGGGGATTAGTGAATCCGGATAGATTAGTACATACGTTGCTTGCTCTTAGGAAGAGGATGATTGATCTCATAATCATTTGTGTGGAGACACTAAAGCAAGTATGTAGGTGCTTATTAGAGAATAAGTTCACTGAACGTGACTCGCTAAGGAATACCTAATGGAGTTTTACTCGCCTGTCAATAGGAATTCCTCTAGTGATAGTAGTACAAGTGATCCTTGGACTTGAGATCATCATAGTATCTTGTGTATGATGAGTTATACTTTGACATGTCCCTTAAGACCTTGTGGGTATATCAAAGGGTATGATTGGGTATAATTAGTTGTACATGGAGATAGGTGAATGATCAACAAAGAATCTACCTCATCTAGTAAAAGATGTGAATGTCCTATGTGATTCGATAAATGATAACTCAGTAGTCCTTGGCCAAGGTAGAATGAAATTAGAAAGGAATTTCTAATTTGCATTATTTAGAGTTATGCATTTGGGAATCGAAATACATATAATTAAATAAAATAAGACTTGACAGTAAATCCATGTCTTATATTTAATTGGGACATTGTATGGTAGAAGGATTGAATTATACGGTAACTATCTACTCAAAGGTTCTTTTGTGATTAATGTTGAAATCTATATTATCTGGAAAGTCGTTGATCGCTAAGGGGGCTTACCCTTATTGTAGAATAAATGTTATTTATTTAAATGAATTAAATAGTTTAATTTATTTATTTAAATAAGATTAGAATTGTTCTAATTGATTTATTCACAACCGGTTTAATATGGAGAACCTAAAGGGTCACACCGCAAAAGGAAAATATTTATTTAAGAAGTAAATGGCATAATTGTAATAATAAGTTAAGTGTATTTAATTTAGTCTATGGAGATAGAATAAATTAAATAGCTTAATATTTATTATTTAATATTTTGGAAATATTAAATATAAATTAATAAGAGGAGTCTTATTATTATTATTATTACTTTTACTATTATTTAATTCCTAATAGGGATTGGGAATTAATTAATAGAAGTACTCTCCCATGGATTCCTAATTGGATTAGGAGCATTATTAATTAAAGGAGTTTAATTATAATACAAACCCTAAATCCTAAATAGTTTAGGGAAGGGTTATTCCTACATCTATAAATAAGAAGGGTCTTATCATAGATTAGGGTTACACACTCTTGCATTAGATTGTGGAGAGTACTTACAATTTCTATAGAGATAGAAACTAGGGTTTTGCCAAATACCCAACTTCTTGAATACTTGTTCTTCCTTGGTGGATCACCTCTAGAGGCCAAACACTTGGGTGGCTAACGTTGATCAAAGGAAGGAATCACACCGTAGCATTCGAGGAGAACACGAAGGACTAGGAGTTGAACTTGTACCCGAGGAAGCTTTGTTCTACGAGGGTATAATTATTATTCTCTTTCTCTTTCGTTTATATCGTTAATTGAGCACATAGATTGATCTTGGTGATGGTTTGTATAAAATTTTAAAATCCGATTTTATCACGCTTCCGCACTATTTATGTAATTTGATTGCATGTTCGCGCTATATACAAACCTAACAGAAAACCCAACCAACTTTGGTGGATAGAGTGAAGGAAGCGCAACTCCAAGATGAGGAGTGTATTAGTATACGGAAAAGAGTGCTTGAAGGTGAGGAGCTTAAATATAAAATTGATACTGAAGGGTTGCTTAGATTTGAAGGAAGAATCTGGGTTCCGTTAGTGCTGGAGATTAGAGAGGAGATTTTGAACGAAGCTCATAGTTCAAAATTTTCGATTCACCCGGGAAGTACAAAGATGTACCAGGATTTTCGCCAACATTTCTGGTGGCCAAACATGAAAAGGGAAGTTGCTGAGTGTGTCGCGAAGTGCTTAACTTATCAGAAAGTCAAAGCAGAACATCAAAGACCAAGTGGTTTGCTACAGCCCTTGGAGATACCAGAATGGAAGTGGGAACATATCACAATGGACTTTGTGGTAGGGCTTCCAACTACTCAGAAGGGTTATGATGCAATATGGGTTATAGTGGACCGACTAACGAAATCAGCGCATTTCTTGCCAATCAAAATTAGATTCACTTTGGATCAGCTGGCGAAGTTATATGTCAAGGAGATTATCTCAAGGCACGGAGTTCCAGTATCAATAGTGTCAGACAAAGATCCACGTTTCACATCAAAATTTTGGAGGAGTCTGCAAGCTTGTTTGGGGACGTAGTTGAGAATGAGTACTGTGTATCATCCTCAAACCGATGGTCAGAGTGAAAGAACAATTCAAACGTTAGAGGATATGTTAAGGGCGTGCGTCATGGATTTTAAAGGCAACTAGGATGATCATTTACCTCTGGTCGAGTTTGCTTATAACAATAGTCATCACGCAAGTATCGGCATGCCGCCCTACGAAGCATTGTACGGAAGGAAGTGCAGAACTCCGTTATGTTGGGATGAGGTTGGTGAACGTCGACTATTGGGACCCGAGCTGGTACAACAAACTGCTGAAATCGTCAAGGTGATAAGAGCCAGATTGTTAGCTGCTCAAGACAGACAGAAGAAATATGCAGATAAGCACCGGCAGAATAGAGAATTTGACGTCGGCAGTTTTGTGTTTCTCAAAGTATCTCCCTGGAAAGGAAAAATTAGATTTGGTAAAAAGGGTAAGCTCAGTCCACGATTTATTGGACCCTTCGAGGTGCTGAAACGAGTATGTGAGGTAGCTTTACCTCCTGAGTTAGACCGCATTCACAATGTCTTTCATATATCGGTGCTACGACCATATAAGCCCGATTATAAACATGTAATAGAATATGAACCAATACAATTTGCGAAAGATTTGTCCTATGAAGAGGTTCTTGTGCAGATAATTGACAGGAAAGAGCAGGTTCTCAGAAATAAAGTGATACCTTTTGTTAAGGTAATCTGGAGGAACCACAATACTGAAGAAGCTACGTGGGAACTCGAAGAGAAAATGATGCAAAGTTATCCTCAATTATTTGTTTAATCCTTGTATCGCGATTCTGAGGACAAAATCCTTGTAAGGAGGGGAGAATGTAACGGGCGAATTAATTGCGTTGTGATTCTGGGGACAGAATCCTTTTAAGGAGGGAAGGATGTAACGAATGCGATTTTTGTGAATAAACAAAAATATTTATTGTGTTATATAAATATTTTTGTTAATTTATTTATTGAGTAAAATAAATAATTTATAAAGTTATTGTGGAATAGTTCATGTTAAGTGTAATTATGTTAAATGTTATTTGTATGTGATTTGATATGATTATTCTATTTTAATTTAATAATTAAATTAGATTATTAAATGATTTGTTTGAATAAGGGATTTATTTGAATAAGATAATTGATATTGTTATTGGTCGAATAGAAATTATTAATTTAGTAAGGTTTAATTGAATTTATTTAATAATAAGTTTAATTAAATTAGAAGTGTGACAATTAAAAGTATATAGTATAATGGATTATTAAAATAAATGAGAAAGGGTTTTATTTTAGATAAACCAAACAAGGCCTTGTGACCCTTGGTTGGTAAAAATGGAATATTTTGCATTTGAGTTTGCCAAACAAGGCCTAACTCTTGGTTTCTACAACTGACTGATTAAAAGCTAAGTTACGTTAAAAAAAATAAAGGCTATCAGTTGTTTTTTTTTCTAAGCTCAAAGAAGGAAGAACATAGTTTTAACAAAGAAAGAATAGAGAGATATTGAGAGAGGAGTTTGGAGATTGGAGAGAAGAGTTCTAAAATCAAAGGAGGATTTCTAAGTGATTTTCATCATCTAGCTAAAGTTCAAGAAGGAATTGAAGGTATAATTCTTGTTAGTTTTGTTAAAAGTTCTTCACTGCATTTTATTATTTTATTTCTCTGTATAAAATTTATTGGCTCAAAATATGAATTACTTGATGTAATTGATAGTAAGCATGTGTTAGGTGATTATATGATGTTTATAAACTAATTTGAAAGAGTTAATTCATGAAAGTATGCTTTAAAATTGAGTTTTTGGTTTTACAGAGTTTTACTTTCATGTATGGCATGTATGTATGAAAATTGATACTCAAAGTGATTATTAATCGGTAAATTGACGCTTGATTATGATAATATGATGAAAAACAAAAAGAATGTAAGTGGAATAGATTAAAATGGTTTAGAGATGAATTTATAGTGGTTGATTTCATTTAAATGGCTAAAACATGAATATTTTGTTTAAACAGAGAATTTTGGGTTCTAATTGGGTGATTATGTGTATTATAATGGTTAGAATATTTAGAAACATGTTGGGTAATTATTTTATAACATGTTTGATGTCTGGGTATGTTTAATTTATGTGTTGGATGGTAGAATTTGGAAAATTTGGCTTAGAATGTCACTGGTTCGCGAACTGTAGGAGATGACTGCCGAGTCTACCGCCCCGGCGGTAGAAATGTACTGGAGTTCTCACCCCGGCGAGAGCTCACCTCGGCAGTAAAAATGACTTAGTTCTCTCGCCCCGACTGGAGCTCGCCCCGGCGAGAGTTTGTGAAGGAATTCGCCGCCCCGGCGGTGGAACAGTAACTGAAAATTTTTATTTTTTTTATTTTTTATTTTTATTTATTTTGCTATGTTACCGTGTACATGATTAAAACTTAGATTAAAGTATTTAATAATAAATAAGATAATACAATGGGTGGTAAGCAAATATTTAATGAATATCAAATAACATTTGATATACTAAATGGAATAAGAACAAATTCTAAAGTGCATATAATTCTGTAACTAATTATTGTTACCGTTTTATAATTAAAATGTATAGGTTGATTAAAGAACGTGAATTTAAATCTGTAATCTACATGCGAGGCAAGTTTTTCCTCCCTTAATCTTGTTATTTCATTTAAAACAAGTTTACTTTCATTGAGCAAGTTTGTTAACCTTAGCTTATCGTTATTCAAGCAAGGTTGTTACCATGTTAGGTGCTTAAGCTTTATTCTAGTCATTTGTTATTCGATCATTGATTGTTATTCAAATTCCGAACATAATTTCTATTGTACGAACTTTATTGATGAATTAAATGCTTTAGTGACTAGCAAACCCTTATTGATTCAGCTAGTCCTTAGTTAATGAGCGTTCTAAAGACTTAGAATATTTTTAAATTGTTCCAAACCAAGTTCCTTTTGGTACGGATTCTGATGCTAAACTGAGATGAACAACCCTAATATAGGGGATTAATTACGCAACATCGTTAAAATGTTTGTGCACAATACATTGTACAAATGGTTGATCCCCCTGAGTACGAGATGGATGGTCCATAGTCTTTAAGACTGTTAAAGGTTACGGTTAAAATACTTGTTAACCTAGGACATAGTTCGAGGTCTTATGACCCTCAGATACAATTCTAAAGCTTGAATTCTATGTTCAATTTTTGAGCCAAGCGTTCTAATAATCTTTTATATCTCGATTAGTTATTGATTGAATTCAGGAAAAACCACAATTCTTAAGTTGAAATCTATTTCATTGATTATTAAATTGTTATTGTTGTCATACTTGTGGGCAATTGTATGCTCACTCTTGCATTGAACATTGCAGCTAAGACAGAAAAGTCGGACGAGCCGTCCACGAGTAAGGGCAAGGGCAAGATGCAGAAATAGCTATAGACTTGTTATTTATTTGATGTTTTATTGTAAAAAGACTTATTTAATTTTATGTTTTAATTCCTCATTGATGTAATAAAGGTTAGATAACATGGGATTTGTTTGATTAAGAGATTAGAGATGTAACCCCTTTTGTGGGAAGATTTTTCATTTAACTTAATTTAAATTGTCCTTTATTATGGGTAGCTAGATATGAATGAATGGTATAGTGACACCAAATCTGTGGGATTGTAGTACCCGGATTTGGGGGTGTCACACAGGCCATAGCGCGCCCGTGCCCGACAAAGACTAGAATGTTGAGCGGCCACGCTAGTCTAATGTTCGCTCTGACTCGTGTAATTTGAATCTCGAGCACAATTAGCCCACGAGCAGACGGTTATTTGGACGGTTATTGACATGTAATTAAAAGGAGGGAGCACTACTATAGGCTGGGTGGTGGCAGGCTTTTGATGTTTTTTTTCTGAATTTCATGGTAGTAATTAGTATTTTATATTTTTCTGGAAATTATTAGAGATTGGATCATACTTGGGATTACGTTGCACGGAAGTGAATCAGATTTGCTTTCTCATTTCCCTTCAAATTCTTGTTTAAATCGTTATTTCCTATGTTCTGCTATAATCCCATAATGGTTTGCAGCTCAGCTATGAACTAATTTCCATTATGGGATTCTAATGGATTTCACTACATAAATTAAATATGCTTGTCTGAATGTATGTATTCTAAATTAAATATTGGATTACCCGATTATGGTTGTGCATAATACTTGAATGCCTGATCAATATTCACCCTAATTACTTGTATGGAATTGAAAAAAGAAATATAAGTACAGATTAGACCATATTGGCATATGATCATGAGACTGACATGATAATTGACCTTATGATTTGTGACTCGGATGGACATATACCGTTTCACCATATGTAGTCTTAAACAGAGCCTGAACTTAAATCACTTTTACTTTAAATTCACGTAGATATATAGTGTATTTGGTAATTGTGATGCTCACATGAATGCTATCAAGTGTAGTTTTTATGTAAAATGGTCATAGTTCATTGACAAATGGCTGTGATACACTTATGGGCTCTTGACTAGATGTCCATATTTAATAAGAATTCATAATATGAAACATGCAATTTAATTGAAGTTGTGAATGCAGTTAGAGTCCCATTAGTTTCCATAGTGATTAACCCATTTTAGTATTAGTTATTTATTGAATTGAAAATTATTTTAGTTGTAAATTCTTTTCCGAATTGGTAATCTAAGCATAAAAAAATAGTGAGTAGTTGTTGCATAGCAAATTCAATTTAGACCTTTCCCTGTGGATCGATATTCTGCTTACCCTATATTACTTGTTGACCTATGTATACTTATATGAGTTAGGGTCCATTTTGTTAACGCGAAAAGGAGGCAACAAGTTTTTGGCGCCGTTGCCGGGGAAGGGCGTTTACTTTAAATTTTGTTGTCAACAATTGAAGCTAACTTTTTGTGACTTAGATAAATCTACTCTTACTTTATTTCTATTTTGTTTATATCTCAGGTACTTGTATATATTTTATGCATACACGATCATCAACTTCTGAATTAGAACGTGTGCACGATAGTATCAACGGTAGAGGTTGGAGGTCAAGAGCACGTAGAAATATACAAGTTGAAGGTGAGGAAGCAACATTCAATATGGCAGGTGAAGAGCAAAGAGAAGAACATCGAGCCTTAAGAGACTACTCTATACCAAACATAAATGGATTGCAGTGAAGCATAGTGAGGCCAGCTATTATAGCAAATACATTTGAGATAAAACCGGATACTATCCAAATGGTGCAGAACACGGTTCAGTTTGGGGGTGCTGCTAAAGATGACCCAAATGATCACCTGTTAAGCTTCATAGAGATATGTGACACTTTCAAATACAACAGGGTAACCGAGGATGCAATAAGGCTCAGAATGCTCCCGTTTTCTTTGAGAGATAAAGCAAGAAGTTGGCTCCAATCTTTGCCATCGGGGTCAATCACTACTTGGGAGGATTTAGCACAGAAGTTCCTAGCCAAATTCTTTCCAATAGCTAAGACTGCAAAAATGAGGACAATAATTTCCCAATTTGAGCAGCAGTTGGGTGAATCCTTATATGAGGCATGGGAACGATATAAAGAGATACTAAGGAAGTGTCCACATCATGGACTGCCAGAATGGATGGTAATCAACACATTCTATAATGGATTGGGGTGGCAGTCCAGGCCAATTGTCTATAATTTGATTGAAACTATGGCTGCTAATGACTTTCAGAATCCGACAGCTAGGATGCCACAAGCTAAGGTTGCAGGAGTTCTAGAGGTAGATGCCATCACAAAATTGTTAGCCTAAATGACATCTATGGCAAGAAAGATTGATTCTTTAGCAGAGAGAAAAATGAAGACAGTTGCATATGTTTGTGAGCTTTGTGCGGGATCACACCCAACCGACCAATGTGCTATAAATTCAGAGTCGGTACAGTATGTAAGAAACTATCAGAGGAATTAGAATCAATTTCAGAATGGATACAATCCCAAGAACCGCAACCATCCTAATTTCAGCTGGTCGAACAATCAAAACCAGCCAAGTCAGCATTATCAGTCACAATCTTCACACCAACAGTTTGCATCAAGACCACCATACCCTCCTAGATTTCAACAGCAGACACAACATCATCCACCTCCAGTACCTCAATAAGAAAAGAAGTCGGACATAGAGGAAATGATGATGAAGTATTTGGCAAATACAGAGGTTATGATTAAGAGCCAAGTTGTGGCTATCAAGAATTTGGAAACTCAAGTGGGCCAAATGGTAAGTATGTTGAGTAACAGACCATAAGGAACATTTCCTAGTACAACAAAAAATAATCCAAGGAGAGAAGGGAAGGAGCAATGTCAGGCCATCATCTTAAGGTCTGGGAAGAAAATTGCTGAATCGAGCAATACATAGAGTACTGAGTCAGGCAGTAGCGCGGCCGCTCCACTGGAATAAGGGGAAGTCGCGCGGTCGTGCGATACAAAGCAAATTTCTGCTGAGAGTTTAAAAAAGGAAGATTCTGAGCAAGGGGAGGTGGAGAAGACTAAGGCAGAGGCACATGAGAGAAAAGAGACTAAGCTAACACTTGTACATCCACCTGTTCCTTTTCCACAAAGATTGCAAAAGCAAAAGAAAGATAAGTAATTCAGCAAGTTTTTGGAGGTATTTAAGAAACTGCAGATAAACATACCTTTCGTTGAGGCATTAGAACAAAGGCCAAGTTATGCAAAATTTATGAAAGGGATCTTATCAAGGAAGAGGAGATTAGAAGAGTATGAGACAGTACCCTTGACTGAGGAGTGCAGTGCAGTGCTTCAACAAAAATTACCTCCAAAGCTAAAGGATCCGGGCAGTTTCACCATACCATGCTCGATTGGGAAGATAAATTTCAGCAAGTGTCTATGTGATCTAGGGGCGAGCATTAACTTGATGCCCTTATCTATGTTTAACCAGCTGGGATTGCTGGCTCCAAGGCCGACAAACATTACGTTACAACTTGCTGATAGCTCAATCACGTATCCACGGGGGGTTGTTGAAGATGTATTAGTCAAAGTGGATAAGTTCATCTTCCCGGCTGACTTCGTTATCTTAGATTATGAGGAGGACAAGAACATACCGGTTATCCTTAGAAGACCATTCCTTGCCACAAGAAGAACTTTAATAGATGTTCAAAAAGGTGAATTGACTATGAGAGTTCATGATCAAGAGGTCACCTTCAACGTGTTCAAAGCTATGAAATTCCCTACGGATGAAGAGGAATGCTTTAGAATTGACATGGTGGATAAGATATTATATAGTGGAGTTGAGAGTTTGGTAAAAAAGGAACCTTTGAGGAATATTTTAGTGGGAAATACAGAGATAGAGGATAAGGAGATGAATGAGTTAGTTCAGATGCTCAATACGACACCACAGTTTAGAAGATTCAAAACTCCTATCGAGCCTCTTAAAACATCTGAAGAGTCATCAGTGAGACTCAAACCATCTTTTGAGATGCCTCCAGACCTTGAGTTGAAACCCCTTCCAGACCATTTGAGGTATGCATTTTTAAGTGATAATTCAAAGCTACCTGTTATTATTTCTTCTGCACTAACCACTTTTCAAGAAGAAATATTGTTAAGAGTCTTGAGAAAGTTTAAATCTGCAATTGGATGGACTATAGCAGACATAAAAGGGATCAACCCATCATTCTGTATGCACAAGATCCTACTAGGTGAGCCCGATGCAATGTGTGCCCAAAAAGGGGGTATGGCTGTAGTCTCCAATGAGAATAATGACCTGATTCCGACGAGGACAGTAACGGGGTGGAGAGTCTACATGGACTATCGCAGACTTAACAAAGCTACAAGGAAAGACCATTTCCCACTCCCATTTATAGATTAGATGTTGGACAGATTATCGGGACATGAGTACTACTACCTTCTGGATGGATATTCAGGCTACAATCAAATAGTTATAGCTCCAGAAGACCAGGAAAAGACAACCTTCACATATCCATACGGCACTTTTGCTTTCAGAAGGATGTCTTTCGGGTTGTGTAACGCACCGGCCACATTTCAGAGGTGTATGATGGCAATCTTTTCAGATATGGTGGAGCACAATGTGGAGGTATTCATGGATGACTTTTCGGTATTTGGTGATTCCTTTGAGATTTGCTTAGAAAATTTGGTGATGGTGTTAAGAAGGTGTGTTGAAACAAATTTAGTGTTAAATTGGGAAAAGTGCCATTTTATGGTATAAGAAGGCATTATTTTGGGACACAAGGTGTCGAAGAAAGGATTAGAGGTTGACAGGGCTAAACTAGAAACTATTGAGAATTTGCCTCCACCTACATCAGTTAAAGGTGTTCGTAGTTTTCTCGGGCATGCAGGCTTCTATAGAAGGTTTATTAAAGACTTCTCCAAGATTACAAAACCACTCTGCAGTTTATTGGAGAAGGATGTAGTGTTCAAGTTTGATGAGGAATGTCTGCTTGTATTTCCGAGCAATCTTTATTTTAATTCCTTTAAACACAATGAAAATGCATCAAAGCAACATAAAAAAAGTAAAAATAACAAGAAACTAAATTATCTAGAAACAAGATAAAAATACCTAAAAACCATTGTTGATCGATTTTGCAACCGAAAAATACGCGCAAGTATACGCGGTCAACAAGTAATATAATGATAAGAGAGTTGTCGATCTCACGAGGAATTAACTCTAATGTATCCCCAAGTACTAACTCAATATCGACTCGATCTAAATCAAACACTTTGATTCAAGTGATAGATAAAGGTTACATCTAAATTGCATGTCGTATAAATAACAAAAATAGATAGATAAAGGTCTAAGATTGCAATTTTCCCCATTCAAGCATTTTGTCGAACACTTGGTGTGCAATGTTTGGTTCAAATATCTTAACTCCCCTTTTAGATCAAATAACCACATAGAATTGACATCCGAGAAATCACAATTACGTAAGAGCCTCTGTCGATGGTCAATTACGAATCTTCCTAATGCGGCATGTAGGTATATGTCTATCCTACACACTATCAAGAGACCAATTTCAAGAATAATTAACAAGACACGTGTCACTAAATCTCATTAACCACCCTTTCAATTACCAATTTTCACATAGGAAGTCATTAAGATTAGATTCTCCATTGGTTGCACACGGTATCTAGGTATATGTTTATCCTAAATACTATCAAGTTACCTATCATTGAGGATAATCAACAAGACACACGTCACTTAATCATAATTAATAACCCACAATAATCCTTAACTTTCGCATGATATTATAACAAGGTCTAAACACTATAATCCATTCGTCAAGTTCATATAGGTTCTCACAGTAATTACTAGCCAAGCAATTAAGATATGAAGCATAAATTATGATATTCAATCCACAAATGAGTAACAATAATCAAAGGAAGAGAAATCAATTCAAATAAGCAATGGGTTCAATTACAATCTTAGGTTAAAAACTAATTACATAGAGGAAAAAGAAGAAGAAAGATAAAGGATGGCTTCCCCATTGTTGTTGGATGAAATTCCATTGAAGCACCTCCGTTGAAGCTCCTCCAAGCTTTAGAAGAACCATGGCCAATGGCCATGGCCTCCCTCTTTTTTGCTCCAAGCCTCCTCTCTCTCTCTCTAAATCTGATTTTGGAACTCTAGGATATGTTAAAATGGAGGCTACATGTTGTATTTATAGTGCCTTATGCAAAACCCTAGCTTAGCCCATGAAAAATGACCAAAAGGGGCTGAAAATCGTGAAACCTGGCGCTGCCCAGCAGCCATTGGGCGCGTCCACGCGCTGCTTGGTGCACCCGCGCCAGCGTGCTGTAACCCGACTCAGCTTTGATGTCTGTTAGTAAAATGGCCAGAACTTCTTCGTCCGAACTCGTATTAAGGCGATTAAGTAGGCTATGGAAAGCTAAGAAGGATCTCTACAACTTTCATAACTGGATCTTGACGAGATAATGGCCGGAGGAAGGCTCAAATTGAGCCCGAAGCAACTGCTGTGTAAAATTCATGCCAAATCTGATGGTAAAATGGTCATAACTCTCTCATACAAACTTCAAATTGGATGATTCAAAATTTTCTGGAAAGCTAAGACAAATATCCACAACTTTCGTTCTTTGAGTGTTGAGAGATTCGGATTGGATCATTGGTGAAAATGAGAAACAAGCAGCTACAGTGTCAATGTTAGGCTCAAAATGGCAACTAGGCATCCATGAGCGTTGACGTTCAAATGACTTTGCTTTATTTCCTACAAAACTAAGTAAAAACACATAAAAACAACACAAAACATATAAAAGCAATTTAAAACCACAATATCTAAAAATAAGATAAAAATATAATAAAACCACTTAAAGTACCCAAAAACTTACAAATTATCAAGGCCAAAAGTACCCAAATTGTGTGTATAAAACACACTCATCAACCATATAAAATTCAAAAAAGCTAACAAATTATCAAGATCAAAGGTACCCAAATTGTGTGTATAAAACACCCTCATCAAATACCCCTAAACTTAACCCTTTGCTTGTCCTCAAGCAAACTAGAGATACAATAACTTACTGAAATAAACACAGAACGACAAGTAAATTAAAGGGAAATGACTCAAGAATTGGCCTCAAAGGAAGAAGATCAAAAGGGGCCCAAGAACAATGCAAAGTTACAATTTAACAAAATTGCTAAGCTCACAACTACGTACTCAAGATCTCTGCAATGTGTGTGTGTGTGTTATATGTTTATGTGGGTTAGGAGTGAGCTAACGCATGTACTAAATTTAATGAGGGATTATACTATAAATCTACAAACTCACCATTACCTCGAACAAGACGACCATATAAGAAAGGGGTCTCTGAGGATTATTGTAGCGAATATTAATCACATTAGTGAGTGCGTTTTACGCTCCATCTCACCTTAACTATGCGCATGACCGTGTAATGTCTAATTACATTAGGCTATTCAAAGATACCCATGTAACGAGTGTTTGATCAATGACTCCCAAACCAAATGACTTTAGGGGCATTAGGTGTAAAACACCCCTAAGGATCTATTAACTCGAGTAGCAAAGGCCGCGTAATTAACTTAGTCAACAAAGCGCTTTTATTTTTTATTTTTATTTTTATTTTATTTTTATTTTTATTTTTATTTTTATTTTTATTTTTATTTTTATTTTTATTTTTATTTTTATTTTTATTTTTATTTTTATTTTTATTTTTATTTTTATTTTTATTTTTATTTTTATTTTTTTCACATCCCCCAAACTTATATGATAGTCTAAAATGAGCATAAAAGGTTGTTGACGTGAGTTCAGTACATTTCAAGGATAATCTCCCAAGTATTTAAGTAAATGAAATTTCTCAATACTAACTAACTAAACAAGCACGCTGTGAATGTAAAGAGCTTAACGACCAAAAGTAGTGTGGTTAGCCAAAATGTTAAAGAGTAACTAAGCATGCTCAAGCCTTAACTTTAGATAAAAACACGTTAACCAGCAAAATATCATCGACCATTCTTGTAGCACAACACGACCAGACAAAATGAGATAACTAAATTAAACTACCACATAATAAGGCAACTAAATTAAATCACCACACCCCCAAACTTAAAACAAACATAGTCCTCGGTGTTATAATAGACAAAATTTAAACAGAGAACTTCACTAAGGAAATCGAGCAGCATCATCCTCATTGTTGCCATTTGCGTTATTGCCTCCATTTGCATCATCACCCGAATCAAGGTCATACTCCGGGAACATAGGTTTCATGGGAAATTGGACTGCATTTGGGCCGGAATTGAACCCACTGTTGTTGATCACCTGTGTGGTAGCATTGCAAAAATTGGAAGTATAAATACACAATGAGTTGACCTGTTGAATTGAATGATCAATGCGCCGGGACATGCACCTATTTTCACGCTCCCTCTTTCGTGCTTCCTTTTGTCTCTCTTGCGCATTCCGTTGCATTTCAGCCCTCATCTCCTGATTTTCACCCCAAAGTTCGCGCATTTCAGCAATAAGTAAGTCAATTAAAGAGCTAGATACCTCGGTGTGCTCGATGCTAAGTGGTGGATTGTCATCGTCTTCCTCAATCTCGTGAAGATGCTGTAAAGGTAAGAACCCAGCTCCATGCTCCTCCGGCGCTCCACCCATCCAAACTTTGGAGTGGCACATTGCTTGGCTATCAATGGGTGTCAAGGGGGGTTGAAGTATCTCATTGGCATTCCACTTGACTTTTTCCCACTTGCACAAGCCACAGATCAGTGATGGGTGTGGCAATCTACCTGTAGACTTCCCTTTAGCATTTTGGATAATGGAGTTGCAAATCAGTCTACCAACGTTGATGCTCAGCCCCGTCACCAAGGTAAACAGGATTAATACCCGCATCGGAATCATCTGTGTTGCGTGGGTGGATGGCCATAGCTTGGCATTGATGAAGTACAGTCATGATTTCCCATATTTGCTTAAATCACTCTGGCGTAAATGCATTGGCTCTCCCCTCTTCATTGTCTAACGGGCGCCTGGCTTGCATAAGGTTGTAATGATTTCATCCCAATCAGGTTTTTCGGTTCTAAACTTGGTGAGCTCATCCGTGTCATGGCTTCTAGGAAGGTTATAATATTCTTCAATGTTTCGTTTGCCAAATGACACATTTTTGCCCCGAACAATAACCACATAGTCTTCGGCTTCCATGGCGTTAGCATAAAATTCTCGGACAATAGATATACGTGCGGGCTCGGGTTGTGTGGTGAAAGTCTGCCATCCCCTCTCCTTAATCATGGTTATGATGCCAAAATCATCTGTTTCATCTGGAAGAATACCCCTCTCAGGAATCAATGTTTTTGTGGCCATAATAGTGTGGCAACGCTCGGATGCTTCCGCACTGACAAACCTTTTCTTGTCATAAGCCTGGGTTGGCTTGGAAGATGAAGATTGAAAGTAGTATGCACACAAGCCAATCATATTTGATATGATGTAGCATATACTTTGTAATCTTATTCGTTTATTAAAGGCATTTTCATTATCTACATGATGTTGTGTTATTTAAAATGTGATAAACCCATAGTTTTGAGCAATGCTTTTAGAATCATGATGGTGATCATGCTAATGAGATCTAAATTCTAGATAGCTCACAAACTAAAATCGTTCCTAATCGCTGGATTACTAAAAGGGGGATTAGTGAATCTGGATAGATTAGTACATACGTTTCTTGTTCTTAGGAAGAGAATGATTGATCTCATAATCATTTGTGTGGAGACACTAAAGCAAGTGTAGACACCCAATTTTTGCATTCCCTGTACTAACCATGACAGGAGGGCAAAATCGTCAATTGAACCGGCTTGCGGGAGCAAGGGGGTGGGCCCAAGTGCGGGCGCCCGACACCACCGCAGTGATTGGCAATCAAGGCTGACGTGACAATAAGGCCATCCGAGACAGACATCCCCGAACGAGGTGGCACGTCTCCCGGAAATTCCCGGACTGCCGAATACGAGCCTGTTAGCGAAAACCGACGTTACGGCACGAAAATCGAGGCGTGGCGCGGAAAACGAGAAAGTCAAACCGTCCAGCCGCGGATTGATCTGCGGCCAAATAGTGCGCATTTTGAAAACACGGAACTCGAAACACGGAACTCGAAATCGGGGTGAGTGGGAGGCAGGCGGCCAGCCAGCCGCAGATTGATCTGCGGCTGGCTCTGGCCAGCCTATTTCAGCCCAGTTTCGTGCAGCATACAGGGAGTTCAACAAGTTGAAAGTTGGGGAAGAAGAAGGAGATTTCAGCAGCAAAGAGAGCACGGAAATTGAGAGGAAAAGAGAGAAATTTTGCATTCAAATAGGAAGAAAAGAGAGAGAAAAAAAGAGAAATTTTATTCTTTTGATTTTGATTGTATCAAATACACTCCTTATCCTATTCAAATACACAAGTTCATATCCATTTGAGATCAATTGCAAGGTGAAAATTTCTATTTGTTCTAGCAATTCATATCATATTGATTGGGTAAATTAGATGTAATTTTCATGTATTTTGTTGAACAATCATGGATTAGGGATTATTAGTGAGGGTTCCATCGGAACAAAAGTCTTCCTAATAACCCGAGGATGTCCAATTGATGGGATTTCTAGCTCGTTTATGGTGATTTATTGGGTGTAAGTTGTTTAGATTGTCATCTTCGGATATCATGGCGTATTAGATAAATCCGGTTTGGTTAGTTATGTAGTATTCATTTTGTGGGCATGTAGTAATCTCGTGTGAGCCTAGGAATGCGACCCCGTGGTCCAAATCCGATGATGGACGTTTTAATGAATGCAATAGATTTAAGATGCTCGTGTTGTAATATGTAACCGCTGGGCCTTAAAAGGACGCCAAGGCGAGAATCGGGTTTAAGGCCCCGTAGTAGTGGAACATGTGATTGTCGGCGTTCGGGAATGTTTTGATGGCTTACATGCCCATGAATAGCCCCGACGCGTGTTTTATGTTTGATTAGATTTGTAACGCCAAGCAAAGGATTTCAAAACCAAAACAATAAAGATTTTTTTTCTAAAATTAATCAAAGTAGGATATTAGCGTCACGAGGCTAAGAATTGGAAGTGTTAATAAATGTCGATTCCTATTAAACGAGAAGGCCAAAGGAATTCATTTTCAAGCATCACCAAAAAATGACTATTATGAATGAACGAAACGTTTCACTAAACCTTGGTACATAGGGTGAAAGAGATTCTAGAAATTGCCCATCAATTATGAAAGCAACGTATAAATCTCGATTCCTATTTGGCTAAGGTTTAACAAATTCATGTTTTATCAAAACAACACTTATCTCATAACTTTTTGCCATTTAAAATCAACCCTTTCCCATAAAGAAATAAAGCTTTCTCGTATTAAAGGAAAAGATGTTCTAAAGCACTCTCCAAAATAAAACACGTCTCTTTCATAAAACACCCAAAACAATTTCTTTCATACAAACTCACCGCAACATTCACATAGGCACACACACGCGCGCGCAGGCACACACATTTCATGAATTAAAGGATAGGAAAGTATCAAGATTGGGGTAACCGTGTTTCACGGAAGTCGGGGGGTGCCTAACACCTTCCCCTCGCTTAAGCAAGCCCCCGAACTCTATGAATCTCGGTTTGCAGACCAATTAATTCGGAGTCATATATGAGCCAGCGATTTATAAAAAAAACAAAAAACTCGGATGAGTTGGTACATCCATTTCAAACATACCAACTGGCGACTCTGGTTAATTGGCTCATCATAAAAGCAATCTTTCAAAACCCCGTCGACATTAAGTGCCGACCTTTTCCCCAAAATCACCTAAATCAAAGGGCTAAAATAGGAAAAGGACAAGAGACGAGAAAACCCGGCGTCGACAGCTGGCGACTCTGCTGGGGATATTAGAGGGCTTAAGCCGCATTCAAATCTTGATGCTATCCTATCCTTTAAAATTCATAAAATGTGTGTGCATGCGATATTTTGATTTTTTCTTTTTGTTGTGTGAATGTGTGTTTTGTCCAAATAGATGAATGATTGGATGGATTTGCTTTACTTTTAAGTAATCATTTGCATACGGTGAGGACGATGAATGTGAATGTATGTTGAGAGAGTACCTCCTCCTGAGGCAAACCTGTCGGTTGCTTATTACTGGACTCGAAGGGGCTGCTCCCCGGAGATGGCTCAGGAAACGCACCACCCAAATCCGCTCCAATCGAAAGGGCTCAAACGAGTAGATTGCGAAGATTTGGGGACCTTCATGCCGAAAAGCCCGTGAGAGTAGCCCTAGGATAGGTCAGCCTCAGATTAACCCAACGCAGGAAAGGTCTCTTCATGCCCTTTTACGTTCATACGTCTAAATGTCATGATCCCATTCAATATTCATATATGCCTCTCCTGTGTCAAAAGAGATTACTAACCTCTATGAATTGCAGGGAACAGCTGGGGAAGCATAATGAAGCATGTATAGCATTGGTTATTGCATTAAAGGACTACTAACTTTCTGTTTTACAGGGAAATATTAAAAAACCCAGAAATACAAAAATTTTTACGGCTCTAGCATGCATCCACATTTCTCATTTCCCAGGACTAAAATCCGGACCATTGTTTCTGTAGGATTGCTCCTCAAACCCGTTCGCAGTCTAAGAAAGCCCAGGCCTCCACTTCCGAAATGGCTGATCTTCCCAATCATAGTTCCATATCTCGGGAAGAGTTTGATGACTTTAAAAGGCAGATGATGGAAATGGCCACAATGCTAAAAGAACAGTTCCTAGTCAGACAGGATTCATCAAACCAGGGACCACATAATATACCGCCACCGGGGGGTGACCAGAATCCTCCTAAGGATGATGCAGTCCTGTTTAAAAATAACCAACATCAGCTTAAGGATGAGCCGGTCCTCCCAAAGGTCATTCCTGCCCTCAACAAAACAGTAATCATGATTCCAGAGGAGGGAGATACTGATGACCTTCGCAGGAAGATGAAACAGATGGAGGAGACCATCCAATCTCTAAAAGGCATAGGCTCCCTGGGTAGGGTTAATTATGCAGATCTGTGTGTCTTCCCCGGAGCCAGATATCCAGAAAAGTTCAAGATCCCCGAGTTTGAGAAATACAATGGGAAGGGGGATCCTTATACACATCTGAAAATCTACATTGGGGAGTTGGGATCTTATGTAGAAGACGAAGGTCTAAGGATGCAACTGTTCCAAAAGAGCTTGACAGGAGAAGCGAGAATCTGGTATGACTGTCTTGACAGTGCCCGGATTCACAATTGGGAGGAGTTGGCCCACACATTCTTAACACAGTATAGCTTCCAGGCACAAATGGCCCCGGATAGATACCAAATGACAAAAGTTAAGAAGCAACCCAGGGAATCCTTCAGGGATTATGCGCAACGATGGAGGGGTATGGCTGCCCAAGTGAATCCTCCAATGAGCGAGTCAGAGATGGTGATGACTTTCGTTGACATTCAGGAAGCCCCGTATTATGAGCGGGTTATCTCTGGGATTGGTAGGCCTTTCGCTGAAATGATTAAGCACGGAGAAATGGTGGATATGGGGTTGAAATCCGGCAAAATTCGGGATCTCACGGCTTTGGAAACAGCTGCAGAGCAGATCCAAAGCGGTAACTATGGTAGCACTTCCCGTAGGGTCCTAAAGAAAAAGGAGGAGGATGTTTCCCTCGTCATACAGGGATCTTCTAGAAAGGCAGAGAGCAATCCCCCAGTACATGGGCAGAGAGTGGGGCCATCCCGGCAGCCTAACTTCACTGATCAAAGGGCAGAGGGGCGAAGGAGATTTGAGGCCTCGCAAAATCGAGTATTCACCCCGCTCGGGGAGCCTCTTGAGCGGGTATTGGCCGTATTGATGGCCCAAAAGAAGATAATCAATTTGGCACCCCCGAGTGACCCAAAGGGAAGAAGATTTGACCCAAGCAAACGATGTGCCTACCACTCGGGTTCCCCGGGTCATAATACGCAGGATTGTTGGACCTTGAAGCATATAATTCAGAATTTGATTGATAATGGGGAAATTGTGGTGGAACAGCCAGACTCCCCTAACGTTAAGGTCAACCCCCTGCCTAGACATGATGGAGGTGGGGTCAATATGATGGAGGACAGTGAAGTCGAGGGGCCGTCAAGGCTGAATTATGTGCAGAAAGTGGATGAAATGATCAACATGATAAGCAATCATGGGAAGGCACGGGGAGCACCCATTCGATTGATGGGTGTAAGTGGAAATACCCCGGAAGGACCCGTCAAATTGGCGGCACCGAAACCCATCATTCTGGCAGCAAGACCGCAAATCCCTATCAGCAGTCTAAGGACGGTGCCATGGAATTATGGAGGGGTGTCGGAGGAAGCGGCCAGTTGTGCTTCTGTAACGACAAAGGGGAATCCCTTGTATCTTCCCGAGCGAGTCCTGGAAAGCCAAAAGAAGAAAAATGAAGAAATATCCGAGGAGAGGGCCATGGAATTCTTGAAGAGGATGGACCATCCAGAGGCGAGAGGGATCCAGATTTTGAATGAGGAGTCGACCCTGTCGTCAATCATGGACTTGGTGTTATCATCCAATGAGCACTGCAAAACCCTGGCAAAAGTCCTGGAGGAGGCATACGTGCCCAAAGAAATTAGTGAAGAAGGTTTCGGCCAGCTGGTGGGCCATCTGATGGAGAGCGATGTAATATCCTTTGCAGATGAGGACATCCCCAAAGAGGGAAGGGGGCATCGAAAACCGCTACATATTGCGGTAATCTCCTCGGGGTATATCATGAATGGGGTATTGATTGATGGGGGATCGGCATTGAATATTTGTCCCCTCAGCACATTGCAGAAGATGAACATTAATCCCAAGCGCCTACGGGCCAGTCATGTGGTGGTGCGAGCTTTCGATGGTTCCCGGAGGGATACAATCGGAGAGATAGAATTACCAGTGGAAATAGGACCTTGTACTTTTGATATCTCTTTCCAGGTCCTAGACATTGCTGCCAGTTATAATCTATTACTGGGGAGGCCGTGGATACACATGGCCAGGGCAGTGCCTTCTATGCTCCACCAACAAATCAAGCTAATCATCGATGGGAATCTGGTAACAATCTCGGCCGAATGTGATGACCCTTCTCCTCCCAGGGGTGGCCTACCAGTGATCAATGTGGATGAGTCGGCGGCACCAGCCAGCTTTCAGGCACTAGAGATTAGCACTCCCCACTACAGATGCTTGGGGGCTCCAGCCGTGAAACCAAGGGTCTCTCCAGAACTTACTTTTGTTGCAAAGGAAATGATAAGGATGAAGTTCCAGCCTGGACAAGGGTTAGGAAGAAGCAGTCAAGGAATCACCAGGCCCATTCAACTACCCCATCAGGTGGGCAAGGCAGGTTTGGGGTATCGCGGAGGTGTAGTACGGGGGCACCATCAAGGCGCGGCTCCGATTCGACTAATTGGCAGCCCGGTGACCCCGGTCAACAATAAGGAGGGCACTAGTGAACTTGTGACTGGAGCGGGGGGTGAGGATTTATCCCCCACTAATGATGCATTAGCCAAAAGAGAAAGTTTCCTACAGGAGATCGCAAAAGAGTTCGAAACCCAGTGCTATATCCCCGGACAATTAATAAGCAATGAAGAGGGGACGAATGTTGCCACACCAGGAGCCCAACAAAATGTGCCTATCATCGATTGGGCAGGGTTGATTATTCCTAAGGAAGGTATGAGGGGAGACTCAGGCGATGTGGCCGTGGTCATCGGGGAAGTGTCCGGTATAAAGCCACCTCTCATTGAGCACATATCGTTTGACCTGACCATCGACAATTGGACCGTGAAGCCAGTGATATCCAAACAAGGGTAAAACCCGACATCAGGGTGGTAGACCCCAAAGGATGGGATGATGAAGAAGTTTATTTTTGTTGTTGTTTTATTTTTTGCATAATTATGTCGTTTCTTCAAGTTGTCTGAAAATGTGATCATCGTGGAAAATAACTTATATATGACAAGTATTTTGTTTCATGTCAGGTGTACCAATTTGAGTAATCCTTGCCTAATAAACGATCTCTCAAATTTGAATGATGATTATGATTTTGACATTGAGCTGGATTTCGATTTGATGGGCATTGAGCAAGACGAGACAGATTACGACGATGCGCCTGAAGAGATCAAAGGATGGGTCGAGGATAAACCCAAACCCAACTTGGACCAAACCATCACCATTGATATTGGAACCCCGGACAAGCCAAAAGAACTCAAGATAGGGATGGACCTCACCCCCAGCCAAAAGACCGAAATGACTGAGTTGCTAAAACAATATGAGGATGTCTTTGCCTGGTCTCATGAGGATATGATCGGATTGTCCACCGACATTGTGGTACACCGATTACCCATCAAGGAGGGTTTCAGGCCTGTCAAGCAGAAACTAAGGAAGTTGAAACCTGAGTGGAGCTTAAAAGTGAAGGAGGAGATCATTAAACAATTCAGGGCCGGAATCATTGTGGTCTCCACTTACCCAGAATGGCTGTCCAATGTAGTCCCAGTGGCTAAGCCTGGAGGAAAGGTGAGGGTATGTGTAGACTACAGAGATCTAAACAAGGCCAGTCTCAAGGATAACTTCCCGGTGCCTTTCATACACATCCTGGTGGATAACACAGCCCAGTACGAAATGTACTCTTTTGTGGATTGCTTCGCGGGATATCATCAGATAATGGTGGCAGAGGAAGATCGGGAAAAGACCGCTTTCATCACCCCTTGGGGCACTTTCTTCTATAGACAATTGGCTTTTGGTCTCACAAACGCAGGGGCTACTTATCAGAGAGCTATGATGGCCCTGTTCCATGATATGATGCATTAGGAGATAGAGGTCTACGTGGATGACATTATTGTGAAATCGAAGGTAGAATCTGATCATATAACCCACCTCAAAAAGCTATTCGATCGACTCAGAAAGTATAATTTGAAACTCAATCCAGCCAAGTGTGCTTTCGGAGTGCAGTCGGGTAAGCTCTTGGGATTCCTGGTTAGTGATCGGGGCATTGAGTTGGATCCGGCAAAGATTAAGGCCATTGTGGATATGCCGGCGCCTCACACAGAGAAAGAGATAAGAGGATTCCTCGGGAGGATAAACTTCATCAGCCGTTTTATATCCCATTTGACGACTACATGTGAGCCCATTTTCAAACTGTTAAGAAAGGGGGCTTCCCAGGAGTGGAATGGGCAATGTCAGAAGGCTTTTCAAACCATTAAAAAGCAGCTGACTGAGGCCCCGGTGCTGGTACCCCCAAAGGATGGGATCCCCCTGTTTATGTACATATCGGTCAATGCCATCGCGATGGGATGCATGCTGGGACAAAAGAATGAGGCAGGTAAAGAGCAGGCCATCTATTACCTCAGCAAAAGATTTAGCCAATGTGAACAGAATTACACTCCCATCGAGAAGACCTGTTGTGCTCTGGCCTGGGCTGCAGGGAGATTACAACATTACCTCCATGGGCATACTACGTACCTGATATCGAGAATGGATCCCTTGAAATATATCTTTGAAAGGCCTATGTTGAACTGTCTTCAAGATGGCAGTTAATCTTACAACAGTTCGACATGGTATACGTAACTCAAAAAGCCATGAAAGGGCAGGGAATTGCAGATCAATTGGCAAAAACCCCGGCAGGAGGGATGGAGCCGTTGGAAACTCCTCTACCGGGCGAAGATATATTTTGGGTGTCAGACACGAAATGCAATGACGAGGGACAATTCTGGAAGCTGTATTTTGATGGTGCCATGAATGCTGAAGGGGCAGGAGCCGGAGCGGTCTTGGTCTCTATCACCGGAGAGCAATACCCTGTAGCCACTAAATTGCAGTTCAATAATTCGAATAATACGGCTGAGTACGAGGGGTGTATTTTGGGACTCCGTTTTGCACGCGACATGGGAGTGAAGAGACTGGCGGTGTTTGGGGATTCAGAACTGGTAATCAGACAGGCGATCGGGGTGTACAACACGAAAGAGCTCCGGTTGCTCCCATACCACCGATGTGTTGTCCAATTAATGCAAGAGTTCGAAGATATCGCTTTCTGACATATTCCCCGCAGACGGAATGATTTTGCCGATGCATTGGCAACTCTGGCTTCCTTAATCCATATCATCAAAAGAAGAGACGCTCCACAGATTGAGATAATAGTACAGAATGCCCCGGCATACGAAGAACATGTTGCAGTATTATAAGGCGAGGTGGTTCTGCCAAAGCAGCCTTGGTATTACGACATAAGGGAATATCTAAGGGATAGATCCATTCCCGATCAGGCAAACCGAGCTGAAAGGATGAGAATTCAAAAAATGGCAATGAAGTTCTACCTGAGTGGGGATTCACTCTACAAGAGGGATGCTGGTTTGGGACTGTTGCAGTGCGTGGATGAGACGCAGGCCCAAAGGATTATGAACGAAATACATGGTGGAGTGTGTGGGCCACACATGAGTGGACCGATGCTGGCCAAAAGATCTTGAGAACGGGGCATTACTGGTTAACATTGAAGGCCGACTGCGATGATCATGTCAAACGGTGTTATCAATGTCAAGCGCACGGTAATGTGATCCATACGCCTCCCAATGAACTACACTGTATGACATCCCCTTGGCCATTCTCAATGTGGGGAATGGATGTAATCGGGCCAATAGAGCCCAAAGCAAGCAACGGGCACCGATTCATCTTCGTCGTGATCGATTATTTCACCAAGTGGGTAGAGGCAGCCTCTTTCCCCAAGGTCACTCAGGAGGTTATCGTTGGGTTCATCAGGAATAATGTCATTTGTCGATACGGGCAACCTGAGGTTTTGGTCTCCGACAATGCTAAGAATTTGAACAACGCCCTCATGAAGGGATTGTGCGACCAGTTTAAGATCAAACACCTCAACTCTGTCATTTACCGTCCCAAAATGAATGGGGCAGTGGAGGCTGCCAATAAGAACATCAAGAGGATCATGGCAAAAATGTCTGCTAATCATCGGGGATGGCCAGATCTGCTACCCCTCACCCTACTGGCATATCGAACATCAGCGCGTACTTCTACAGGGGCAACCCCTTACGCTTTGGTGTATGGGGTGGAGGCTGTCCTGCCAATTGAGGTTGAGATGGCGTCCCTCAGAATAATGATCGATGCTCAGATAAGCGAGGAGGATTGGATGCAAAGTCGATACGACCAGTTGGCCCTAATTGATGAAAGGAGGGTGGCTGCTGTTTGGCACGGTCAGTTATATCAACAAAGGATCTCTCGATCATATGACAAAAGGATAAGACCTCGGAAATTCAAGGAGAATGACCTGGTGCTAAAGAGAGTCATGCCTTGCCAAGACGGAGCTAAGGGGAAGTTTGCCCCAAACTGGGAGGGACCTTTTGTGATTAAAAAAGTGCTATCCGGAGGAGCCCTCATATTGCAAGAAATGGATGGTGAGACATTTCCACAACCCCTAAATTCTGACTCAGTGAAGCGATTCTACGCTTAAATCATCAATTCCCTTTTTTCCTTTGAGGAGCGAACTACGTAGGACCTGATCTCCCAACCTGTGGGGGTACGTAGGCAGCCATCTCGGCACGGTCCGATCCCTTTAAAAATAATCCTTCCCCTAAAACAAAACCAATCCCGAGCAGCCAGATAAACCTTCCTAAACCCTCAAAACTTTCCCGAAACCAGCCGACCAATCAGTTCCATACCAAATTGATATAACCCTGATCAAACCAAACAGTTAGCCAAAGTCTGAAACTCAATCCAATGAAATCGACAGGGGTACGACAATATCTGTCAAATCTCCATCAAGACTTGAGAAGAGAAAGAAAGCGAAATGTCAAAATCATGATCAACCGGATAAAATGATTATCCAATGAAGGGCAACGATACAACAAAAAAGGGAAAATGACTAAATTTAAATACCTGTTTACATATATAAGTCTTTTTGTTACAAGATTTCCTTTTCAATAACCGATGAAATTAACATAGTCTATGCAGGAAATAAAACAATCTACAAATCTGCAACTAACTGAAGCAGGATGGATAAGGTGGTGGATAGATCTGAGGCATCAGCATCCCCTGAAATCTGCTGTCCCATCATGTCGATGCGATCCAACAAGGCAGTGGCTCGGCTGACAGTCCCATAATGTGCATCTATGACTGTCCTAGCCTGAAAAACAATGGCATCTCTGTCAGCTATGGCAGTATCTCTGGCTAGAATAGCAGCATCTCTCTCAGCAATGGCGGCATCCCTCTCAGATTCAATAGCAATCAAAGACAGTCGGATCCGGCTATGTTCAGTGTCCTGACTAGGGGGAGAATCGGCTGAGATCGAGTGATATATGGCATCATCTGGGCAGGTCACTCCAGAGTCATCAAAAGTCCCAGTCTGACTCACACCAACCGCATCCGCATCTCCGCGCAACCATTGCACATAAGCGAATGTCTGGATGGGGCAACTATCATTATACTCGGCCAGGATCCTACGAGGCCAAAGATCATATACCCGCAGTAGAGCTCTCTCTGTCTGGGATGATATAGGGAATCGGTAGTCGGTCGCGCCCGCGAAGAGGTGAAAATCCTGTGTCTGATCAAACTGCCCCATGACCGCCAGGGGATGATAAGTCGTCACGCCCCTCAAACCAGCAATGGGAATGAAGTCCAGGTCGGGCACATGAGTCAAGAAGCTCATAAAGGAGCAATAACCCGAATAGACCAGTAGATGAAAGGGATCCTCGATGACCGACAGAAATGCTGTCCAGGAGGCCGCATCAGTACAGCTCACAGGACGAAATGAAAACTGCGTGGCTATGTCGTGACTGAAGCAAAACCCTTGGCGACGGAGGTGGCCGATGGGACTAAGGTGACTCATGAACCACACGTACAACAAGGTCGAGCTCCCTCGGAATACTCTGCCTCGGAAGGACTGACAGTATGAGGCTGACATGTAGGTATCCGCCAATATCATGGGAAGAATGGTGTGATCCTCCTGAAGGGCCCTAACGGCCGCGACCACCCGCATGTCCAAATGATCAGGTCCCGCGGGCAAGTACAGAACTGAGATGATACAGGCCATCAAAACGTCTGGCCTCAAAACGCCCCAGCGCTCCTCCGATACAGAAAAATCCCCAGGGAAGTGGCGAAAACTGTTAGGTGAACCGAATCGGTCAATCAAAAAATGAAGAGGAACTAGGTGATCTGATGTGATCGCCGATAGCAGAACCGCCCTCCGCAACCCAGTAAAAGTCAAGAACTGACGGCGCATGGGACCAGACGTGATCCTGGCACAAGGTCTATCCAAAGGCAAACCGGTGAAGCGACCATACTCCTCGAGGGTAGGGGTCAGCTCTACTGTCCCTAGCCTGAACACTTGACGAGCAGGGGCCCAATATCTCAAAATACCATCCACAAAGCCCGCTGGCACCTGAAAGGTTAATAAGGACCGAGAGTGTCCCAAAAGACCATCTGCGATGACCCTGTCGGCCGGCGATAAACTGTCCAACCAACGGAGGAGGCTGCCGACCAACCCTGTAGGAGGAATGGAATCCAAGCATACCACGACATCTGAGGACGTCATCTGTGAAAAAATAGTATCAAAAAGACTGTACAGGGGTCATTTTCTATCCATGAATAAAAAGCATGCATCGTACAGACAATAATAAAGCAAATGATTTTCATAGAGATAAAAGATAAAGAACTGTGCATAAATAAATAAATGAGTTCAGTACATAGTGCATGAAATGAAAAATAAATCTAAACAGGTACAGGTACAAAAGCCCTATCCTATCCTGATCTAGATAAAGTCAATCTCATCAATGAAGGCGGGATCCTCAAACTGGTCCCCTGGGGTCGCCGAAGTCGAGGGCCCAAAGTTCATATCGGGGATGTATGGCTGCGCGGTGGCATCGGATGAGCTCGGGCCCGCATCATAGCCCGCACCGTCAGGATCATAGGCATAAGCATCCTCTGGAGTCCGGCCCAGCACCCGAAGATATAGAGACAACTGGTCTACCTGCCGAGTCAAGGTGGCAATCTGCTCGGCATGAGTGGGAGTCCGAACGCATGCGGCCCAATCAGTCATCATCACCGAGCCAGGAACCATATCCCAAAGAAAGAATGTGGCCCGGGTCTGGGGACCGATGGTGCGGGGCACCCACCAAGTACGAAAAGCATCACTCGTACTGGGACCCGTCGAAAGCATGCGACCATCCTCCCCTGCAAGCATGATCTCTGAGGGCTGAGAATCCAGCGGCCATGAGGTGGTGAAAGGAAGGGAATGCGGGATGCAGATCTCTCCAGTAACGCATCTGAATGCGCGCTCCCCCAGGTACATCACCCATCCTCCAACACTCTGCAAAGTGAGGCGACGGGTGGAAAGTGCGAACTCCGGGCCGGTAGGATGCCCATCTATAAACCCCACATCCAGATGCTCGGAAAGATAAGGCCTCCAGACGACCCCTGCAGCAGTGATCAGCTCCAGCTGAATGCGGCAATGGGCAAAGCTGCCCGACACTGGGACCTCCTTCAGGGTGCTATGATGCCATCGCCAACCCCGAGGATAGGTGTCCAAGCCAAGGGTGGTGACGGGCCTCAGACAAGGAAGACGCTCGTAGGCCCAGAATTGTTGAACAGAATAAGGCAGAGCATGAGTAACCGACCAAAGCAGAAAAGAGAAATGAAATGACGGGAAATACAATAAGAAAAAGGAAGAAAACCTCACTAGCAGGAAGTGATAAAATCCGAGCCAAGCATCTGTCTGGCCCTCCGAGCGTAGACGCATACCGTGGAGTAAATAGGCAAAGGTGAATGACCCCCAGTCATAGTCACTGATGCGGTCCACGTCTCTGACCGCTCCTACGACGCTGAAATGAATGGTGGAGGAGTTGTTCCCCAGAAAACAACCCCTTATGATGGTCAGGAACAGGCGTCGTAGCAGAATGTCCCTGGTGCCCTGATCCGCTGGAATGGGCAGTGCGTACAGACCCCCGACAGCATCGACAGCCAAAGCGCCGGATCGAATGCTACGGGCCTTAAAGACCCGATCCTCAGCAGCAAAGCCCAATAAAGTCCGGACCTCCGCTGGAGTGATGTCAAGATCCAGAGGGACCCGGGATCCGGTGAACTCTATGCCGGTAATATACCTCCAATCCCAGGGGGTCAGCACAACCTCGCAGTCAAGAAGGTGAAGAGACTGCGTCTGGTGGAACCAGCGCTCAGATAAGGCCCTCATGTAACCCCAGGGGCACTGACGGGGGATGATAGTGAAAAAGTGACGGAAGCCCCAAGAATCCACCATCGCCCGGTAGTCGCTGTGCAGAGCCGTGTAAATGGAGTAGATGTTGAACCAGTTGCCCCTCGGCTGAGTAAACTCGGGCACCTGGGACATCACCAATGGGTCAGTCAAGATAAAAGGAGAATTGAGAAATTGAGAATGAAGTAATAAATTTGAATATACCTCGTTAGCCACGAGAGATGCTGAGGGGTGACGACTGAGATCCCGACCCAATAGGTCAGGGATCTGCACAGGGGCGCCAGAGGGAGCAGGATGAGGAGATAGAGTCGGTGTGCTGGAGGATGGCCCCTCTGCTGCGACCTCCGGAGGAACAGCCTCCTCAACGTCCGGATGATCAGGACGAATGACAGCCTCCGCCAAGCGGCGAGCCTGACGGGTCCGAGGAGGAACAGGGGCAGGTGCAGCCCTACGACGGCGAACACCTGAGGTCCGTGATGCCGAAGAGCTGCTAGGAGCATCGGGATCCATAGCTGGAACAGAACAGGCAAGGAGGAAGGTAAGTTCCCTTTTGAATTATGTCACGAATATGCTAAATTCCTACCCTCATCATATAATTAATGCAACATGATGCATGTTTATGGTATGTAAAAAAAAAAAAAATAAATAAAATGGGCAGAGTTCCGTTTGTAAAATAGACATCCCAGGCGTAAGCCAAACATGTTTTCAATCAATCCAAGCCTCAAACAGATCAAAATTGCATTCATATGTGTAGTTACAGCATGTACAATACCATAATGCATGATTTTCTTGGAGAAAAGGAATAACAGTATGAAGGACCACATCATGAGCATAAAATAGGACTCACACAGTTGATACATAGCATGTATATATGATAATACATAGCATAGCATTGCAAAACATACATTTCTATCTCTAAACATGCAAATAGCCAAATGTATAGCAAAACGTTGACGAAATTGAAAAGTGAACGGTCAAAGTGTTACCTGTAGCGCGTAGAGCGATCCTACCGGAGCGGTTTTTGCAGAAAAGTTGGAGAAATCGACAAAAGGGCCTTTGCAAACGAGCAAAATCTCAAGAATCTATGTGGGGTACGAAGTTGAAAGTGACAGATCTGGAAGCGGCGAGCCACTTATGAATCCCGATCTTAGCCGCAGATCAATCTGTGGCTGGCCGCAGATCCATCTGCGGCTGGCCCTGGTGGGTCCCATTGGCTCCCTTGCAACCATTTGATGTGTCTAGTGAAAATGAATTACGAGATGGGTGACCGGCGACGATACCCGGCCCCGACGAGACAATCGACCGGCGACGATAACCGGCGATTACGAGATGGATGTCCGGCGACGAAAACCGGCTCCGACAAGATAACCAACCGGCGACGATAACCAGGGGTTACGAGATGGGTGACCGGCGACGATACCCGGCCCCGACGAGACGATCGACCGGCGACGATAACCGGCGATTACGAGATGGATGTCCGGCGACGAAAACCGGCTCCAGCAAGATAACCAACCGGCGACGATAACCGGGGGTTACAAGATGGGTGACCGGCGACGATAACCGGCCCCGACAAGACGATCGTCCGGCGACGAAAACCGGCGATTATGAGATGGATGTCCGGCGACGAAAACCGGCTCCGGCAAGATAACCAACCGGCGACGATAACCGGGGGTTACAAGATGGGTGACCGGCGACGATAACCGGCCCCGACAAGACGATCGTCCGGCGACGAAAATCGGCGATTACGAGATGGATGTCCGGCGACGAAAACCGGCTCCGGCAAGATAACCAACCGGCGACGATAACCGGGGGTTACAAGATGGGTGACCGGTGACGATAACCGGCCCCGACAAGACGATCGTCCGGCGACGAAAACCGGCGATTACGAGATGGATATCCGGCGACGAAAACCGGCTCCGGCAAGATAACCAACCGGCGACGATAACCGGGGGTTACAAGATGGGTGACCGGCGACGATAACCGGCCCCGACAAGACGATCGTCCGGCGACGAAAACCGGCGATTACGAGATGGATGTCCGGCGACGAAAACCGGCTCCGACGAGATAACCAACCGGCGACGATAACCGGGGGTTACGAAATGGGTGACCGGCGACGATACCCGGCCCCGACGAGACGATCATCAGCCTCGACACCCTTTTCTGGATGATTTGCATCAATTGCATCTTAGGTGGCATCATAAATCATATGTGTTGCATCCTGTATGCATTATCACCTTTGTGCACTGTCATTCATGCATCGAGTGTCTATTCTTTATCCTGTTCATTTCATTAGACATTGCATGAACATGATAAAGAGGGGCAGCTGTAGACACCCAATTTTTGCATTCCCTGTACTAACCATGACAGGAGGGCAAAATCGTCAATTGAACCGGCTTGCGGGAGCAAGGGGGTGGGCCCAAGTGCGAGCGCCCAACACCACCGCAGTGATTGGCAATCAAGGCTGACGTGACAATAAGGCCATCCGAGACAGACATCCTCGAACGAGGTGGCACGTCTCCCGGAAATTCCTGGACTGCCGAATACGAGCCTGTCAGCGAAAACCGACGTTACGACACGAAAATCGAGGCGTGGCGTAGAAAATGAGAAAGTCAAACCGTCCAGCCGCGGATTGATCTGCGGCCAAATAGTGCGCATTTTGAAAACACGGAACTCGAAACACGGAACTCGAAATCGGGGTGAGTGGGAGGCAGGCGGCCAGCCAGCCGCAGATTGATCTGCGGCTGGCTCTGGCCAGCCTATTTCAGCCCAGTTTCGTGCAGCATACATGGAGTTCAACAAGTTGAAAGTTGGGGAAGAAGAAGGAGATTTCAGCAGCAAAGAGAGCACGGAAATTGAGAGGAAAAGAGAGAAATTTTGCATTCAAATAGGAAGAAAAGAGAGAGAAAAAAAGAGAAATTTTATTCTTTTGATTTTGATTGTATCAAATACACTCCTTATCCTATTCAAATACACAAGTTCATATCCATTTGAGATCAATTGCAAGGTGAAAATTTCTATTTGTTCTAGCAATTCATATCATATTGATTGGGTAAATTAGATGTAATTTTCATGTATTTTGTTGAACAATCATGGATTAGGGATTATTAGTGAGGGTTCCATCAGAACAAAAGTCTTCCTAATAACCCGAGGATGTCCAATTGATGGGATTTCTAGCTCGTTTATGGTGATTTATTGGGTGTAAGTTGTTTAGATTGTCATCTTCGGATATCATGGCGTATTAGATAAATCCGATTTGGTTAGTTATGTAGTATTCATTTTGTGGGCATGTAGTAATCTCGTGTGAGCCTAGGAATGCGACCCCGTGGTCCAAATCCGATGATGGACGTTTTGATGAATGCAATAGATTTAAGATGCTCGTGTTGTAATATGTAACCGTTGGGCCTTAAAACGACGCCAAGGCGAGAATCGGGTTTAAGGCCCCGTAGTAGTGGAACATGTGATTGTCGGCGTTCGGGAATGTTTTGATGGCTTACATGCCCATGAATAGCCCCGACGCGTGTTTTATGTTTGATTAGATTTGTAACGCCAAGCAAAGGATTTCAAAACCAAAACAATAAAGATTTTTTTTCTAAAATTAATCAAAGTAGGATATTAGCGTCACGAGGCTAAGAATTGGAAATGTTAATAAATGTCGATTCCTATTAAACGAGAAGGCCAAAGGAATTCATTTTCAAGCATCACCAAAAAATGACTATTATGAATGAACGAAACGTTTCACTAAACCTTGGTACATAGGGTGAAAGAGATTCTAGAAATTGCCCATCAATTATGAAATCAACGTATAAATCTCGATTCCTATTTGGCTAAGGTTTAACAAATTCATGTTTTATCAAAACAACACTTATCTCATAACTTTTTGCCATTTAAAATCAACCCTTTCCCATAAAGAAATAAAGCTTTCTCGTATTAAAGGAAAAGATGTTCTAAAGCACTCTCCAAAATAAAACACGTCTCTTTCATAAAACACCCAAAAGAATTTCTTTCATACAAACTCACCGCAACATTCACATAGGCACACACACACACGCGCGCGCAGGCACACACATTTCATGAATTAAAGGATAGGAAAGTATCAAGATTGCGGTAACCGTGTTTCACGGAAGTCGGGGGGTGCCTAACACCTTCCCCTCGCTTAAGCAAGCCCCCGAACTCTATGAATCTCGGTTTGCAGACCAATTAATTCGGAGTCATATATGAGCCAGCGATTTATAAAAAAAACAAAAAACTCGGATGAGTTGGTACATCCATTTCAAACATACCAACTGGCGACTCTGGTTAATTGGCTCATCATAAAAGCAATCTTTCAAAACCCCGTCGACATTAAGTGCCGACCTTTTCCCCAAAATCACCTAAATCAAAGGGCTAAAATAGGAAAAGGACAAGAGACGAGAAAACCCGGCGTCGACAGCAAGTATGTAGGTGCTTATTCGAGAATAAGTTCACTGAACGTGGCTCGCTAAGGAATACCTAATGGAGTTTTACTCGCCTGTTAATAGGAATTCCTCTAGTGATAGTAGTACAAGTGATCCTTGGACTTGAGATCATCATAGTATCTCGTGTATGATGAGTTATACTTTGACATGTCCCTTAAGACCTTTAGGGTATATCAAAGGGTATGATTGGGTATAATAAGTTGTACATGGAGATAAGTGAATGATCAACAAAGAATCTACCACATCTAGTAAAAGATGTGAATGTCCTATGTGATTCGATAAATGACAACTCAGTAGTCATTGGCCAAGGCAGAATGAAATTAGAAAGAAGTTTCTAATTTGCATTATTTAGAGTTGTGCATTTGCGAATCGAAATACATATAGTTAAATAAAGTAAGACTTGACAGTAATTCCATAACTTATATTTAATTGGGACATTGTATGGTAGAAGGATTGAATTATACGGTAACTATGTACTGAAAGGTTCTTTTGTGATTAATGTTGAAATCTATATTATCTGGAAAGTCGTTGATCGCTAAGGGAGTTTACCCTTATTGTAGAATAAATATTATTCAATTAAATGAATTAAATAGTTTAATTTATTTATTTAAATAAGATTAAAATTGTTCTAATTGATTTATTCACAACCGGTTTAATTTGGAGAACCTAAAGGGTCACACCGCAAAAGAAAAATATTTGTTTAAGAAGTAAATGGCCTAATTGTAATAATAAGTTATGTGTATTTAATTTAATCTATGGAGATAGTATAGATTAAATAGCTTAATATTTATTATTTAATATTTTAGGAATATTAAATATAAATTAATAAGAGGAGTCTTATTATTATTATTATTATTACTATTACTATTATTTAATTCCTAATAGGGATTGAGAATTAATTAATAGAAATATTTTCTCATAAATTCCTAATTAGATTAGGAGTTTAATTTAATTGAAGGAGTTTAATTAGAATAGAAACTCTAATCCTAAATAGTTTAGGGAAGGGTTTTCCTACATCTATAAATAAGAGAATTCTTATCATAGATTAGGGTTACATACTCTTGCATTAGAATTGTGGAGAGTACTTACAATTTCTATAGAGATAGAAACTAGGGTTTTGCCAATACCCATCTTCTTGAACAAATATTATTCTCTGGTGGATCACCTATAGAGGCCAAACACTTGGGTGGCT
This sequence comes from Aralia elata, assembly GCA_034770075.1. NCBI lineage: Eukaryota > Viridiplantae > Streptophyta > Magnoliopsida > Apiales > Araliaceae > Aralia > Aralia elata. The sequence continues at coordinate 27,165,626 of CM068385.1, read as the reverse complement.
AACGTTGATCAAAGGAAAGAATTTAATCGGTGGAATTCAAGGAGAACGTGAAATAATTAGAGGTGAACTTGTACTTAAGAAAGCTAGAATTCTACAAGGGTATAATTCTTATTTTCCATCTCTTTCGTTTAATTAATAATTGTGCATAAAGAAAGATCATGGTGATGGTTTGTATAAAATTTTAAAATCTGATTTTATCACGCTTCCGCTTTATTTATGTAATTTGATTGCATGTTCGCGTTATACAAACCTAACAGTGGTATCAAAACCAAACTTTATGCGAATTATTAATTGTTTTAATTCTGTATATACATTGATATGTGTTTAGAACAATTTAATTGGGTATAACTGTTTTTGTAAAATTATTTCTTTTATTTTATTTAAAAAAAATTAAAAAAAACCTTGGACAAAGTCAACGGTCAAATGTTGACTGGTCAACTGATGATGTGGCACTTACTGCTGATGTGGCGCTGACTGGTCAACTGTTGACTGCTGACGTGGCGCTGTCTGGTCAACCTTTAAAAATGAAATAATTAATTTGGGGCTAGAAGGTTTTGAACCCTTAACCTATTGGTTATATGTTGCAAGCCTTACCACTACACCAGAATTACTTTTGATTATGAACCAGAATGTTTAATATTTAAACTGTATAATTCTGGGTTTGAAGTTTGACTTAAAGGCTTGTTTGATTATTTCTTTTAAAGGTTTATGATCAAGGGTTGACCTCATTTTTATTTTTATTTTATTTTTTTTTGTAAATTAAAATAAAGAAGTTTATTTTGATTTGGAATTTGATTAAAAAATAAAGGAGTTTATTTTTATTCAAAATTGGATAAATTAAAATAAAAACGTTTATTTTGATTTAGAATTGGATTAAAATAAAGGAGTTTATTTTGATTCATAATTGGATTTCATGCTAACCAATAAGAGTTGAAATTGGATTTCATGCTAACTAGTTGGAGTTAAAATTTGATTTTATACTAAACAAATTGGAGTTGGAATTGGATTCCATGATAACTAATTTGATTTGGTATTGGATTTCATGCAACTTTAAATTGCCCATTAAATGATATCAATACATATATGGAATGGTTTTATTATTCATTAGATGAATGTTATTTATTAATGCATATGAAGATATGTATGATAATAAATGGGATTGATTATGGACTATTGACCAATGTGTGATTGGATTTATTTTAGAGGATGCTTGAATGAATGAGTTTTATAAATAGGGTATGTGTACCTCGTCTTCTCTAGTTTTTCTTGATGTAAATTTTATCTTCCTCCTATGTACTTCCCCTTGACTGCTGATCAATGTTTCTATTTATTTTAAATAGTTTATATAATAGGACTAGTTAGAATTATTTTGAAGAATTGGAGACAAAGGAGCAAGGAGCGCCTGAAGACCCGTTTGTAATGAAGCCCGGGATTTAAATATAATAGTTATATTTAAATTTAATTCTTGCACATTAGGTTTGACCTTTTGGTTCACTTGGTGGCTCTAGTGAACCAAACTAGAATAAAAGTCCATAATCAATTCGGGTAGAATATAGTATTCTATATGTGCATGCTTACTATATATATATATATATATATATATATATATATATATATATATATGCATGCGCTAAACAAGATGAGACAAATAATAACAAACCCCTTAAACAAATAATATTAAGTTATAAACGTTCAAAGATATTTGGAATATCGAACGTCGCCTTCTAGCATGGTAAGGCAATAGAGTATTAAATATTTAATATGAGTTTGTTGTGTCACATAAAGCAAGTATTAAATATTTAAGATGTTGCTTTATCACATTTTAATGTTTATAAATAGACTGAACGATGTTGTTTTGTTGTGTCACACAAGGACAGTGTTTTTCTTTTGAATATATAAAAGTGCTAGGTTGGACTTAACTTGGATAATTTTGATTCGGATGTGTCACACTTGATCAAAATAATTTAAGAGGAAAAATACAATGAGTTACATAGTGATGTAATTGACAATAGTTGTCTACCTATTTATTTATATATCGTTTGTTGTGTCACACAAGGCTATATACATTTGAAATGAGATCCTTATTCTCACTAGCAGATCTTTAATTAGATTTGCCGAACTATATAATAAGGATAATATAGTTTGATGAAAATAATGGGAGATACCAATTTAAATAAAGACCTGATTTATTTTGGTAATTAATAAAATGTATTTATGCTAAAATGTTGTTAAATTATAAATTCATTTAACAGAATTTTACAATGTCTAATTCACTATCACTGCGTAGCATATTAGATGCTAATTAACCAGACCGAATTACACGGACTGGTTAAGGAATCTGAGAATAGTTCTCAAGGCTGAAAAGCTATCATATATCCTTAATACGCATATCCCTGCAATGGTTGCAGACAATGCCTCTGAGAAAGAGATTGCTACTTTTAGAAAGTGGCAAGATGATACACAGTTGGCTCAATGCATCATGCTTGCATCCATGAATAACGAGCTTTAGTGTCAGCATGAAACTATGGATGCTCCTACTGTATTCCTGCACCTCAAGGAGTTGAATGGTAAGGAAAGTAGGACTACTAGATATAAGATATCTAAGGAGCTCTTCCGATTTAGAATAACCAATGGCACTACAGTACAGACACATATCGTTAAAATGATCAATTCGATTGAACAATTAGGACAACAGGGTTTTGTCATGGATGGAGAGATGATCCAAGATTTGATCTTGCAATCACTTCCGGATTCTTTCTCACAATTTGTTGTGAATTTTTACATGAATAAACTATATGTCAGCCTGCCTGAGTTACTTAAACATGTTAAAAACTATAGAGAGTCACTTTTCAACCAAGAAAGACCAAGTCTTACTGGTAGGGGCCAAAAGATATTTTGAAAAGAAGAATAATTCAAAGAAAGTATAAGGAAAGGCAAAAACAAAGGATAATAAGAACAAAACTGATGCGGATAGCAAAGGAGTTTGTTTTCACTGCAATAAGCCTGGACACCTAAAAGGAAACTGTAAGAAGCATCTTGTAGAGGCTAACCAGAAGAAGCTTAGTGAAGCTTCGGTTACAAATATAGGTTTGTTCATGATTGAAATAAATCTTTCTGTAAGTCAAGGTTCTACTTGGGTATTGGATACCGGCTATAGTTCTCACGTATGCAATCCAATGTAGAGACTAAGCAGAAGTAGAAAGCTAAACAAAGAGTAAGTAATCTTACGTTTGGAGAATGGAGCAATGGTTGCTACATTAGCCGTAGGAACTTATAGTTTAGCGTTGCCTACGGGCAAGTCTATTAAGTTAATAAGTTGTTATTATGTTCCTATTCTCTTTAGAAACATTATTACTTTCGTTGTCAGACAAGAAAGGTTCTGGTATTATATTTAAGAACAATTATTGTTCTATTTATAATGATAATGTTTTGTTTGAAACTGGAAGATTACTTGATGGACTTTGTATACTTGACTTCCATGAAAATAATTTTGTAAATTGAACAAACTAGTAAAAGAAAAGGAGATGATCATTCAAAGAGTTGAATATGTGTATTTGATGAAATACAAGTCTGAATCATTTGAAAGGTCCAAAGAATTCAGAAGTGAAACAAATTGACAAAGTATTAAGATTCTTTAATCAGATTGAGGAAGGAATACTTGTACAATAAGTTTCTAGATCATCTCAAAATGGTATTTTCTCACAATGGACACCTCCTGATATGCAATAATTGATTGGTGTATCTAAAAGGAGAAATTGTACCTTGTTGGACATGGTACGGTTCATAATGATTTTTACCGGTATTCCAGTATCCATATGGGGTTATGCCCTAGAAACAGCTACATATCTACAAAATAAGGTAACCTCAAAATTCGACCCCAAGACTCCATAAAAGTTATGGATAGGAGGATTTCTAGTCTTAAGTATGTTAAGATAAGGGGTTGTCCAGCTTATGTGAAAAGGTTTCAAAAGGATAAGCTTGGGATAAAATCTGACAAGTGCAGATTTGTGAGATATCCTAAAAAGGTTTAGGGTATTAGTTCTATAATCCTACTAAGCAAAAGGTGTTTGTTATGAAACACACTGCCTTCTTGGATAAAAGTGTTTATCGTTGAAGGAGCTAGTGGGAGTTCAAGAACCACAAAGCATTTTTAGTTAAATCGAGGAACCTGTAGATAAACCTATTGTACCACAACCGAATCGTAAATCTGGAAGAGTACCGAAGATACCTAGGAGGTATGGATTCATCATAGAGGATGATGATGAGGTACGCATCATAGAGGATGATGATCAGTTATATACGATGAGGCTATGAGTAGTAAACACTCAGAGAAATGGCAGATGGCCATGAAATCCGAAATGGACTCCATGTATGAGAACCAAGTATAGACTCTGGTTACTCCACCGAAAGGCATAGTACCTAAAGGGTGTATATGGGTCTTTAAGAGAAAGACTGTGGCAAATGGCAAGGTCGAGACCTATAAGATCAGACCTGCTTAAAAGGTTTCAAATAAAGTCAAGGAGTTGACTGTGATAAAACCTTATTACCGAGTAATTCTCAAGTCCATTTGGATTTTGCTTGTGATTGCAGCTTATTACAAAATCTGGCAAAATGGATGTGGAGACGTCCTTCCTCAATGAAGACTTGAGGAGAATGTATGTATGATACAACCAGAGGAATTTGTTTCAAAGGTTGAAGCAAATCGTGTTTTAAGCTACAATGATCCATTTATGGATTGAAGCAAGCTTCTCGAAGATGGAACATTCGTTTTGATGAGACAATTAAAATAGTTTGATTTTATCAAAAATGAGAATGAACCTAGTATGTACAAAAGGGTCAGTGAGAGCACTGTGACATTTGTAGTATTATATGTTGATATACTACTGATATTTTATTCTCCATCTCTTTCGTTTAATTAATAATTGTGCATAAAGAAAGATCATGTTGATGGTTTGTATAAAATTTTAAAATCTGATTTTATCGCACTTCCGCTTTATTTATGTAATTTGATTGCATGTTCGCGTTATACAAACATAAGAAGATTCACCCCGTTGACGTTTGGGAGCCATACCGGATCAATGCCTCAAGCAAATCACCCAAAATAGCAAAGAAATCCTTCTCAGACAATTTATCGAACAGGTGGTGTGCACTCTTAAAGGTCACAGTTGTAAGTGCAATGGAGACTAAGCAAAACCCTCCTCAAAGCCTTGCAATGGGAGATAGCTATGTACCTGCTAAGCTAAACCACCAAAACACAGCACCCAAATAAGTAAAATTTGAAATTTATAGCCTTTTTACCTTTTCTTGGAGAAATTTTGAAAAACCATGGAAATCCTTCAAAAACTTTCGAATCCTTGTTAAATCCAAGTTAGAAGATGAAAATGATGATGGGTTGCCGAAATTGGGTGCCAATTTGAAGTAATTGAGCTCAAATTTGAGTTTGGGAAGATGCATGCAAGTTGACTTTAGAGTGGGAGGAGAGAGATATAAGGATGGAATGAAATAAATGAGCTGCTGGGCTTCCTATTATTTGTTGCCGCCCGACATGGTGCGCCCGCACGGTCAGTGATGCGCCCGCGCCCAGCTGCTGGATGTTATGTCAGCGCGCGCCCGCTGCTGAGCCTCTGTGCGCCCAACCTGCCGAGCCTGCTGCGTGCGCCTGCGCGCGCCTGCTGCGCCCGCTGGGTTGCTGCTACTGAGATGCAGCTGGCGTGCTGTTGTGCTTGGCATGGTTCGCTTAAGTGCCAAATTGGATTAAAACACCTATATGTAACAACAAAATTAACCAAATTAGAAACAATTAATGATAAAAATTATCCTTATGAAAACAAATTTTTTTTTTTAAATTCAAACAAAAACTCATGAAATTAATTTAAAATTGGGTTGCCTCCCAAATAGCGCTTGAGTTTAAGTCCTCAACCTGACTACTCCCCATTCATTTTGGATCTTCGAGACTAACTGAGGTCTTTTGGCGCTCAATGTCACCACCCCAATAATGCTTGATTCTTTGCCCGTTCACCTTGAACAACTGATTTGTCTTATCATCCCGTAGTTCAATGGCACCATGCGGAAAAACATGACTGATATAAAATGGTCCTGACCATTTTGATTTGAGTTTACCCGGAAAGAGCTTCAACCGGGAATTATAAAGTAGGACGGTTTGTCCAACCTCAAATTTTTGATCGATTATCTTCTTGTTATGCCACCTCTTGACTTTCTCCTTGTAGAGCTTTGCATTCTCATAAGACTTGAGACGGAACTCTTCCATCTCGTTAAGTTGCAAAAGGCGTTTCTCTCCCGCAGCATTCAAATCAGAGTTAAGCCTCCGGATAGCCCAATATGCACTATGTTCTAGTTCCACCGGAAGGTGATATGCCTTCCCGTACACAAGCTGATATGGTGACATCCCGATAGGAGTTTTATATGCCGTCCTATACGCCCATAAGGCGTCATCAAGCTTTAATGGCCAATCCTTTCTATTCTGGTTCACCACCTTCTCTAGAATCCTTTTCACTTCTCTATTAGAAACCTCCACTTGACCGCTCGTTTGAGGATGATAGGTCGTAGCAATTTTATGGGTTACCCCATATTTAGCAAGAAGGGCATTAAAGTTCTTATTACAAAAATGCGACTCCTCATCGTTAATTATTGCACATGGAGTTCCAAATCTTGTGAAAATGTTTCTTCGAAGAAACTTCAGCACAACCTTGGCATCATTGGTGGGTGTTGCAGCTGCTTCGACCCATTTAGACACATAACCAACAGCCACTAGAATATACAAATTGTTGAACGAAGAAGGAAACAGACCCATGAAGTCAATACCCCATATGTCAAAGATCTCAACCTCCAAGATTGTGGTTAGAGGCATCTCGTGACGCCTAGAAATGTTCCCCACTCTTTGACAACGATCACATTTCAGCACAAAAACATGGGCATCTTTGAACAACGTTGGCCAATAGAAACCCGATTGAAGCACCTTCACAGCTGTTCTCTCTCCACCAAAATGTCCTCCAAAAGCTGAAGCATGACACTGTTGCAGAATACTTTCCATTTCAGATTGAGGTACACATCTTCTGATCAGCTGGTCTGCACATTGCTTAAACAAAAACGGTTTATCCCAAAAATAGTGTTTCACATCATGCAGAAACTTTCTTTTCTGTTGATAACTCAGCTCGGGCGGTAGCACATAACTCACCACATAATTCACATAGTCAGCATACCATGGCACTTCATGTGTGATAGCGAAAAGTTGTTCATCGGGGAAAGACTCATTGATTATGACATCATCCCCCACCTCTGGATCTGCATTTTCTAGCCTTGAAAGGTGATCTTCCACTTGATTCTCAGTTCCCTTCTTATCCTGAATCTCAAGATCAAACTCCTAAAGCAATAATACCCAACGAATCAAGCGTAGCTTTGCATCCTTCTTTGCTATCAAGTATTTTATGGCTGAATGATCAGTATACACAATGACCTTGGTGCCAATGAGATAAGCACGAAATTTGTCAAAAGCATAGACAATAGCAAGCAATTCTTTCTCCGTGGTTGTATAGTTAAGTTATGCTCCAGTTAGAGTTTTGCTAGCATAATAGATCACGTGGAACACTTTGTCCTTGCGATGGCCCAAGACGGCGCCAATTGCAAAATCACTAGCATCGCACATCAATTCAAACGGAAGATCCCAATCCGGGGCCATGATGATAGGAGCACTCATAAGCTTCTTCCTTAGTAATTCAAAAGCTTCTAAACATGCTTGATCAAAGACAAACGGAGTATCCTTCTTAAGAAGGCTGCATAATGGCTTTGTAATTTTGGAAAAATCTTTAATAAACTGCTTGTAAAATCCAGCATGTCCAAGGAAACTACGAATGCCCTTGACGTTAGATGGTGGTGGAAGTTTCTCAATGGTTTTAATCTTGGCCTTATCAGCCTCCAACCCCGTTGAAGACACTCTATGCCCCAAAATAATGCCTTCTTGCACCATGAAGTGGCATTTCTCCCAATTTAGCACCAGATTTATTTTAACACATCGTTTCAGCACTTTCACAAGGTTTTCAAGTCATAAGTGTTAGGTTTGTATATAGCGCGAACATGCAATCAAATTACATAAATAGTGCGGAAGCGCAATAAAACAGATTTTAAAATTTTTCATACAAACCATCACCATGATCGTCCATGTGCTCAATTATCAATTAAACGAAAGAGATAAAGTATGAGAATCATACCCTTGTAGAACCATGCTTCCACATGTACGAATTTACCTCCAAATCCTTCGCGTTCTCCTTGAATTCCACCGATTAAATTCCTTCCTTTGATCAACGTTAGCCACCCAAGTGTTTGGCCTCTAGAGGTGATCCACCAAGGAAGAATAGGTATTCAAGAAGTTAGGTGTTGGCAAAACTCTAGTTTCTATCTCTATAGAAATTGCAAGTACTATCTCTCTCCAATTCTTATGGAAGAGTGTGTAACTGTCTAACCCTAAATCATGATAAGACTCCTCTTATTTATAGATATAGGGAACCCTCCTAAACTATTTAGGATTAGGGTTTTTATTCTAATTAAACTCCTTTAATTAATTAAACTCCTAATCCAATTAGGAATTTATGAGAGAGTACTTCTATTAATTAATTCTCAATCCCTATTAGTAATTAAATAATAGTAATTGTAATAATAATAATAATAATAATAATAATAATAAGACTCCTCTTATTAATTTATATTTAATATTTCTAAAATATTAAATAACAAATATTAAGCTATTTAATTTATTCTATCTCCATAGATTAAATTAAATACACTTAACTTATTATTACAATTAAGCCATTTACTTCTTAAACAAATATTTTTCTTTTGCGGTGTGACCCTTTAGGTTCTCCATATTAAACCGGTTGTGAATAAATCAATTAGAACAATTCTAATTTTATTTAAATAAATAAATTCAACTATTTAATTCATTTAAATAAATAATATTTATTCTACAATAAGGGTAAGCCCCCTTAGCGATCAACGACTTTCCAAATAATATAGATTTCAACATTAATCACAAAAGAACCTTTCAGTGCATAGTTGTGACGCCCCCAAATTCGGGTCTCCGAATACCCGGATCCGGTCATCACGATCCAATACAAACATTCACCTCTAACAACATATGGTAACTAAAATGCGGAATAAAATAAACATACGTTGTTCATTACAAGGTGTTACTAGTCCCAGCATACAAATAACCTTAAATACTTACACAAATCCATACCCTAGATAAATGTCAGGGCTTAAATTACAATAACAGTAATTAACTACACATAAGTTTAACATTTGCTACATGAAGTCTATCACTTCATCTTTTCTTTTCCTTTGTTCTTCCCTGACGTCTCGGGTTTAGCTGCAATAAAATCATGATATAGCAAGAATGAGCAACGAGTTTGCCCAGCAAGTTTAAAGTATGACAATAAGGATATATCATGATGAAGGGATATTAAGGAATTTCAACATTAGAAAAATCAGAAGCAAGAACAATAATTGCTTTTAGAACAATTGATAGTCAAATAGACTTTGAACGATAACTTCCAAAGGAGTCAATAGCTGGTTGACCCTCTGGTTACTGGCTACAGAATAACGTACTTGAGGGGATCAGCCTCGCGTACCCTATGTATATGCATAACATTTAATTCTGCTATTTGTACCTTATACACGGTACGTGGGGTACTCCCCTATAAATAAAGGGGTGTTCATACAGTCTAAGAATCCTTACCATTGATTGGTTCAGATAGCTTTTATAAATTCTCACATATTTGTCTGACCGAACAAGGGTTCAGACCTAACCATGAATGGTTTATAAATTCTTGAATTTAAATATACGAATTTCAAATACACGAGTGCGAATGTCAATAAATATACAGATGTGGAATAATTTAGGAAGTAATTAGACCACTTAAGGCATGCTTGGAGATGAAAACTCAAGCTTAAAGAATAACTTGCAACAGTATATATGTACCTTTTTGCATGAATTAAAAATAGTGCATAAGGCTTAGAAATTTGCTCAATGTAAAAGTTGAGTAAAGAAGAACTGGCAATAATGTAAGAAGTTTAGGGTTAGGAACTTGCCTGTTTGCTCAGCTACAGATATAGTTTAGCTTTAATTAATTGCTCTCGAGTGACCTATCATTGGGTAAAGTCGATTTATCAATTAACAGTTGTATATTGGCACCTCTCACTATACCTTTTACTCAACAGGTAAAATTCACCATCTATATTTAATTATTATTTATCATTAGCTAAACAGAAATTAATAATCTTTAGCTATTAAATTGATGGTAGCTAATCATGATTACTTATTCTTTGGTTTTCCGGATTTATTACCCTTATCTGTCCCTGAACATAGTTTAACAATCCTTATTTATTACGATAATAATTATTTCATTACCTTTAGTCATACTTAATTATTATCAAATATTATTTAAATAACAATTAAATATTTATTATCTTTATTTATTATTTATTGATAAATAATAAGTAATTATTTATTACTTTACTTATACTTAATTATTATTTAAGATTAAATAATAATTAAATATTTATTACCTTTATTTATTATTTATCGATAAATAATAAATAATTATTTGTTAACCTTGTTCATACTTAATTATCATTTAATATTAATTAAATAATAATTAAATATTTATTATCTTTATTTATTATTTAAGGGTAAATAATAAATAATCATTTTATTAACTATATTCATACTTAATTATTATTTAATAACAATTAAATATTTATTATCTTTATTTATTATTTATTATTTATTGATAAATAATAAATAATTATTTATTAACTTATTCATGCTTAATTATTATTTAATTTTAATTAATAATTAAATAATAATAAATAATTACTTTATGGATTTTAGTTAATTATTATTCATTACATAATAATTAACATTTAGTATCCTTATTTATTATTTAGTGAAAAATAAAATAAAATAAATAAATAATTAATTGATTAAATAATAAGTAGCTATTCGTTATCTTTATTTATTATTTATTGATAAATAATAAATAATTAATTTAATAAGTAAATATTTATTATCTTTATTTATTATTTAATAATAAATAATTAGTCGATCAACTTATTCATACATAATTATTATTTAATAATAATAATAATTAAATATTTACTAGCTTTATTTATTATTATTGAAGAATAATAAATAATTATTTACTAACCATATTATTTAATATAATTTAAATATTTATTACCTTATTCATTATTTGATGCCGAATAATAAATTTATAATTTCTTTTATTTGTACTTAATTATTCAGCATTAATAATAACTAGATATTATTAAATATTTACTATCTTTGTTTATCCTTTACTGGTACAAAAATAACTTTACTCATAGTACATGAAAGATTTACACCCCATTATACAGAGTGAGTGGGATTTAAGCAATGTGCTTTGACTACTCCCTTTAATAATGACTGGAACATTTGATTTTGTAGTATATGTTGCTGGCAGGACCACCAATACAAAAGAGAAATCAAAAACCTGGTTTAGGCATGAAATCAAACACACACCAGGCAGTCTAAGCCACAGTATCATTATCCACCATCACGCTACCGAACCATTTTGGTTTTTCGATTACAGATTCTCAGTAAGAAACACAATACAAATTAATATCATATATATATTACAACCAACACATAACAATTGGCTGGTTACCTATAAGGTTCACCAACACAGGTTTCCCAACAAGCTTATCACAGTACTATAACCGAACCCAATAACACACTACCAGATTTTTTTTCCAAGTCAAAACGAACCCACAATTGACAGTACCAATTTGATTACGAAAAAAAAGGGAATTTATACAAAGCCAATTAAGAACTATCACAGTATGTGATACAACCAATATAACCCAACCAGTGTATTCTACTACTAACCCAATGGATTATTATCCAACCATCACGTTGCTACCACCAACACAGTGCTATAACACATTCCCATACAAACAACACAACATGGAAATTAAACAAAAACTAACTCAGTTGCTTGAGCCATTCGATACCTTGGTGTCGATCGATGGGCCGTCCTTCTTCTCCTACCGAAGTAAGCAGTGAAATCTTGGGGCATTTACAGACCAATTGCCTAACAAATTTTCTTTTTTTTTTCTCTCTGTGTGGCTCGCTCCCAGTTTGTACCCACAAAAACTGAAATTGGGTTTAGGGTTTGGAGCCCTAATTTATAGACGAAATTGATTACTCAATAAACCGGGTATTACCCAAATTGGTTATTCAGGAACCGTCGGTCGGAGGGAGATAGCGCCTGCGACTCACCGGCTGATTTTGAGCCGTGTGCGCTTTTACCGATCGCGTCGCCGGATTGCTGGGACCTTTGGTCCGTCCGCGTGTGTGCTCGGTTACCCGCTACGAACCCGTTTCGTCCCCTGGTTCTTCTTCACGCCGTCGGTCGATTCAAGCCCTTCGCCGGCGCCTTTTCCCCCGTCCCTTACTCGATTGATGGATTGAAGCTTTGACAGAGGGTTTGACTGATTGAGGCGCTATGGATTTCCTTAGGATTTAGTTTTTTTTTTTTCCCAAACTGATTTTGGCTTCTTTGAAACCCTTCCCAATTGCATCTACCAGTTATCTGAGATTTGAGGGGAAACGGATACAACCCGTGGCCAACCTCAACCCGTTAGCTGGAATGGTATAGAATGGGTCGACCCGACATGGAAGAGAATTAGAATGGGCTCAATCCAAATAGGGTTGGGCCGGCGGTTTTAAATAAGAGGTGGCCCAAACGGAAAATAAAAGAAGGAATTTGGAATTGACCCAATCAGGAAAATAAAAGGAATTTGGCCCAATCCGGAAATAAAAAGAAATGGGCCATCCCAAATAAAAGAAAAGTGGACTAAATTAATTTAACTGCATTGTATTCCTAATATTTTAAATTAAATAGCTAACCCCATTTAGTTATTTGTTTAAAATATTTATTGTAACCATAATTCTTTGTTTGAATGATTTAATCTGATAATGAAATTATTTAGTTAATCTCCCAAATTTTCTTGCAAATGAATTCTTAGGGCTAACTCACTAATTTATTTAAACTACCAGTGAGTCCCTTTAATTGCACAGAAAATTATTGGATCACATATTTATATAATTAAGTAATAATACCCACATGGATCCAATTAAATTCGTTAAATTAAATAAAACGAATTTCATACGTTAAAATAAATTGTACAGGATTTTAAAAATTCATGGGCATTACATCCTCTCCCCCTTATAAAAATTCCGTCCTCGGAATTTCAATCTAAGGTTACTCAAATAATCGCGGATAGTTTGCTCTCATCTTCTCTTCAAGTTCCCACGTAGCCTCTTCTACCGCGTGGTTTCTCCAGAGAACTTTCACCGAGTGAATGATTTTATTCCTCAGCTTCTGTTCTTTTCTATCCAGTATTTGAACAGGAATCTCCTCGTACGACAAATCTCTTTCGACTTGAATTGGTTCATAGGAAATAACATGTTTGTAATCTGGCTTATACGGACGCAACACTGATACGTGGAACACGTTGTGGATGTGCTCAAGTTCAGGAGGTAATGCTACCTCGTACGCCACTTCGCCTATTCTCCTCAGAATCTCGAACGGTCCTATGAACCTAGGGCTCAGCTTGCCCTTCTTCCCAAAACGGATCTTCCCTTTCCAGGGAGATACCTTCAGAAACACAAAGCTACCAACTTCAAAGTCTCGTTTCTGACGATGTAAGTCGGCATACTTCTTTTGACGATCCTGGGCTGCTACTAACCGTTGCCTTATTACTTTAATGATTTCCACGGTTTGTTGTACCAATTCTGGTCCCAACAACCTCCGTTCACCAACTTCATCCCAACACAACGGCGTTCGACACTTCCTCCCGTATAACGCTTCATATGGTGGCATACCGATGCTAGCGTGATAGCTATTGTTATAAGCGAACTCTACTAGTGGCAAGTGATCGTCCCAGCTACCACTTAAGTCCATCACCACTGCCCGGAGCATATCCTCTAGGGTCTGAATCGTTCGCTCACTCTGACCATCAGTCTGAGGATGATATGCCGTACTCATTCTTAACTGTGTCCCCAGTCTTTCCTGTAGACTTCTCCAAAAATTTGACGTGAAACGCGGATCTCTATCAGATACAATAGACACCGGCACTCCATGTCGTGATACTATTTCCTTCACGTACAGTTTCGCCAGTTGTTCCAATTTGTACCTGATCTTGATTGGTAGAAAATGGGCAGACTTGGTCAAACGATCTACGATCACCCAGATGGCGTCTAGACCCTTATGTGTTATCGGGAGCCCTACCACAAAATCCATTGTGATGTGTTCCCACTTCCACTCGGGAATCTCTAAGGGTTGCAACAATCCGCTCGGCCGTTGGTGCTCTGCCTTGATCCTTTGACAAGTTAAACATCGGCTGACGAATTCTGCGACTTCCCTCTTCAAATGCGGCCACCAATAATGCTGACGAAGATCTTGATACATCTTGGTGCTACCCGGATGTACCGAAAATCTCGTATTATGGGCCTCCTGTAAAATTTCTTCCCTTAGGTCCGGTACATAGGGTATCCAGATCCTTCCCTCGAATCTCAGCAGCCCTGTGCTATCAATCTTGAATTTCAACGTTTTTCCCTCCGATAGTTGCTTCTTAATGCCAATGCATTCTTCATCAAATTCTTGAGCCTCCTTTATCTTATCCAGTAGAGTCGGACCTACTGTCATGGTGAACACTTTTTCGTCCGCCCCCATTGGATACCTAACCTCCAGTTCCAAGCGTTCAAAGTCCTTTATCAATTCCTCTTGAACTGTCAACTGCATCAATTTCACCTTGCCTTTCCTGCTTAAGGCATCAGCCACTATATTTGCTTTGCCCGGATGGTACAGAATTTCACAGTCGTAGTCCTTGATCAATTCTAACCATCGGCGCTGCCTCATGTTTAGCTCCTTTTGAGTGAAGATATATTTCAGACTTTTGTGATCCGTATATATCTCGCACTTCTCCCCATATAGGTAGTGCCTCCAAATCTTCAAGGCAAAAACTACCGCTGCTAACTCCAAGTCATGAGTCGGGTAACCCTTCTCATAGTCTTTCAGCTGACGTGATGCGTACGCCACTACCTTGCCGTGCTGCATCAGCACGCAGCCGAGACCTTTGTGTGATGCATCGCTATACACTACAAAACCCCCAGTGTTGTCTGGTAAGGTCAACACCGGCGCTTGGCTAAGTCTCTTCTTCAACTCCATAAAACTTTCCTCACATTTCTCCGACCAAACGAACTTAACTGTTTTTCTGGTGAGGTTAGTCAATGGCGATGCTATCTTTGAAAAATCTTGTATGAATCTTCGATAGTATCCCGCTAATCCCAAGAAACTCCGGATCTCGGTCGGCGTCTTCGGTTGTTCCCAGTTGATAACTGCCTCCACTTTTGTTGGATCCACTGAAACACCATTCTTGTCGATGACATGACCCAGAAATTGTACTCTCTGCAACCAAAACTCACACTTAGAAAACTTTGCATACAACTTCTCCTTCCTGAGAGCTTCTAATACAATCTTCAAATGTTCAGCATGCTCCTCCTCCGTCCCTGAATACACCAGAATGTCATCGATGAATACAACTACGAACTTGTCCAAGTACTGCTTGAACACTCTGTTCATCATATCCATGAATGCTGCTGGTGCATTCGTCAATCCAAAAGACATTACCAGAAACTCGAAGTGCCCGTAACGAGTTCTGAATGCAGTCTTCGGGATATCTTCTTGCCTCACCTTCAGCTGATGATAGCCTGTTCTTAAGTCGATTTTTGAAAAGTATTTCGCTCCCTTAAGTTGATCAAATAGATCGTCAATCCTAGGAAGCGGATACCTATTCTTAATCGTAACTTTGTTCAACTCTCAGTAGTCGATACAAAGTCGCATAGAACCATCTTTCTTCTTTACAAACAGAACTGGCGCTCCCCATGGGGACACGCTCGGTCTGATATAACCTTTATCTAACAGTTCCTGCAGTTGCATCATCAACTCTTTCATTTCTACAGGTGCCATTCGATACGGCGGCTTCGATATTGGTGCGGTTCCCGGTGCCAAATCGATAACGAACTCGGTTTCCCTGTCCGGCGGCAGTCCCGGAAGTTCATCGGGAAAGACATCAGTAAATTCTCTCACAATTGGTATTTGACCTATTTCATCCCCGACCTGACGAGTATCGACCACATGGGCCAAATAACACTCGCAACCTTTCTTCAGTAATCTCCTTGTTTGCATCATAGTAAGACAACAAGATGGTTTTGGTGATTTGCTGCCATAGAATACCACCTTCGACTTATTAGGAGTCTTCAGGTGTACACACTTTTCCTTACAGTCAATAACTGCTCCGTGGGTTGATAGCCAATCCATTCCCAGGATTACATCAAACTCTCCCAGCCGAATTGGTACCAAATCCACATTGAGCTTAAATCCTCGCAATTCAACACAACAATTTCTATGAATGTGTTCTACAGGGACAATTTCTTTATTTGCTACTTCTACGTTCATAGGGTGTTCTAATTTTTCACGAGGTAAATTCAACTGACTAGCAAATTCTTCGGAAACAAAAGAGCAAGTAGCACCCGAATCAAATAACACATATGCATTTATATCATTGATTGGGATGATACCTGACACCACGTCTTTGGATTCCATGGCATCCTGAACAGTCATGTTGAACGTGCGGGCTGTCGGCCTGTTAGCTTGACTGTATAGCTCAGCCGGTTATTGTTCCCGTTGTTATTGTTGTTTCGGTTGCCACTCCCAGTGTCGCCCTTTCTCTTCGGGCAATCCTTGATTTGGTGGTCGGGTGCTCCACATGAAAAACATCCTCCCTTTGGCTTATTCTGACATTGGGGTGCCATGTGCCCCGGTTGTCCACACCGGTAACAAACACTTTTTCCCTTCATGCACTCCCCCGTGTGGTTCTTACCACAATTACTGCACCTACCTGGCTTCTTCACCTCCCCTCCTGATCTGTTTCCCCCGGATGACTGACTCTCAGTCCACTTACGTTTATTGGGGTTACTGCCCCCGCTGCTCCCCGCTTTCAGACCCTCATGTCCCTTTTTCTTTTCTTGATTGTATTTGGCCAGGGCCTCACTGCCCCCCTCTGCAATGACCGCCCGTTCCAACAGTTCTGCAAATGTTTTGATTTTCAACACTGCAACAGAACGGTATAACCACGGTTTCAACCCTTGCTCAAACCTACGAGCTTTCCTTTCCTCGGTGCTGACCTGGTGAGTTGCAAACCGTGCCAATTCATTAAACTTAGCCGCGTACTCAGCCACAGACATGTTTCCTTGTTTTAGTTCCAGGAACTTGATCTCCATCTCTTGTTTCATGCTCTCTGGAAAGTAATTTTCCAAGAACATCTCCTTGAAACGATCCCAGGCGACGATGCCTCCTTCCACTCGGCCCCTATTGGCCTTCCACCAGTAGTTTGCCTCGCCTTTTAACATGAAGGTAGCAAAACTTGTTTTCTGTTCCTCTGCCACCCGTGCTACCTCGAATACCTTTTCTATTTCCTCAATCCAGGTCTACGCTTCAATTGGGTTAAGAGTTCCCTTAAACTCAGGTGGTCCGACCAATTTGAAATCTTTAAAATTTGCCAGATGATGCGCTGGCTCGGCTGCTGCTTGGGCCCCTCCAGGTGGCGGCCTTGATTGCATGGCTTCTACCAGCATTTCCGCAAACATTCTCATCGGGTTGGATTGATTTCCAACTTCGCTTTTTGATTCCTCAACTCGCTGGTTACGTGGCCTTCCTCTTGGCGGCATGTTTGGATAAGGAAAATCCGTTGACTTTTACCTATGGTTTTATATTTTACACAATATGTCATTAAAATTAACGATCAAAGGTAAACACATCTATCAACACACTTAATTCAAATGAAACCACTGCATTTATATTGATATACCACTGTTTGTACAAGGACTAAACCTGTGGCATACTTCTATAAATGTACCACTGTGTGTCCTATCAATCATTTCCCCCTGAGACAAAAGTGGGGAATCCTAACTTTTCATCCCTAAAGTCCACAAAAGTTGGGGTTTATCTGCTACCCCAAGCATAAATACAAATATAAAGCTTCACAAGACAACATAAATATGTCCCTAATATGACAAAAAGTGGGACTGACTGTACTAAAGAAAATCAACTGCTCCATCAAGTCACTGCACATCACGACGGGTCCGTGCCTGCTGACCAAAAGAGAATGCTCCATCCCCTATCCTGCGACGAACAGAGCGGCTAGACGCACCTGCCTCAGACCAGGGCCTTCTGTAGGCTGCGTCTAGGGCATGTCCTAGGGTCTCTATCCTCACTGCACTGGCCTCCAATCGATCCTCTAACTGGTCAACCCTCCTGGCCTCCCTGACCCAGGCCTCTCTGGCATGCACCCTCGCAGACACCTCCAGCCCCGCCTCGAACCTCATAGCCTCCTGTTTCGCCCTCAGGTGGGCGATCTGTAAATCCCTCTGCTCCAGCCTCTCTCTCAGCTCAGCATTCCGGGCCACTAACTGATGTAGCAGTGGTCCGACCTGCTGCGCTGAGGACTCATAGCCCTGCAGCTGTACCTTCGCCACCCCTAAGTCATGCTCGAGCTGGTAGGCCAGGTCTCTGTACTGGTCCTCCATAAACTGATGGGTCTGATTTTGCTCTTCCAGGTGAGCTACCCGATCCTCCAGCTCCTCATTCCTACTAGTCAACCCCTCGATGATATCATCGGTAGTGGACCCCATGCCATCAACATCAGCAGGTGGCTCCTCTCCCTCGGTCTCGGGGTCCTCCTCCTCAGCCTCTGGATCCTGACTGCCCGACCTCATGACTCTACCTACCACCGGCTCTGGTAGCTCCCTCTGGTAGTCCTCCTCCGACTCGGACTCCTCCTGTAGCAATCCTGGGGCAGTAGGAGCATAGCCCACCAGCTGCTCCGAAACTACTGGTATGTCTGTAAATATCTCTTCCTCTCGGACTCCACTAGTCTCCCCTACGGCAGCCATCCTACAAACACACAAAAACTAACGTTAGTACAGCAATAAAATATATTCATTGAAGAAATGAAATTATATTTCATTGGGTACTACTCGACTCGATGAATTCCCCAATTCATCAAAACCACATATGATAAATCTCCTCGATTTATCTCCTAACACTCGATACGAGTTTACTATGAAGGTTATAACCTAGGTTTCGCGATCCTAAAGTTTATAACCTACAGCTCTGATACCAACCTGTGACGCCCCCAAATTCGGGTCTCCGAATACCCGGATCCGGTCATCACGATCCAATTCAAACATTCACCTCTAACAACATATGGTAACTAAAATGCGGAATAAAATAAACATACGTTGTTCATTACAAGGTGTTACTAGTCCCAGCATACAAATAACCTTAAATACTTACACAAATCCATACCCTAGATAAATGTCAGGGCTTAAATTACAATAATAGTAATTAACTACACATAAGTTTAACATTTGCTACATGAAGTCTATCACTTCATCTTTTCTTTTCCTTTGTTCTTCCCTGACGTCTCGGGTTTAGCTGCAATAAAATCATGATATAGTAAGAATGAGCAACGAGTTTGCCCAGCAAGTTTAAAGTATGACAATAAGGATATATCATGATGAAGGGATATTAAGGAATTTCAACATTAGAAAAATCAGAAGCAAGAACAATAATTGCTTTTAGAACAATTGATAGTCAAATAGACTTTGAACGATAACTTCCAAAGGAGTCAATAGCTGGTTGACCCTCTGGTTACTAGCTACAGAATAACGTACTTGAGGGGATCAGCCTCGCGTACCCTATGTATATGCATAACATTTAATTCTGCTATTTGTACCTTATACACGGTACGTGGGGTACTCCCCTATAAATAAAGGGGTGTTCATACAGTCTAAGAATCCTTACCATTGATTGGTTCAGATAGCTTTTATAAATTCTCACATATTTGTCTGACCGAACAAGGGTTCAGACCTAACCATGAATGGTTTATAAATTCTTGAATTTAAATATACGAATTTCAAATACACGAGTGCGAATGTCAATAAATATACAGATGTGGAATAATTTAGGAAGTAATTAGACCACTTAAGGCATGCTTGGAGATGAAAACTCAAGCTTAAAGAATAACTTGCAACAGTATATATGTACCTTTTTGCATGAATTAAAAATAGTGCATAAGGCTTAAAAATTTGCTCAATGTAAAAGTTGAGTAAAGAAGAACTGGCAATAATGTAAGAAGTTTAGGGTTAGGAACTTGCCTGTTTGCTCAGCTACAGATATAGTTTAGCTTTAATTAATTGCTCTCGAGTGACCTATCATTGGGTAAAGTCGATTTATCAATTAACAGTTGTATATTGGCACCTCTCACTATACCTTTTACTCAACAGGTAAAATTCACCATCTATATTTAATTATTATTTATCATTAGCTAAACAGAAATTAATAATCTTTAGCTATTAAATTGATGGTAGCTAATCATGATTACTTATTCTTTGGTTTCCCGGATTTATTACCCTTATCTGTCCCTAAACATAGTTTAACAATCCTTATTTATTACGATAATAATTGTAACGATCGGGAATTTTGGACTTCCTTGTAACCCGAATTATGTATGAATAAAATAATATTTTATTTTTATTTATATTAATCTGTGTTACGTGCCTAGAATTGTGTTGCAACCTAGAAAATGTGCATGTGTTAAATTTGTGTATTGTTGTGTCATTGGAGTGAATAAATCGATTTTTTGCGAAAATTTGTAATATCACTATTCACATGGCACGCTTCCCGAGGCACTATTCACGTCCGAATATTTTTGCGTCTTTTTTCGATTTCTTTTAATTTTGTTAAGACTTGTATGCGAAGAAATAATTTTTCCAAGCGGCGGGAATTTTATTCGAGCTGCTTCGCGATTTAATCCGTATCCGAAATGTATAGTATGGGTGTTCCGAATAAATGGACAAATCCCATAATAAATATTTTTACGTGTCCCAATAAATTATGGGAGTACTCATTTTAATTTTGGGTTGAGTTATTTATCAAATTTGGTACAAAAGTGGGAATATTCGGGTATATTTATCTGTGTATTCGAACTAATTGGTGAGACATTTAAGCCTCAAACCAATTGGGGGAGGCCACGTGTATATTGAGAGCCAATTGGGGGAAAGGAATAGACATGCACAGTACACCATACATGGGGTTGTTCACTACACAACACTTAGCTCGGGCATCCCATTTTCTGCATATCAAAACATTCCTCCCGAAGCCACCTTAACCCTCCCATTAGCTCATCCTCCTTCTCCTTCAAACCATCAGCATACATCCCATTTTCTGCAAGTAAGGAGAGAGTTATAGAGAGCTACATAGAGAGAGAGAGAGAGAGGGAAATAAAGAAGAAGAAAAGCAAGGAAGGAGGAGAAAGGAGAGAAGGGCACCAAGAGGAAGGAGAGCAGCACTCTAGCAACCATTTCGCTCCACACGAAGCTAGCAACAAGAAGGTAACCACGAACCACAACCATTTCTTCTCCACTTGAAGCTTTCATGAGTTTTTATGCTTACATGCTTGAGGGTTGGATTTTGCTAAATTTTTTTGGTTGATTGGTTGTGTTGAATCTATCATGGAGGTTCTTAAGAAGCTATATAAACCATAAACACCCTCAAAGTGGAACAAAAACAAGTAAAGATCCGAACCTTGGCTTAAAGGATGAACTTTGGACATTTTTGGACTTTTGGACATTCGGACTGTTAGAGGACTATAAAGCCTGGATGGTGTAAATATTTTGATTGTTTGTTGTTGTAATATTGTACTTCTATCAGTTGTGAAGATAACCCAATTTGAATGAACCAAAATGATGCTAAAATGAAGTCACAGTTGCCATTTGTGTGAGATATTTCATGACTGCGAAAAACAGAGTATCAATATTGTGCTTTGGCTAAGGATTTGGCTGTGTTAGTGTTTATGGGTCAGTTTGCATTTTTGATATGTTGTAGCCTCGTGTCTTAGGAATCCATAGAGTCCGTAACGGATCAAATTGATCGAGTATAGGAGGAGTTGTAGCAGCTGGAGCGAGGCAAGGTAGCTGTGTCGCGGTTCTGCAGGAACTGCAATTCGCTACTGCAACTGCTACTGCTTGACGCCTGGTCCGGGTCGGGTCAGGCTGGACCGGGTCGGGTCAGGCTGGGCCGGGTCGGGCCGAATCGGGTCGGACCCAGTAAATTTTTTTTTTTTCGCGAGTCTAAAATTTATATTTTTGTACAAAATGATTAAAAACGCTTATAACTTGTTAGAGTCTTATGTGCTAAATTTTATACCAACGTCAACCGAAATGATGTTATTTTAAGGCGTAAATTGAACAAACGGATTGCAAATTACGCTTGGTTTCCAGGGGGCGCTGCCCCCCGACCCCCGCCAGCTCACCGGCGAGCTGGGCAGCCGCTCGCTCACCGGGGAGCGAGACCCCCGACTGGGCAGTCGAAGTGGCAATCAATGTATTTTAAATGAAGTGATGACTGTATTGAACCTAGTCCTTACGTGGCTAATATTTATGATGATTTTAATGAATTGTAGGGTGTTAATTTTGAAGGACGATTAACGTCAAGGTTTTAACGCACGTGCAAGGCAAGTTCCTTACTCAACCCTTATTTAATTTTGCGAGTGTTCCTTACTCAAATTATTTATTGGACAAGTTTCGAATTATTGTTTAATTCATCTATCGAGCAAGTCTCATATCTTATTCAAATTATTATTGTGCAAGCTTACGTACCCTACTCAAAATTATATTCGAGCAAATATTATTTATTGAGCAAGCTTATTGAGTTTCTTGACTCCCGTTCAAATTACTTATCAATTATCAATTACTGTGCTAATATTCGTACTTTTATTCAAGTATTGCAATGAAAGCCCATTTCATGCAATGTTATATATTGTGTGATTCCAAAGATTATGAATTGTTATTCATTTAAGATATTATTGATGCTATTGTGCATGCTGTTGAACCTCAAAATTCCTTACTCCATAAACTGTCTGAAAGCTATGTCAAAGCTAATTGTTCCAGCTAGACACTTATTGATTTGTTTATTGAAGTGAGGTTACGTCCTCCAACTATAATCGTCGTTAAGTAAAACTGTCCGATCAAATTGTTTTGGCCCGGACTCCCGTGTAAAGCTGAGAAGAACAACCCTCATAGCAGGGGAAATGGTATAAACGTCGGGGAACCGACACGCGCGTAAATGGAAGATGTAAGGCTTATGCATAACGCCAGGTATTTTAGGCTGATCACCTATTGTACCAGTTTTGTGGATTATCGGATTAATTTCCAGTAATTCTAGATAGAGTTCTGTGCCTTGGGGCTCACTCAGTATCGATTAGTCCCTTTCTTTGGGAAACTTTGAAATCCGTGGATACTTCAAAAATCCTTCGGTCTATAGTAACCTATAACGGTGATAAAAGTAATGGTGTACGTCCTTGAGTTATCTAACATCATTAACTCCTATGATCTATAAAGTTATTCTTGTTATTATTCACTGTTATTATACTTGCGGGGCAAAATTGTTGCTCACCCTTGCTTTCACTCAAAACATTTCAGTTAGTGCAGCACGCGGCGAGAGCTCGGGAAAGGACAAAGGGAAGGGCAAAGCTACTGACTAGTTTTGCGTTATCGTTTTGAATCATCTTTGTAATAAGACTTATTATCGACGTCGTGTATTAAGACATATTTACCCTTATGTATTATGTTATGTTTTGTTGTAGCCTTGGTTTCGAGACTTGGGACAGGGTTATTTATGTTATATCAATGTAAATATTCCTTTATTCCGCTATAAGTTATCGATTGTATAATTCTTGTGTTAGATAGTGATGAACCAGGTCCGTGGCTCAGGTGACCCGGATTTGGGGGCGTCACAATAATTATTTCATTACCTTTAGTCATACTTAATTATTATCAAATATTATTTAAATAACAATTAAATATTTATTATCTTTATTTATTATTTATTGATAAATAATAAGTAATTATTTATTATTTTACTTTACTTATACTTAATTATTATTTAAGATTAAATAATAATTAAATATTTATTACCTTTATTTATTATTTATCGATAAATAATAAATAATTATTTGTTAACCTTGTTCATACTTAATTATCATTTAATATTAATTAAATAATAATTAAATATTTATTATCTTTATTTATTATTTAAGGGTAAATAATAAATAATCATTTTATTAACTATATTCATACTTAATTATTATTTAATAACAATTAAATATTTATTATCTTTATTTATTATTTATTATTTATTGATAAATAATAAATAATTATTTATTAACTTATTCATGCTTAATTATTATTTAATTTTAAGTAATAATTAAATAATAATAAATAATTACTTTATGGATTTTAGTTAATTATTATTCATTACATAATAATTAACATTTAGTATCCTTATTTATTATTTAGTGAAAAATAAAATAAAATAAATAAATAATTAATTGATTAAATAATAAGTAGCTATTCGTTATCTTTATTTATTATTTATTGATAAATAATAAATAATTAATTTAATAAGTAAATATTTATTAACTTTATTTATTATTTAATAATAAATAATTAGTCGATTAACTTATTCATACATAATAATTATTTAATAATAATAATAATTAAATATTTACTAGCTTTATTTATTATTATTGAAGAATAATAAATAATTATTTACTAACCATATTATTTAATATAATTTAAATATTTATTACCTTATTCATTATTTGATGCCGAATAATAAATTTATAATTTCTTTTATTTGTACTTAATTATTCAGCATTAATAATAACTAGATATTATTAAATATTTACTATCTTTGTTTATCCTTTACTGGTACAAAAATAACTTTACTCATAGTACATGAAAGATTTACACCCCATTATACAGAGTGAGTCGGATTTAAGCAATGTGCTTTGACTACTCCCTTTAATAATGACTGGAACATTTGATTTTGTAGTATATGTTGTTGGCAGGACCACCAATACAAAAGAGAAATCAAAAACCTGGTTTAGGCATGAAATCAAACACACACCAGGCAGTCTAAGCCACAGTATCATTATCCACCATCACGCTACCGAACCATTTTGGTTTTTCGATTACAGATTCTCAGTAAGAAACACAATACAAATTAATATCATATATATATTACAACCAACACATAACAATTGGCTGGTTACCTATAAGGTTCACCAACACAGGTTTCTCAACAAGCTTATCACAGTACTATAACCGAACCCAATAACACACTACCAGATTTTTTTTCCAAGTCAAAACGAACCCACAATTGACAGTACCAATTTGATTACGAAAAAAAAGGGAATTTATACAAAGCCAATTAAGAACTATCACAGTATGTGATACAACCAATATAACCCAACCAGTGTATTCTACTACTAACCCAATGGATTATTATCCAACCATCACGTTGCTACCACCAACACAGTGCTATAACACATTCCCATACAAACAACACAACATGGAAATTAAACAAAAACTAACTCAGTTGCTTGAGCCATTCGATACCTTGGTGTCGATCGATGGGCCGTCCTTCTTCTCCTACCGAAGTAAGCAGTGAAATCTTGGGGCATTTACAGACCAATTGCCTAACGAATTTTCTTTTTTTTTTCTTTTCTCTCTGTGTGGCTCGCTCCCAGTTTGTACCCACAAAAACTGAAATTGGGTTTAGGGTTTGGAGCCCTAATTTATAGACGAAATTGATTACTCAATAAACCGGGTATTACCCAAATTGGTTATTCAGGAACCGTCGGTCGGAGGGAGATAGCGCCTGCGACTCACCGGCTGATTTTGAGCCGTGTGCGCTTTTACCGGTCGCGTCGCCGGATTGCTGGGACCTTTGGTCCGTCCGCGTGTGTGCTCGGTTATCCGCTACGAACCCGTTCCGTCCCCTGGTTCTTCTTCACGTCGTCGGTCGATTCAAGCCCTTCGCCGGCGCCTTTTCCCCCGTCCCTTACTCGATTGATGGATTGAAGCTTTGACAGAGGGTTTGACTGATTGAGGCGCTATGGATTTCCTTAGGATTTAGTTTTTCTTTTCTTTTCCCAAACTGATTTTGGCTTCTTTGAAACCCTTCCCAATTGCATCTACCAGTTATCTGAGATTTGAGGGGAAACGGATACAACCCGTGGCCAACCTCAACCCGTTAGCTGGAATGGTATAGAATGGGTCGACCCGACATGGAAGAGAATTAGAATGGGCTCAATCCAAATAGGGTTGGGCCGGCGGTTTTAAATAAGAGGTGGCCCAAACGGAAAATAAAAGAAGGAATTTGGAATTGACCCAATCAGGAAAATAAAAGGAATTTGGCCCAATCCGGAAATAAAAAGAAATGGGCCATCCCAAATAAAAGAAAAGTGGACTAAATTAATTTAACTGCATTGTATTCCTAATATTTTAAATTAAATAGCTAACCCCATTTAGTTATTTGTTTAAAATATTTATTGTAACCATAATTCTTTGTTCGAATGATTTAATCTGATAATGAAATTATTTAGTTAATCTCCCAAATTTTCTTGCAAATGAATTCTTAGGGTTAACTCACTAATTTATTTAAACTACCAGTGAGTCCCTTTAATTGCACAGAAAATTATTGGATCACATATTTATATAATTAAGTAATAATACCCACATGGATCCAATTAAATTCGTTAAATTAAATAAAACGAATTTCATACGTTAAAATAAATTGTACAGGATTTTAAAAATTCCTGGGCATTACAATAGTTATCGTACAATTCAATTCTTCTACCATACAATGTCCCAATTAAATATAAGACATGGAATTACTGTCAAGTCTTATTTTATTTAATTATATGTATTTCGATTCTCAAATGCACAACTCTGATTAATGCAAATTAGAAACTCCTTTCTAATTTCATTCTGCTTTGGCCAAAGACTTCTGAGTTGTCATTTATCGAATCACATAGGACATTCTCTCCTTTACTAGAAGTGGTAGATTCTTTGTTGATCATTCACCTATCTCCATGTATAACTTATTATACCCAATCATACCCTTTGATATACCCTAAGGGTCTTAAGGGACATGTCAAAGTATAACTCACCATACATAAGATATTATGATGATCTCAAGTCCAAGGATTACTTGTACTACTATCACTAGAGGAATTCCTATTGACAGGCGAGTAAAACTCCATTAGGTATTCCTTAGCGAGCCACGTTCAGTGAACTTATTCTCTAATAAGCACCTACATACTTGCTTTAGTGTCTCCACACAAATGATTATGAGATTAATCATCCTCTTCATAAGAGCAAGCAACGTATGTACTAATCTATCCGGATTCACTAATCCCCTTTTTAGTAATCCATCGATTAGGAACGATTTTAGTTTGTGAGCTATCTTGAATTTAGATCTCATTAGCATGATCACCATCATGATTCTAAAAACATTGCTCAAAACTATGAGTTTGTCACATTTAATATAACAGCACCATGTAAATAAAGTAAAATGTCTTTAACAAACGAATAAGATTACAAAATATATGCTACATCATATCAAATATGATTGGCTTGTGTGCATACTACTTTCAATAAGTCGAATGAATCTCCAAAAACTGAAAAATCATCCATGAAAACCTCCAATCCTTGCTCAACCATATAGGAGAATATTGCCATCATACATCTTTGAAAAGTAGCGGGTGCGTTACATAGCCCAAACGACATTCTTCTGAAAGAAAATGTCCCATATGGGCACGTGTAGAGTTGCAAACGATCCGATCCGATCCGATCTTTAACGAACTCGAACCGAACTCGAGCATTTTTAGTCGAACTCAAACATGTTCGAGTAACTCTATCGAACCAATAGCTATGTACGAGTTCGGATCGATTGGTGTTCGCGAACTGTTCGCGAACTGTTCGCGAACATGTTCGAGTTCGCGAACATGATTGAGTTCGCGAGCATGTTCGAGTTTGCGAGCATGATCGAGTTCGCGAGCATGATCGAGTTCGTGAGCATGTTTGAGTTCGCGAGCATGTTCGAGTTCGCAAGAATGATCGAGTTGCTCGCGAGCATGATTAAACAAATATTATTATTTATTGCATAACTAATCTAGAATAAATGAATAATATTTTATCTATTTCATAAAAGTCTTATTTAAGATTTTTTATAATAAAATTATAAGAATTAAAATAATGTGAATTTAACTGATTTAGATTAATTTAATATCTAATAGACTTATAAATTAATATTGTTAAATGTTAACCTTGAAATGTATTAGTACGAATTACCAAATATTTCATCCGTTCTGAAATATAAGTAATAAGATCAATTGATCAAGTATGAATTTTCAAAGTCGATAGGAAATATTTTTAATTCAAAAGAGATGTGATAATTAACTTTTGAATACAATAAATCTTGAGAATTACTTTATAAATAACTAAAAGTTTATAATTTTCATAATTATATTGTTTAAAATTGTATACATTAACTATGATTCTAAGATAAAAGGCTTAAAACTATTTAAAGACTTTGTTTCGTTTTTAAAAAAAAAAAATTTGCTTATTCTAATTCAAATTAATAATTCATTTTAATTTCATGAGTCTGTGACATATTGTTTAATTGGATTTTTCTCAATAACTTTTACATTAAATATGATTGCTTAATTGCATAAATGATAAATCAAAGTTAATATACAATAGTAATTGTACAATGACTATTACTCTATTAATGAAATTTCAATACATTGATGGTGACTTAATTTTTCTATTCTCTATCTCGATTTGATAATTTCAATAAATCATGTAAATGTAAGCAACTCTAGTGTATGATCATTCTCTAATTAATATCAAATTGTCATTGCATCATGATTAATTACTTTATTTATGTGATTTATGACATGGGTTATACTTTATTAAATTATTAGGGATGTAAATTATAATAATCCAACCATCATTGTTAAATTTTTATGAAAATATTAAAATTATTTTAATTAAATTAAAGGTGAAGATGTACACATTATTATTTATTAACTATTTAATAAAAATGTTTACTTGTAATCAATTATTAAAAACACAAAAAGATGTTTATGTAATAAAAAAGAAAATTATTACAAATTTAACCATTATTGATAAGACAAACATTACAATTTAATATGAAATAACCAATTATTTATATTTAGAATTTTAGAAACAATTTAAATTTTAAATATATAAGTAATCGAACACCTCGAACCAATCTCGAACTCGAACGCATCGAACCGAACCCGAACTCGATCTTATCGGGTCGAACCAAACTCGAACTGTTCGTGAACACATTCGAACCGAACCACATGGTTCGCGAACATGTTCGATCGAGCAATCGAACAGAACACCATGTGTGAACTCGACTCGATTTGATGCTCAACTCGAACTCGAACCGAACCGAACCGAACCGGTTCGCGAACGGTTCGGTTCGTTTGCAGCTCTAGGTACGTGAATGTCGTTTTCTCTTGATCTTTGGGGGCAATAGCAATTTGGTTGTAGCTCGAATATCCATCCAAGAGACAATAGAATTCATGTCCCGCCAACCTGTCTAGCATTTGATCAATGAATGAGAGTGGGAAATGATCCTTGCATGTAGCCTTGTTCAACCTCCTATAGTCCATGCAAACTCTCCATCCGGTGACAGTTCTAGTTGGGATCAACTCGTTGTTTTCATTAGAAACCACTGTCATGCCTCCCTTCTTCGGAACACATTGCACCAGACTGACCCATGGACTGTCCGAGATGGGATAAATGATGCATGCATCGAGCAATTTGATGATTTCCTTCTTGACCACTTCCTTCATGATGGGATTCAATCTGCGTTGATGCTCAACCACAGGTTTGGCTTCGTCCTCCAATATGATCTTGTGCATGCAAAATGCAGGACTAATGCCCTTGATGTCGGCAATGGACCATCCTAGAGCTGTTTTGTACTCCCGTAGCACTCTTAGCAATTTATTTTCCTGCACATCATCAAGTGAAGCAGACACAATAACAGGCAAAGTACTAGCATTACCCAAATACGCATACCTCAAGTGGATAGGAAATGGTTTGAGCTCCAAAGTGGGTGGCTCCTCCCATGAGAATTTTGCAATGGCACTAGAACTGCTTGATCTATCTAACGGTTCAAACTGTTGCTTAAACTTGATAAAACATGGGGGAACTTCCAACAATTTCACCATCTCATTAGGAAAAAGAGTTTCACTCTTAAGTGACTCGCCAAGAAATTCTTCAAAAGGATCAACTACATAATTTGCTATGAACACCTTAATCACCACTTCATCAATCAAGTCCATCCTGAAGCATTCATCCTGCACATTAGGAAACTTCATTGCTTTAAAAACATTAAAGGTTACCTCTTGGCCTTGGACACGCATGGTTAGCTCTCCTTTTTGCACATCAATCAAAGTTCTGCCCGTGGCTAAGAATGGTCGCCAACTGTTAGGTTTGTATGTAACGCGAGCATGCAATCAAATTACATAAATATAGCGGAAGCGCGACAAAACGGATTTTAATTTTTTTATACAAACCATCACCATGACCGTTCTTTATGCACAATTATTAATTAAACGAAAGAGATGGAGAATAAGAATTATACCTTTGTCGAATTCTAGCTTCCTCAGGTACAAGTTCAACTCCAATTCCTTCGCGTTCTCCTTGAATTCAACGGTGTGATTCTTTCCTTTGATCAATGTTAGCCACCCAAGTGTTTGGCCTCTAGAGGTGATCCACCAAGGAAGAACAAATATTCAAGAAGTTGGGTGTTTGGCAAAACCCTAGTTTCTATCTCTATAGAAATTGTAAATACTCTCCACAATCTAATGTAAGAGTGTGTAACCCTAATCTATGACAAGACTTCTCTTATTTATAGATGTAGGAAAACCCCTTCCCTAAACTATTTAGGATTAGGGTTTCTATTTTAATTAAACTCCTTTAATTATATTCCTAATCCAATTAGGAATTAATGAGAGAGAGAGAGTACTTCTATTAATTAATTCTCAATCCCTATTAGGAATTAAATAATAGTTATATTAATTAATTCCCAATCCCTATTAGGAATTAAATAATAGTAATATTAATTAATTACCAATCCCTATTAGGAATTAAATAATAGTAATAGTAATAATAATAATAAGACCCCTCTTATTAATTTATATTTAATATTTCCAAAATATTAAATAATAAATATTAAGCTATTTAATTTATTCTATCTCCATAGATTAAATTAAATACACTTAACTTATTATTATAATTATGCCATTTACTTCTTAAATAAATATTTTCCTTTTGCGGTGTGACCCTTTAGGTTCTCCATATTAAACCGGTTGTGAATAAATCAATTAGAACAATTCTAATCTTATTTAAATAAATAAATTAAACTATTTAATTCATTTAAATAAATAATATTTATTCTACAATAAGGGTAAGCCCCCTTAGCGATCAACGACTTTCCAGATAATATAGATTTCAACATTAATCACAAAAGAACCTTTGAGTAAATAGTTACCGTACAATTCAATCCTTCTACCATACAATGTCCCAATTAAATATAAGACATGGAATTTCTGTCAAGTCTTATTTTATTTTAATTATATGTATTTCGATTCCCAAATGCACAACTCTAAATAATGCAAATTAGAAACTCCTTTCTAATTTCATTCTGCCTTGGCCAAGGACTACTGAGTTATCATTTATCGAATCACATAGGACATTCACATCTTTTACTAGACGTGGTAGATTCTTTGTTGATCATTCACCTATCTCCATGTACAACTTATTATACCCAATCATACCCTTTGATATACCCTAAAGGTCTTAAGGGACATGTCAAAGTATAACTTATCATACACAAGATACTATGATGATCTCAAGTCTAAGGATCACTTGTACTACTATCACTAGAGGAATTCCTATTGACAGCCGAGTAAAACTCCATTAGGTATTCCTTAGCGAGTCACGTTCAGTGAACTTATTCTCCAATAAGCACCTACATACTTGCTTTAGTGTCTCCACACAAATGATTATGAGATCAATCATCCTCTTCATAAGAGCAAGCAACGTATGTACTAATCTATCCGGATTCACTAATCCCCAATTTAGTAATCCAACGATTAGGAACAATTTTAGTTTGTGAGCTATCTTGAATTTAGATCTCATTAGCATGATCACCATCATGATTCTAAAAGCATTGCTCAAAACTATGGGTTTATCACATTTAATATAACAACACCATGTAGATAATATAAAATGCCTTTTAATAAAAATCAATTCCTTTATTAAATAAATGAATAAGATTACAAAGTATATGCTACATCATATCAAATATGATTGGCTTGTGTGCATACTACTTTCAATCTCCCACTTGCACTAAAGCCAATCGCCATGGTATCTAATACCCATCTTTTCTAAGTGACGATCAAACTGCTGTTGAGTTAAAGCTTTAGTAAATGGATCTGCAATGTTGTCTTGAGAGTCCACACGCTCCAGGGTGACATCTCCTCTTTCAATGATCTCTCTAATCAAATGAAATCGCCGCAACACGTGTTTGGATTTCTGATGAGACCTGGGTTCCTTAGCCTGCGCAACAGCTCCGTTGTTGTCACAGAATAAAGGTACGGCTCCTCTAATGCTAGGAACCACTCCAAGTTCAGTTATGAACTTCTTCATCCAAACAGCTTCCTTTGCAGTTTCACTTGCAGCTATGTACTCTGCCTCTGTCACTGAATCAGCAACTGTTTGCTGCTTGGAACTCTTCCAACTCACTGCGCCACCGTTTAAGGTAAACACGTACCCTGAAACGGATTTACTGTCATCTTGGTCCGTTTGAAAAATTGAGTCTGTATAGCCCTCTAGTTTCAATTCAGACCCACCGTAGACAAGAAATACATCCTTAGTTCTTCTCAAGTACTTTAGGATGTTTTTCACTGCCTTCCAGTGCTTTTCTCCTGGATTCGACTGATATCTGCTTGTTACACTAAGTGCATGAGCGACATCTGGTCTAGTATATATCATACCGTACATGATAGATCCTATTGCGGAAGCATAAGGAATCTTACTCATACGGTCTCTCTCCTCAGGTGTCTTTGGGGCCTGTTTCTTGGAGAGATGTATTCCATGGCTCATCGGCATGAGACCTCTCTTGGAATCTTCCATGCTAAACTTCTTTAGCATCGAGTCAATGTACTTTCCTTGGGTCAAGCCCAGCATCCTTTTAGATCTATCTCTATAGATCTTTATCCCCAAAATATAGGATGCCTTACCCAAGTCCTTGATGGAGAAGTGTTTAGATAACCAAATTTTGATCGACTGTAGCATAGGAACATCATTCCCTATCAATAATATGTCATCAACATATAATACAAGGAATAAAACAGCGCTCCCACTAACCTTCTTGTACACACAAGGTTCATCCTCATTTTTGATAAAATCAAACCTTTTGATTATCTCATCAAAACGGATGTTCCACCTTCGAGAAGCTTGCTTCAATCCATAAATGGATCGTTGTAGCTTACAGACTTGGTTTGTTCCAACCGTTGAAACAAAACCCTCTGGTTGTATCATATATACATTCTCCTCAAGCTCTCCATTGAGGAAGGCCGTTTTCACGTCCATTTGCCAGATCTCGTAGTCATAATAAGCTGCAATTGCAAGCAAAATCCGAATGGACTTGAGCATAGCTACTGGCGAGAAGGTTTCATCATAGTCAACTCCTTGTCTTTGTTTGAAACCTTTTGCAACCAGTCGAGCCTTATAGGTCTCTACCTTGCCATCTGCCCCAGTCTTTCTCTTAAAGACCCATTTACACCCAATAGGCTTAATGCCCTCAGGTGGTGAAACCAAAGTCCATACTTGGTTTTCATACATGGAGTCCATCTCGGATTTCATGGCTTCTAGCCATTTCTCTGAGTCATTACTACTCATAGCCTCTTCGTAAGTCAATGGATCATCATCATCTATGATGCGTACCTCATCATCATCCTCTATGATGAATCCATACCTCTCAGGTATCTTCGGTACTCTTCCAGATTTACGAATAGGTAATGGTACAGTAGGTTCTTCTACTTGGTCAGGTACCTGACTTTTGATCTGTAGTATTTTGTGGTTCTTGAACTTCTTCAAGATATATCTTACTCCCACTGACCCCTTCGAGGATAAACTCCTTTTCCAAGAAGGCAGCGTGTTTCGCTACAAACACCTTTTGATCATTGGGATGATAGAAATAATACCCTACAGTTTCTTTAGGGTATCCCACAAATCTACACTTGTCGGATCTAGTCTTTAGCTTATCTTGTTCAAACCTTTTGACATAAGCTGGACAACCCCAAGTCTTAACATACTTAAGATTTGGTTTCCTCCCTGTCCATATCTCATATGGGGTCTTTGGGATGGATTTGGTAGGTACCTTGTTAAGTAGATATGCAGCCGTTTCTAGGGCATAACCCCAGAATGATACTGGAAGGTCGGTAAAACTCATCATGGAACGAACCATGTCCAACAATGTTCGATTTCTCCTTTCAGATACACCATTCAACTGTGGCGTTCCGGGTGGAGTCCATTGTGAGATTATACCATTTTCTTTGAGACAATTGAGAAACTCATTGGTCAAGTATTCCCCTCCTCGATCCGATCGAAGAATCTTAATACTTTTACCACTTTGTTTCTCTACTTCACTTCTGAATTCTTTGAACTTTTCAAACGATTCAGATTTGTATTTCATTAAATACACATATCCAAATCTAGAATGATCATCAGTGAAAGTAATAAAATAAGAAGAATACCCTCCTCGTGCATTCGTTGTCATAGGTCCACAAACGTCTGTGTGTACCAACGCTAACAACTCTGTAACTCTTTCTCCTTTTCCACTAAAAGGAGATTTAGTCATCTTACCCATGAGACAAGATTCACAAGTTGGATATGATTCGTAATCTGATAGCTCTAAAAGCCCATCTTTATGCAACTTGGATAATCTTGTTTCATTGATATGACCGAGTCTACAGTGCCATATAAAGGTATAATTAACATCATCTCTTTTTCTTTTCTTAGTTTGTTCAATTTGAAGTATATTTTCATGCAAGTCAAGTATGTAAAGTCCATTCAGTAAATTGCCAACACCATATAAAACATTTTTATTATAAATAGAACAACTGTTGTTCTTTATTATAATATCAAAACCATCCATATCCAATACAGAAATTGAAATAATGTTTCTAATGAGTGTTGAAACATAATAACAATTATTTAAACTAATGAACTTGCCCGAAGGCAGTGCTAAACAATAAGTCCCTACAGCCAATGCAGCAACCTTTGCTCCATTTCCCACTCGTAGGACGACTTCATCCTTGTTCAGCTTCCTACGTCTGCTTAGTCCCTGCATATTATTACATATGTGAGAACTACAGCCGGTATCCAATACCCAAGTAGAATTTTGACTTTCAGAAAAATTAATTTCAATCATGAACAAACCTAGATCGGAATTCGAAGCTTCTCCAAGCTTCTTCTGCTTTTGATCCGCAAGATACTCCTTGCAGTTCCTCTTCCAGTGTCCCGGCTTATTGCAATGGTAGCAAATTCCTTTGCTATCTGGATCAGGTTTTCTTTTTTATCCTTGATTTTCGCCTTGCCTTTAGCCTTCTTGTTTTTCTACCTTTGAGAAGATACCTTGGGCCTCTTCCTTTTCTTGGAAGAATCATCCACTAGTAAGACTTGATTCTTGTTGGATGAGAAGTGACCTTCAGTAGTTTTCAACATGTTAAGTAGCTCAGGCAAGCTGACATCCAACTTATTCATGTGAAAAATTCACAACAAATTGTGAGAAGGTGTCCGGGAGTGACTGCAAGATCAAATCTTGGCTTAACTCCCCATCCATCACGAACCCAAGCTGTCCAAGTTGTTCAATCAGATTGATCATCTTAAGGACATGAGTCTCAACAGCAGTTGCCCTCAGTCATACGAGATCAGAAGAGCTCCTTAGATATCTGATATCTAGCAGTCCTACTTTGCTCACCATACAACTCTTTGAGATGCAGCAGCAATATAGTAGGAGCATCCATAGTTTCATGCTGACGCTGAAGCTCGTTACTCATGGATGCGAGCATGATGCATTGAGCCAAGATCGCACCATCTAGCCACGTTCTGAAAGTAGCAATCTCTTCCTCCGAGGCTGTTTCTGCAACACTAGCAGGGACTGGCGAATTTAGGACATAAGAAAACTTTTCAGCCGTGAGAACAATACTCAGATTCCTTAAACCAGTCCGTGTAATTCGGTCCGGTCAGTCTGTTAGCATCAAGTATGCTACGCAGTGATAGTGAGTTTGACATTTTTTAAATTCTGCATGTGAAATAGACAACATTTTAGCATACATTCATTTAATTTAATTACCAAAATAAATTAGGTTTTTATTTTAAATTGGTATCTCCCACTATTTTCATCAAAACTATATTACCCTCATTATATAGTTCGGCAAATCTAATTAAAGATTTGCTAGTGAGAATAAGGATCCCATTTCAAATGTATATAGCCTTGTGTGACACAACAAACTATATATAAATAAATAGGTAGACAACTATTGTCAATTACATCACTATGTAACTCCTTGTATTTTGCCTCTTAGATTATTTTGATCAAGTGTGACACATCCGAATCAAAATTATCTAAGTTAAGTCCAACCTAGCACTTCCATATATTCGAAAGAAAAACACTGTTCTTGTGTGACACAACAAAACAGTATCGTTCAGTCTATGTATAAGCATCAAATGTGATAAAGCAACATCTTAAATATTTAATACTTGCCTTGTGTGACACAACAAACTCATATTAAATATTTAATACTCTATCGCTTTACCATGCTAGAAGGCGACGTTCGATATTCCAAATATCTTTGAACGCTTAGGACTTAATATAATTACTTTGAGGGATTTGTTATTATTAGTCTCATCTTGTTTAGCGCGCATGCACATATATATATAAAATACGCGTCATATTATTTTACATGCGAAGCATGTTGGATAATATATAATATATATATAGTTAACATGCACATATAGAATACTATATTCTACCCGGATTGATTATGGACTTTTATTCTAGTTTGGTTCACTAGAGCCACCAAGTGAACCAAAAGGTCAAACCTAGGGTGCAAGAATTAAATTTAAATATAACTATTACATTTAAACCCGGACTCCAATACAAACGGGTCTTCAAGCGCTCCTTGCTCCTTTGTCTCCAATTCTTCAAAAATTAATTCTAACTAGTCCTATTACATAAACTATTTACAACAAATAGAAACCTTGATCAGCAGTCAAGGGGAAGTACATAGGAGGGAGATAGAATTTACATTAAGAAAAAATTAGAGAAGACGAGGTACGCAGACCCCATTTATAAAAAACCCATACATTCAAGCATCCTCTAAAATAATTTCAATCACACATTGGTCAATAGTCCATAAACAATCCCTATTTATTATCATACATATCTCTATATGTATCAATAAATAACATTCATCTCATGAATAATAAAATCATTCTATATATATATGAGTATCATTTAATGGGCATTTTAAGTTGCATGAAATCCAATTTCAAGATTAAAATAAACTCTTTATTTTAATTATAAAATTATTAATGATATTATATATATATATATATATATATATATATATATATATATAACCACGGTATATATTATATATATATATATATAAATCCGTTACATATGTTATATATATATAAATCCGTTACATATGTTATATATATATATATATCCGTTACATATGTTATATATATATATATATATATATATATATCCATTACATATGTTATATATATATATATCCATTACATATGTTATATATATATATATATATATATATATATATATAATCCATTACTAATCACCCATTTAATTAAATCAAGTGATTTCGTTGTTCATAAAATAATAATTTTACACAATTAATTATGCCCAATAAATTATTCTAAATACATACCCATATATAAATAGAATCAAAACAATTAATAATTCGCATAAAGATTGGCTCTGATACCACTGTTAGGTTTGTATGTAACGCGAGCATGCAATCAAATTACATAAATATAGCGGAAGCGCGACAAAACGGATTTTAATTTTTTTATACAAACCATCACCATGATCGTTCTTTATGCACAATTATTAATTAAACGAAAGAGATGGAGAATAAGAATTATACCCTTGTCGAATTCTAGATTCCTCAGGTACAAGTTCAACTCCAATTCCTTCGCGTTCTCCTCGAATTCAACGGTGTGTGATTCTTTCCTTTGATCAATGTTAGCCACCCAAGTGTTTGGCCTCTAGAGGTGATCCACCAAGGAAGAACAAATATTCAAGAAGTTGGGTGTTTGGCAAAACCCTAGTTTCTATCTCTATAGAAATTGTAAATACTCTCCACAATCTAATGTAAGAGTGTGTAACCCTAATCTATGACAAGACTTCTCTTATTTATAGATGTAGGAAAACCCCTTCCCTAAACTATTTAGGATTAGGGTTTCTATTTTAATTAAACTCCTTTAATTATATTCCTAATCCAATTAGGAATTAATGAGAGAGAGAGAGAGAGTACTTCTATTAATTAATTCTCAATCCCTATTAGGAATTAAATAATAGTTAAATTAATTAATTCCCAATCCCTATTAGGAATTAAATAATAGTAATATTAATTAATTCCCAATCCCTATTAGGAATTAAATAATAGTAATAGTAATAATAATAATAAGACTCCTCTTATTAATTTATATTTAATATTTCCAAAATATTAAATAATAAATATTAAGCTATTTAATTTATTCTATCTCCATAGATTAAATTAAATACACTTAACTTATTATTATAATTATGCCATTTACTTCTTAAATAAATATTTTCCTTTTGCGGTTTGTGACCCTTTAGGTTCTCCATATTAAACCGGTTGTGAATAAATCAATTAGAACAATTCTAATCTTATTTAAATAAATAAATTAAACTATTTAATTCATTTAAATAAATAATATTTATTCTACAATAAGGGTAAGCCCCCTTAACGATCAACGACTTTCCAGATAATATAGATTTCAACATTAATCACAAAAGAACCTTTGAGTAAATAGTTACCGTACAATTCAATCCTTCTACCATACAATGTCCCAATTAAATATAAGACATGGAATTTCTGTCAAGTCTTATTTTATTTAATTATATGTATTTCGATTCCCAAATGCACAACTCTAAATAATGCAAATTAGAAACTCCTTTCTAATTTCATTCTGCCTTGGCCAAGGACTACTGAGTTATCATTTATCGAATCACATAGGACATTCACATCTTTTACTAGACGTGGTAGATTCTTTGTTGATCATTCACCTATCTCCATGTACAACTTATTATACCCAATCATACCCTTTGATATACCCTAAAGGTCTTAAGGGACATGTCAAAGTATAACTTATCATACACAAGATACTATGATGATCTCAAGTCTAAGGATCACTTGTACTACTATCACTAGAGGAATTCCTATTGACAGCCGAGTAAAACTCCATTAGGTATTCCTTAGCGAGTCACGTTCAGTGAACTTATTCTCCAATAAGCACCTACATACTTGCTTTAGTGTCTCCACACAAATGATTATGAGATCAATCATCCTCTTCATAAGAGCAAGCAACGTATGTACTAATCTATCCGGATTCACTAATCCCCAATTTAGTAATCCAACGATTAGGAACAATTTTAGTTTGTGAGCTATCTTGAATTTAGATCTCATTAGCATGATCACCATCATGATTCTAAAAGCATTGCTCAAAACTATGGGTTTATCACATTTAATATAACAGCACCATGTAGATAATATAAAATGCCTTTTAATAAAAATCAATTCCTTTATTAAATAAATGAATAAGATTACAAAGTATATGCTACATCATATCAAATATGATTGGCTTGTGTGCATACTACTTTCAGGATAATAGGTATTTCCCTATCTTCTTCAAAATTAAGGACAATGAAATCTGCTGGAAAAATAAACTTGTCCACCTTGACAAGAACATCTTCTACTATGCCTCTTGGGTATGTGAGAGACCTATCCGCAAGTTATAATGTAACATTTGTAGGTTTTGCCTCACTTAATCCCAGCTATTGATAAATTAAGAGTGGCATTAGATTGATGCTTGCCCTCAAATCACATAGGGCCTTGCCGAAGAATTGGTTACCAATTGTACAAAGAATTGTGAAACTCCCCGGATCTTTCAACTTTGGTGGTAACTTTCTTTGTAAAACAGCACTAAATTCTTCGGTTAGTGCCACCGTCTCAAAATCTTCAAGCCTTCTCTTTCTTGACAAGATGTCTTTCATGAACTTCACATAACTAGACATTTGTTCCAATGCCTCGGCGAATGGTATATTTATGTGCAATTTCTTGAAAACTTCCAAGAACTTAGAGAATTGCTTATCCAACTTTATTTTCTACTGACGTTGTGGGAACGGGCATGGTGGATACATAGGGCCTTGCTTGCTCCCCTCTGATTTTGACACTGGCTCCTTTTCCTTCTTTTCTATTTCTTTGCTCTTTTCTTCCTTTTTCTCCACATTTTCATCCTCAACAACTGTTTTTGATGGAACATCTTTCACAACTTCAGATAGTTCCTTACCACTTCTCAAAGTCACAGCCTTGCAATGCTCCTTACCTTCTCTTTTTGGGTTGACTTCGGTATCACTAGGTAAGGCACCTGGAGGACGGATATTAAGAGCACTAGCTATTTGTCCTAGCTGAAGCTCTAGATTCCGTATTGAAGCACTGTTTTATGCAATTGATTGAGCCAATAACTCCTTTACACTAGGTTTTTTCTCCTGTTGAGGCAAGGGTTGGTTCGAGACTTGTTGGTGTGATTGAGTTTAATGAGGTGGTTGGGATTGGTTTTGAAATCCTGGAGGATATTGATGCCTAGGAGCTAAATATTGGTTTTGGGTGTTATTGTTACTGCTCTATGAGAAATTTGGGTGATTCCTCCATCCAAGATTGTATTGATTGGAGTGAGGGTTGTTTTGCTGCCTATTATAATTACCAACGAACTGTACAGATTCTGCATTGATTGCACATTGCTCGGTACATGATTCCCAACACAGAAGTCACATGTTTCAGAGATGCTCTGCACAGATTGAGTTCCTAGAGTCTCCACTTTCTTCGTAAGCGCGGCTAGCTGCGCGGCTATTGCAGTGAAAGGATCAATTTCCAATTTTCGTGCTACCTTTTGTGATATCCCCAAATCCAGGTACTTTAATTCCTCAGATTTGGTGTTCATTATATCATTCATTCATAATTAACTACCCATAATAAAGGACAATTAAATTAAGCTGAATGAAACATCTTCCCACAATAGGGATTACAACTTAAAATCTCTTAAATAAACAAATCCCAGGTCATCTACATTTATTACAACGTTGCGGAATTAAAACATAAAATTAAACAAGTCTTATTACAAAGAACTGAAACAAATAGACTAAACATCTTCATTTGCTTATCTTGCCCTTGCCCTTGCTAGTGGACGGAGGTTTAGCTACAATGTTTTATGCAAGTGTGAGCAAACAATTGCCCACAAGTATGATAACAATAACATTTATATGATTAACGGAATAGATCTTAACTGGGGAGTAATAGTCTTTCTGAAATCAATCAACAACAAATCAAAGATCTGAAAGCTCAATAGATAGCTTAGCTCAAGAACTGAATATGGATTCAAGATTAAAAGTGTATCTGAGGGTCATAAGACCTCGAACTATGTCCTAAGTTAACAAGTATTTCTACCGTAACCTTTAACAGTCATGAAGACTATGGACTATCCATCTCGTACTCCGAGGGATCAGCCATTTGTACAATGTATTGTGCACAAACATTTAAACGCTGTTGTGTAGTTAATCCCCTATATTAGGGTTGTTCATCTCAGTTTAGCATCAGAATCCGTACCAAAAGAAACTTGGTTTGGAAAAACTTCAAGGTATTCTAAGTCTTTGAAATGCTCATCAACTATGGACTAGCTAAATTAATAAAGGTTTGCTAGTCACTAAAGCTTTTGGTAAACAATAAAAATTGTATAATAGGATTTATGTTCAAAATTTGAATAACGATCAATGATCGAATAACAAATGACTGAAATAAAACATAAGCACTTGACATGATAACAACCTTGTTTGAATAATAATAAGCTAAGGTTAATAAGCTTACTCTATGAAAGTAAACTTGCTTTAAATGAAATAATAAGATTAAGGGAGGAAAAACTTGCCTCATGCGTAGATTAGAGATTTAAATAATTCACGTTCCTTAATCAATCTATACATTTCAATTATAAAACGGTAACAATAATTAGTTACAGAATTATAAGCACTTTAGGATTTGCTTTATCCAATTTTATTGAAACATCTCAATTGTCATTCGATATTCAACAAGTACTTGCTTAACAACCAACGTGGTATCTCATTAGTCACTTAATATCTTAATCTAAGTTTTAAACATGTACATAGCAACATAGCAAAATCACAAAATAAATAGAAAATTTTCAGTTACTGTTCTACCGCCGGGGCGGTGGATTTCTTTACAAAACCGTCCCGAGGCGAGGCTACTGCCGGGGCGAGGAATCTAGTTCAATTATGCCGCCGGGGCGACTAGACCGCCGGGGCGACAACACCAGTTCATTTCTACCGCCGGGGCGGTGGACTCGCCTGTCACCTTCTACTGCTCGCGAACCAGTGCAACCTCAGACCAACTTTTCCAAATTCTACCATCCGATTCATAAAATAAGCATACCCTAACGTCAAACATGATGTAAAGCAACTACCCATCATGTTTCTAATAATTCTAACTATTATAAACACATAATAAACCAATTAAAATCCAAAAATTCACTGTTTAAACAAAATATTCATATTTTGGCCTATTTGATAAAATTAAACACTGTAAATTCATCTATACACCATTTTAATCCATTCCACTTGCATTTTTTTGTTTTCCATCATATTAACACAATCAAAAATCAATTTACCGATTAATAATCTAATTAACCATCAATTTTCATACATATAAGCCATACATGAAATAAAAATCTATAAAACCAAAAACTTAATTTTAAAGCATGCTTTCATGGATTGATAACTCCAAAATAATATATAAACACCAAATAACGGATTAAGCATGCTTATAAACATATATTACCAATACCTCATTAAATCATTCAACCAAAATATTTACAGTAAAGAACTTTGAAATATATATATAGCAAGAATTAAGAGTAATACCTTTGATTAGCTATTTAATTGCAAGTTTTAGATTATCTCTTTTGATTTCTTGGATTCTTATTTTCTCTCAATTTCTCTCAATTTCTCTCCACTTCTCTAACTGAACTCAAAGCTCTGCTCTTCTTCCACAACAGGTAAGTTTTAAGGTTTTTTTTAACGTAAACTGATTCTTAACTGGTCAGTTGCAACAAACCAAGAGTTAAACCACGTTTGGCAAACTCAAAATAAGAAAAATAGAATTTCAAAGGCCATAAGGCCTTGTTTGGTTGCACCAAAACAAAATAATCCATTTTTTTTACCAACCAAGGGTCACAAGGCCTTGTTTGGTTTTACTAAAATTAACTCTTTTCCATTTATTTTAATAACTCATTATACTATATAGTTTAATTGTCACACTTGTCACACTTTCAATTTAATTAAACCTATTATTAAATAAATCCAATTAAACCTTACTAATTTAGTTATAACTCTTATTTGACTAATAACAATATTACCAAATAATGATCTTACTCAAATAAATCCTTTATTCAAATAAATCATTTTATCAGCTAATTTATTTTATCATCTAATTTAATTATTAAATTAAATTAGAATAGACACATCAAATTACCTTCAAATAACAATTAACATAATTACAGTTAAAATGAATTATTCCACAATAACTTATCATTTATTTATTTTACTCAATAAATAAATTAACAAAAATATTTATTTAACTCAATAAATATTTTATTTATTCACAAAAATTACATTTGTTACATCCTTCCCTCCTTAAAAGGATTCTGTCCCCAGAATCACAACGCAATTAATATGACCGTTACATTCTCCCCTCCTTACAAGGATTCTGTCCTCAAAATCACAATACATGGATTAAACAAATAATTGGGGATAGTTTTGCATCATTTTCTCTTCAAGTTCCCACGTAGCTTCTTCAGCGTTGTGGTTCCTCCAGATTACCTTAACAGAAGGTATAACCTTATTTCTGAGAACCTGTTTTTTCCTGTCAATTATCTGCACAGGGACCTCTTCATAGGACAAATCTTTCTCAAATTAAATTGGTTCATATTATATAACATGTTTATAATCGGGCTTGTACGGTCGTAGCACCGATATATGAAAGACATTGTGAATGTGGGCTAACTCGGGAGGTAAAGCTACTTCATAAGCCACCTCTCCTACTCTTTTCAACACCTCAAAAGGTCCAATA
Organism: Aralia elata; assembly: GCA_034770075.1. NCBI lineage: Eukaryota > Viridiplantae > Streptophyta > Magnoliopsida > Apiales > Araliaceae > Aralia > Aralia elata. The sequence goes on along the minus strand of CM068385.1, from coordinate 27,121,019 downwards.
AATCGCAGACTCAGCTTACCCTTTTTACCAAATCTGATTTTTCCCTTCTAAGGAGAGACTTTGAGAAACACAAAACTACCGACGTCGAATTCTCTATTCTGCCGGTGCTTATCTGCGTATTTCTTCTATCTGTCTTGAGCAGCTAACAATCTGACTCTTATCACCTTGACGATCTCAGCAGTTTGTTGTCCCAGTTCAGGTCCCAATAACTGACGTTCGCCAACCTCATCCCAACATAACGGAGTCCTGCACTTTCTTCCATATAACGCTTCATAAGGCAGCATTCCAATGCTTGCGTGATAGCTATTATTATAGGCAAACTCGACTAGTGGTAAATGGTCATCCCAGCTTCCTTTGAAGTCCATGACGCACGCGCGTAACATATCTTCTAACGTTTGTATTGTTCTTTCACTTTGACCATCAGTTTGGGGATGATACGCTGTACTCATTCTCAACTGCGTCCCCATACAAGCTTGCAGACTCCTCCAAAATTTTGATGTGAAACGTGGATCTCTGTCTGACATAATTGATACTGGAACTCCGTGTCTTGAGATAATCTCCTTGACGTATAACTTCGCCAACTGATCTAGGGTGAACCTGATTTTGATCAGCAAGAAATGCGCTGATTTCGTCAGTCTGTCTACGATAACCCATATTGCGTCATAACCCTTCTTAGTAATTGGAAGGCCTACCACAAAATCCATCGTGATATGCTCCCACTTCTATTCTGGTATCTCCAAGGGCTGTAGCAAACCACTTGGCCTCTGATGTTCTGCTTTGACTTTCTGACAAGTTAAGCACTTCGCAACACACTCAGCAACTTCTCTTTTCATATTTGGCCACCAGAAATGTTGTCGAAGATCCTGGTACATTTTTGTACTTCCCGGGTGAACTGAAAATCTTGAACTATGAGCTTCGTTCAAAATCTCTTCTCTGATTTCTTGCACCAACGGAACCCAGATTCTACCTTCAAATCTCAGTAACCCTTCAGTATCGATTTTGAATTTAAGCTCCTCACCCTCAAGCATCCTTCTTCGTATTTTATCACACTCCTCATCTTGGAGTTGCGCTTCCTTTACCGTGGTTACCAAGGTTGGTTGGGTTTCCATTTGGAATAGTTTTTCATTCGGCTCTGCTAGACATTTCACCTCTAACTCCAACTTAGCCATTTCCGCTATGAGCTTCTCCTGAGCGGTTAACAAAGATAACTTCTCCCTACCCTTCCTGCTCAAAGCATCGGCAACCACATTAGCTTTCCCTGGATGGTATAGAATTTCACAATCGTAATCTTTGATCAATTCTATCCATCGCCTCTGACGCATATTCAGATCCTTTTGTGTGAAAATATACTTCAGACTTTTATGGTCTGTATATATTTCACACTTCTCTCCGTAGAGATAGTGCCTCCAAATTTTTAAAGCAAACACCACGGCTGCTAGCTCTAAATCATGGGTCAGATACCCTTTTCCATAATCTTTTAATTGGCGTGAAGCATACGCGATAACCTTACCATTCTGCATAAGAACGCAGTCTAACCCCTTGTGCGATGCGTCACTGTAAACCACAAAATTCCCTGTATTATCTGGTAAAGATAACACAGGTGCTGAAATCAAACGTCTCTTCAACTCTTGAAAACTTTCTTCGCATTTCTCCGTCCAAACGAACTTCACTGATTTCCTTGTCAAATTCGTCAACGGAGAGGCGATCGTGGAGAAATCTTGAATAAAACGCCTATAATAACCCACCAATCCCAAGAAACTCCTTACCTCTGACGGTGTTTTCGGCTGATCCTAGTTCATTACAGCTTCCACTTTCGTCGGATCCACCGAAATCCCGTCTCTATCAATAACATGCCCAGGGAATTGGACACGCTCCAACCAAAATTCACATTTGGAGAATTTCGCATATAATTTCTCCCTCCTTAACGCTTCCAAAGTCACCTTCAGGTGTTCCACATGCTCTTCCTGAGTTTTGGAATATACCAGAATATCGTCTATGAATACCACTACGAATTTATCCAAAAATGGTTTAAACACTCTATTCATTAAATCCATAAACGTTGCAGGTGCGTTTGTTAAACCAAATGACATAACTAAAAACTCATAGTGGCCATATCTAGTTAGGAATGCTGTCTTTGGTATGTCTTCTTTTCTCACCTTCAACTGATGGTACCCACTTTGCAGATATATCTTTGAAAAATATCTTGCTCCCTTCAGCTGATCGAACAGGTCATCGATCCTTGGCAACGGATACTTATTTTTAATCGTGACCTTGTTCAACTCTCTATAATCAATGCAAAGATGCATTGATTCATCTTTCTTCTTAACAAATAACACTGGCGCTCCCCACGGCGAAACGCTCGGTTGAATATACTTCTTGTCTAGCAGCTCTTGCAGTTGCACCATCAACTCCTTTAACTCTATCGGAGCCATTCGATACGGGGCTTTTGATATAGGGGTTGTTCCCGGTGCTAGATCAATCACAAATTTAATTTCCCTATCTGGTGGTAGTCCCGGTAAATCATTAGGGAACACGTCTGCAAAATCCCTAACTACCGGTACCTCCTCCAGCTTTGCACCCACCTTTCGTGTATCAACTATGTAGGCTAGATATCCTACACATCCTTGCCTCAATATCTTCCTGGCCTGCATCATCGTCAGACAACTCGCTTGTCTAGGCGACTTGCTGCCATAAAACACTACCTTTGACGGAGTGATAAGGTTCACACACTTCTTTTGGCAATCAATAGTTGCCCCATGATTGAACAAGCAATCCATTCCTAGAATAACGTCAAACTCCCCAAGTCGAATTGGGATTAAGTTTACCGTCATCACATGACCTTTAATATCTAACTGACAGTTCTTGTGTACAAACTTAACAGGAATCACTTCCGTATTCGCAATTTCTATGTTCATAGGGTAATCTAACTCTTCCTGTGGTAACTCTAATTTTCTAGCAAAATCATCAGATATAAAGGAACACGTAGCACCCGAATCAAATAATACATAAGCATTTACATTATTGACCGGAATGATACCTGATACCACATCCTTTGACTGCATAGCATCCTACACTATCATGTTGAATGTTCGGGCGGTAGGTCGATTAGATGGCGTCAGTCCAGTGATAGTTAAGTTGCCTCCACTGTTGTTTCCCTTTCCTCCGCTTACTCCTCCTGAAGCTTTCTTAGGGCAATCTCGAGCAAAGTAATCCTTCGATCCACAAGTGAAACATGCACCCTTTTTCGGACTGGGGCAATTTGGTGCAATATGACCCTCTTGACCACAATTAAAGCATACCCTCCTGCCCTTCAAGCAAACACCCACGTGATTCTTCCCGCAGTTGCTGCACGCCTCACTTTCTTCTTCTGATTTCCCTGCTGACTTCCCGCAGAAACATTATCATTCCACTTCCTCTTCTGTCCACTGCCACCGTGGCTACTGCTTGCCTTATTCTCATTTTCATTCTTCTTCTTCTTTTGCTCCTGATTGTACTTAGATAGAGCATCACTACCTCCTTCGGCGATAATCGCCTTCTCCAGCACTGCCGCAAATGAATTCAATTGGAACATCGAAACCCGACTAAACAACCAGGGCTTCAGTCCCTGCTCAAACCTTCTAACCTTTCTCTCATCCGTATTGACTTGATATGGCGCAAACCTCGCCAACTAGTTAAATCCGCATATTGATCAGGCACCGTCATCGTACCCTGCTTTAACTCCAGAAATTGCACCTCCATCTGATTCTGTGCACTCATCGGAAAATATGTTTCGAAAAACATCTCTTTGAATCTATCCCACAGAATTACCCTTTGACCACCTCGAGTTTTGTTAGCTTGCCACCAATAGCTAGCTTCTGATTTCAGCATAAATGTTGCAAACGCAGTCTTTTGGTCCTCGCTGACCCTAGCGACGTCAAAAATGTTTTTCATCTCGATGACCCATGTTTGGGCTTCGATCGGATTCATAGACCCTTGAAATTCTGGGGGACCAACAGCCTTGAAGTCTTTGAAAGTCGTGGCCTGAGCTTGGGGTTGGTTTGCAAATGCTTTCGTTAACAAATCCACTAATTGTTGCATTAGATTAGCGTTAGTTTTTTCATTGTTGTTTGTAGATCCCTCAGGAGTTTGTTGACGTGTTGGTCTTCTTCTTGGCGGCATCTTACTGTTAAGAATTTGTGCCATTAGATTATTGCTCAATTACTTAAGCATTTAAGCCTTAACTTAAACATTTATAAATAATCATATAGCACATAGCACATTTGATAAACTTCTGTATTTTATTCATTTACCACTTCAAAACATAACATAAATAGCATCTTAGTTATTTACATCATCTATCCTGAATTCATAATATTTCAGGATTACATCATCATATTCCTCTATTTATCCCATTTGAGATTTACATCATATTAGCTCTCTTAGAAAACAACTTATTATTACTGGTATTCGTGACCTATAACGACATTCCACGTCACATGGTTTCTTCGCGTTCTTGCTTCATGATACGAATCATCGTCCTGCGATCCATCACGTACCACGGTAAATCGTCGAACTGAGTTGGGTAATGAAAAACTCGATCCTGTGCCCTATCCATTGTTGTGTGGAAAACATGCTCCATCTCATCCATCTTGGCTTTCTTTGACTGCATCTCATCCTCAACATGGTCTGTATGATCAGCAGCTTTCATCCACGCGTTCTCAGCTCTAGCACGTTTTGCAGACTCTTCTCTTAGCTCACTCTTCAGTTTCTCCACTTCAGCTGATAACTCTTCTTTTTGGCTCTCTGCCTGTACCAGCTTCCACTCCACGTCCCCAAGACGCATGTCAAGCTCCTCAATCTCATTATTCTTCAGCTCTATGGTGGTCTGACGATCTGCCACCTGCGCCTCCAACTCCTCCACCCTATCCTGCAACTCTATGTTGTGATCATACACCTGCTCATACATCTGAACACATAAGGAAGATAATGGTATCTCCTCAGGGTCTTCTTCCTCCTCCTCAATCTCCTCAGGATCCTCCTCAGGATCAGTCTCAGGCTTGTACTCAGGACCTACAACTATGATCAATAGGGATGGCTCCCTCTGCACTAGCTGCTCTCGGACTACATGAACATCTCGGGGCTCCTCCTCCCTAGCCTGACTGGATCCTCCTATATCAGTCATCTTGCCACCAAAATTTTAAGTTTAATTACTACTCGCGAGCACATAAATTATAACACATAAGTTATAGCACATAAAGTCTTTTATTATTAACCTTCAGTGAATTTCCTTAATTCATTCCTTAGAACTCGATAAGAGTTTTAACACCACTAGATTTTCGTTTCTTAACAAGGCTAACTCCTAAGGTTCCCCACCTAAGGTTCTTAACCTACATCTCTGATACCAACCTGTGACACCCCCAAATCCAGGTACTTCAATTCCTCAGATTTGGTGTTCACTATATCATTTATTCATAACTAACTACCCATAATAAAGGACAATTAAATTAAGCTGAATGAAATATATTCCCACAATAGGGATTACAACTTAAAATCTCTTAAATAAATAAATGCCAGGTCATCTACCTTTATTACAACGTTGCGGAATTAAAACATAAAATTAAACAAGTATTATTACAAAGAACTGAAACAAATAGACTAAACATCTTCATTTGCTCATCTTGCCCTTGCCCTTGCTAGTGGACGGCTCATCCGACTTTTCAGGTTTAACTACAATATTTTATGCAAGTGTGAGCAAACAATTTCCCACAAGTATGATAACAATAACATTTATATGATTAACGGAATAGATCTTAACTGAGGAGTAATAGTCTTTCTGAAATCAATCAACATCAAATCAAAGATCTAAAAGCTCAATAGATAGCTTAGCTCAAGAACTGAATATGGATTCAAGATTAAAAGTGTATCTGAGGGTCATAAGTGTGACGCCCCCAAATCTCTACACTCCCCTGTAGCAGATCTGGTGCTCACGTGAAACTATACATCTATAAATATTCAATAAAATATGACTTCTATCTATCCAAGATTCACAGTATCCCATAACAGGTACTAGTTCCGGCCAGAACGTTGTCTGTGTTTGGATACCCTCACTTAGATATATAGATTCATATCTTATGAATATCTCTTTCATATCAATATTCCCTATCTATCTGACATTCACAGTATTAATGATAAGATTGTCCATAGAACTGAGGGGCGCATTCCGGTAAAGATGGCACCTTACCGGCGCTCACTAAGTGTAACCCCAGAGCTTATAGGAATCTCAACATCATTTAGATACCCTCATTCAGATGTATAGTTCATATAGACACTATATTTAACTTAGTACAACTATTCAAAAGAAATTAAAGATCAGAGTATAACGCATTCTATGACATAAAGGATCGTAATATATTACATAACATTTTGTTCGGTTACATCATTCGTTATACTAAGTTATTACAACAACAAGTCTTTAAAAGACTTAAGGTATTCAACAACAGAAATAAAACTTAATAAGCATATCTTTTCCCCTTATCAGTCCCAGACGTGCTAGGGATATTATCGACGCCGGTTTTTTCGTCCCTTCCGATTTTTAGAATTTTTATTAGATGACGTTTCGGAAAAGGTCCGCATTGATGTCGACGGGGTTTTGAAAGATCGTTTTTTATGATGAGCCAATTAACCAGAGTCGCCAGTTGGTATATTTGAAATGGATGTACCAACTCATCCGAGTTTTCATTTTTTATAAATCGATGGCTCATATGTGACTCCGAATTAATTGATCTGCGAACCGAGATTCATAGAGTTCGGGGGCTTGCTTAAGCGAGGGGAAGGTGTTAGGCACCCCCCGACTTCCGTGAAACACGGTTACCGCAATCTCGATGCTTTCCTATCCTTTAATTCATGAATGTGTGTGTGTGTTTGCGCGCGTGTGTGTGTGTGCCTATGTGAATGTTGTGGTGAGTTTATATGAAAGAATCATTTGGATTTTTAGGGAAAGTCGTGCTTTCTTTTGAGAATGCTTTAGAAAGTCACTTGGTTTATACGAGAAAGCTTTATGAGAAAGGTTTGATTTTAATTGTCAAAACTATGAAATTTTCATTAGGTGTCGTTTTGGCAAAACAAGAGTTTTTTAAACCTTCGTCAAAATAGGAATCGAGATCTATACGTTGCTTTCATAAATAGCATGATGGGCAACTTCTAGGATCTCTTTAACCCTATGCACAAAGATTTAATAAAACGTTACTTATTTTTATAAAATCATTTTTGTGACATTTGAAAACGATTTTTTGTCTTTAGCCTTCTCGTTAAATAGGAATCGTCATTCATTAGCATTTTCAAATTTTAGCCTCGTGATGCTAATAACCTAGTTTGATTGATTTTATGAAAATCTTATCATTTAGCTTTGAAATCAATTTCGTGTCATAAATCAAATCAAGTATTAACATGCGTGGAGCTATTCATGGGCATGTAAGCCATCCGAATAACCCCAACGCCCACAATCACATATTTCACTATTACGGGGCCTTAAACCCGATTTTTTGACTTGATATCGTTTTAAGGCCCGACGATTACATATTTACAATGAAGACTACATCGCTCCTACTACATATATCAAAAAATGTCCATCATCGGATTTGGACCACGGGGTCGCGCTCCTAGGCTCACATCCAACATCGCTACACACCCGCAAGATCCTAAAAATAGCAATCTAAACAATCTATGCACAATACATCATTACAACGAGCTAAAAATTCACCAAATGGACATCATCGGGCCATTAGGAGGAATTCATTCCATTTGGAACCCTCACTAATAGCCCTCAATCCATGGATTCACATCAATATTCAAGAACAACTACATTCAAGATAATTCGGATGACAAAAACCTTGGCAAAAATGGTATAACAAAATGCTAAAACAAAGGATTTTTCACCTTGCAAATAATCCCCACAATATGTATGAATTTGTGTATTGAATAGAGTGGAAAATATGAGATGTAATCTCACAAAATGGGTACAATTTCTCACTATTTCTCACTCTTTTCTCTCTTAATTTCTGTTGTTTTCTTCTTCTTTCCGAACTGCTGCCGCCTGACTTTTTCTCCTCTCCCTGTTTCTGTATGCAAAATGGCCTGATAAGGGGCTGCCCTAGGCAGCCGCAGATAGATCCGCGGCTGGCCGCAGATCAATCCGCGGCTGGCCGCTGATTGATCTGTGGCTAGCCTCGGTTTCTTCGCGTCCGCCGCGCACTTCAGCCCGCCGCGCACTTTAGTTTATTTTAATCATTGGCCGCAGATCAATCCGCGGCTGGCTGACTTGACCTTCTCAATTTTTGCACTGCACCTCGATTCTCGTGTCGTACCATTGGTTTTCGTTGAGAGGCTTATATTTTGCAATCTGGGAACCGCCGGCAAACGTGCCACGTCATCCGGGAATGCCCATTTCGGACAGCCTTGTTGTCACGTCGGTTTCGGTTGTAAATCATCGCGGTGGTGTCGGATGTTCGTACTTGTTCATCCTTTGCTCTCGCAGGCCAGTTCATTTGTCGAATTTGCCCTCCTGTCAGGGTTAGTATACGACATGCAAAATTTGGGTGTCTACAGCTGCCCCTCTTTATCATGTTTATGAAATGTTTAAATGAAATGAACATGATAAAGAAATAGACACCCGATGCATGAATGACAGGGCAGAAGAATGACAATACTTACGTGATGCAACACATACAACTTATGATGCAACGCAAGATGTAAGGCATGCAACACATTCGTAAAGGTGTCAATGCATCAATCCCTGACCTGTCGCTCGTCTCGTAATCGCCGGGTCTCGTATCCGATCGATTGTCCTGTGAGTGCCGGGTCTCGTATCCGGTCACCCCTCTCGTAATCACCTTATTCCATCCCATTGTCATCAAAGGAAGTTATTCTCCTGACTAGCTTTGAAGGGCATCCTTGGAGTTCGTCCTCGTACGTCGTTCTTGGAAACCATCGCTTTTGACTCTGATAGGCTAGGACCTTGACACCTAACCTGCATGGATCACGTACAGAATTATCATCTATTCAATGCATGTGACATAACATTTAAAATATAAATTTGATGAAAAAATGACCCCTGTACAGTCTTTTGATACGGTTCCACAGGTGTCACCGTTCGTCGGGGTTTGCTTGGATCTCAGCCCTTCCCAGGGGTCATTGATTATTTGGATACCAACCCTTACCAGGGGTTCGTTGATCGCCGGTTATCGTCGTCGGTCGATCGTCTCGTCGGGGACGGGTTTCATCGCCGGTCACCCATCTCGTAATCGCCGGTTATCGTCGTTGGTCGATCGTCTCGTCGGGGCCGGGTTTCGTCGCCGGTCACCCATCTCGTAACCGCCGGGTATCGTCGCCGATCGATCGTCTCGTCGGGGCCGGGTTTCGTCGCCGGTCACCCATCTCGTAATCGCCGGTTATCGTCGCCGGTCGATCGTCTCGTCGGGGCCGGGTTTCATCGCCGGTCACCCATCTCGTAACCGCCGGTTATCGTCGCCGGTCGATCGTCTCGTCGGGGCCGGGTTTCGTCGCCGGTCACCCATCTCGTAGCCCCCGGTTATCGTCGCCGGTTGATTATCTTGTCGGAGCCGGTTTTCGTCGCCGGACATCCATCTCGTAATCGCTGGTTATCGTCGCCGGTCGATTGTCTTGTCGGGGCCGAGTATCGTCGCCGGTCACCCATCTCGTAACCCCCGGTTATCGTCGCCGGTTGGTTATCTTGTCGGAGCCGGTTTTCGTCGCCGGACATCCATCTCGTAATCGTCGGTTATCGTCACCGGTCGATTGTCTTGTCGGGGCCGGGTATCGTCGCTGGTCACCCATCTCGTAACCCCCGGTTATCTTCGCCGGTTGGTTATCTTGTCGGAGCCGGTTTTCGTCGCCGGACATCCATCTCGTAATCGCCGGTTATCGTCGCCGGTCGATTGTCTCGTCGGGGCCGGGTATCGTCGCCGGTCACCCATCTCGTAACCCCCGGTTATCGTCGCTGGTTGGTTATCTTGTCGGAGCCGGTTTTCGTCGCCGGACATCCATCTCGTAATCGCCGGTTATCGTCGCCGGTCGATTATCTTGTCGGGGCCGGGTATCGTCGCCGGACACCCATCTCGTAACCCCCGATTATCGTCGCCGATTGGTTATCTTGTCGGAGCCGGTTTTCGTCGCCGGACATCCATCTCGTAATCGCCGGTTATCGTCGCCGGTCGATTGTCTTGTCGGGGCCGGGTATCGTCGCCGGTCACCCATCTCGTAACCCCCGGTTATCGTCGCCGGTCACCCATCTCGTAACCCCCGGTTATCGTCGCCGGTTGGTTATCTTGTCGGAGCCGGTTTTCGTCGCCGGACATCCATTTCGTAATCGCCGGACATCCATCTCGTAATCGCCGGTTATCGTCGCCGGTCGATTGTCTCGTCGGGGCCGGGTATCGTCGCCGATCACCCATCTCGTAACCCCCGGTTATCGTCGCTGGTTGGTTATCTTGTCGGAGCCGGTTTTCGTCGCCGGACATCCATCTCGTAATCGCCGGTTATCGTCGCCGGTCGATTGTCTTGTCGGGGCCGGGTATCGTCGCATGTCACCCATCTCGTAAACCCCGGTTATCGTCGCCGGTTGGTTATCTTGTCGGAGTCGGTTTTCGTCGCCGAACATCCATCTCGTAATCGCCGGTTATCGTCGCCGGTCGATTGTCTCGTCGGGGCCGGGTATCGTCGCCGGTCACCCATCTCGTAACCCCCGGTTATCGTCGCCGGTTGGTTATCTTGTCGGAGCCGGTTTTCGTCGTCGGACATCCATCTCGTAATCGCCGGTTATCGTCGCCGGTCGATTGTCTTGTCGGGGCCGGGTATCATCGCCGGTCACCCATTTCGTAACTGCCGGTTATCGTCGCCGGTTGGTTATCTTGTCAGAGCCGGTTTTCGTCGCCGGACATCCATCTCGTAATCGCCGGTTATCGTCGCCGGTCGATTGTCTTGTCGGGGCCGGGTATCGTCGCCGGTCACCCATTTCGTAACCGCCGGGTATCGTCGCCGGTCGATTGTCTTGGATCTCAGCCCCTCCCAGGGTGGTTAGTTGTTTGGATCTCAGCCCTTCCCAGGGTGTTAGTTGTTTGGATACCAGCCCTTCCCAGGGGTCATTGATTGGTTGGATACCAGCCCTTCCCAGGGGTCGTCTGTTGGTTGGATACCAGCCCTTCCCAGGGGTCATTGATTGGTTGGATACCAGCCCTTCCCAGGGGTCATTGATTGGATTTGAGTGATTTTTGATTTGATTTTTTTTTTCTTTGAAATGGGATGTGTGATCGGCTTCATGTCCTGGATCACCCACCAACATCGTCCACGTATCATGCCGCAAAAGCCATCACAGTCTGATCATTTGTGAGGTTGAAAGCGACGTGCTTGTACTTTCCTGAGATTTTCATTTTGATCGTACCTGCATGCATGAAAAAGATGGTATGCATGATCTGGCAGATATGTTATGGACAGATGCATGTGCACAACATATGTTTAGATAGAAATGACCCCTGTTCAGTCAAATGATACGATTCGACAGTCGTCGTTGTTTGCCAACATCTGATTGGATCACGCCTCGTCGTGAAGTGTAGTTTCTAGACTTCAACCCTGGTCTGGTACTCTGTCTGCTCTTGGTCGTCTTCATTTCATCGAGTTGAGGCAGTCTGTTTCGCTCTCTATGATGATCGACAGCTATGTCGGCTCCTTGGCCTTTTGATCATTTCTGCTGGCCGATATGTTGTTGTCTTGCATTATATCATCCTTGTATATGCTCATGCACATGGATCATTTGGATGTCGAGGCAGTGATAGTTAGGATTGGGGAGAGGCCTAATGATGAGAGGTTCTGTGCAGCCTCAGCTTCCTTCCATTTCACGATTCTTAACTGCCCCTGCCTTGGCGCGGGTTGTTACCAAGAATTTCTATCGAAAACTCGCGATGCCGACCGTGCTGAATTATCCACAGCTCTGCAAGATCCTGCATATCAGATGACTAACAAATGCCAAAACTTGAAGGCTCGGGCCGTTAGTGTTAGTTCAACACAAAGATATTATAATATTGACAAAAATGCAGTTAAAGCACATGAAATTGAATATCTGTTGATCGCACAATCTAGCTAGTTGTGAACCGTGAATGTACTAGATTGGAATTTTATTTTATTTATTTAATTTATTTTTTTTCTTTTTTTTTTTCAATCCCTCGTGAGTTGATGATTTTCTATTTAACGAGTTATGAAATCGTAAGAACACCTTCAAGCATTCATGGTCATTGTACGTGAGTAAGGTCGAATTCAAAAGAACTACCCTCCCTCGTCAAAGGTATCCTGTCTCCATTCTCGACAACGTTCTTAGCAGGATTGACGTCATATGACAAATGCACTGTGCGATGCAACACTCAGTAGGGGTTTCTCTTCTATGACTTCTTGTTTAAGGCCGAGAGTTTTTTTCGTATTATCTTTTCTTTTTATTAGCCCACTTCACTTGTCTCGTTTTCTTAGGCTATTCAAAGTTACCCATTTAACGAGTTTTGGACCAATGACTCCCAAACCAGACGGTTTTGGGGCATTAAGTGTACAGACACCCCTTCGGGTTTATTTACTCGAGTAACAAAGGCCACGGTTCGAGACAAGCTGGTGGTCTGCCCCATTCATTCTTTGCTTGACCTTGCGCAAGATTCGTTTTCTTAGGCTTGAGTTACCCATGTAGCGAGTGTTAGGCCGGTGACTCCCAAACCAGACGGCTTTAGGGCACCAGATGCAGAGACACCCCTTAGGCTTAATTACTCGAGTAGCCCATGCCACGATTCGAATCTGCTCGGGCCTCCCCTACTGTAATGCTCGTTTTCTTAGGCTCTGAGTTACCCATGTAACGAGTGTTGGGCCAGCGACTCCCAAACCAGATGGCTTTAGGGCACCAGGTGTAGAGACACCCCTCGGGCTTAATTACTCGAATAACCCAGGCCACGATTCGAGACATTAGCTTGATAATCATTTATCGTCTGACCTCTTGATATTGATCATTATTGATTGTCTGACTACGTGTTAATGGCCATCAACATCGTCATAGTTTTATACCCCACAACTGAAAGTTTGTGCAAATGCAAAATGAAGGCTGTCACATGAGGTCGATTCTGTCGTAAACGTTGCTTTGCATTAAGGCTTTGTACCCGATCAAAAGGTTGAATAGCCTTCTTCGTCTAATCATACCCACGATCGTGCCCCACGGTTGCTTGTCAGAGTTAATCCGATTCATATCAAGTCAAATAAAATCTCCTTTCACGCGGGTCATCGTATCCCGGGAAACTATGCTTGACAAATGCCAGATGATCGTACCGTTGAATATTGAATTGACATGAGGTAGCATTTAATGATGATTGTGCATGTTGATGGGATTGTTGCATGGGTGCCAATTTGCACGTCATCATTTCCTGGGTAGTTGACAAATGCCCCAGTGTTAAGTTGCTTTTCTTGTGATCTCCCTCGTACTGGTTGCATCGGTATCTCGCTGGGCTGACAAAAGATCCTGTCCTTTGACTTGTTGAAAGGTTTGGGGGATTTTTGGAGGATTTTTTTTTGTTTTTTTTTGTTTTTTTTTTGGTGGTTGAATATGCCCCTACTTCGGGTTCTTTGTGATCATTAGGGGTTCTGATGTTTGATGGCTATGGTTTGATCCAAGTTGGGTTTGGGTTTGTCTTCGACCCATCCTTTGATCTCGTCAAGCGTATTGTCGATATCTGTCTCGCCCTGCTCAATCCCCATTAGATCGAAATCTAGCTCTATACCAAAATCGTGATCCTCCTTCAAATTTGGCCTATCGCTTGTCAGGCTAGAATGCCTCAAATCGGGGTACCTGAAATAAAACAGAAATGCTTGTCATATATATAAAACATTTCAGCACATGATCTTCTTTTTGGATAACATGACAAAGTGACATGAGCGTGCAGGGATTTGAAATAAAACTCAGAATTTTAAAACCCATTGATCCTCTACTGGCTGGGATTCACTGCCATACTCCTGGATTTACCCCTTCCTGGATATCACCTGCTGCACGGTCCAACTGGCCACGGTGAGGTCAAGCAATGGGGCTCATTAGGAGGTGCATGGATCGCATTGGCATGGATCTGGCATTGATGGCATTTCCTGACATGAGCATCGCAGTCAGTTTTCATGGTTAGCCAGTAGTGACTCGTTCACATGATTTTCTTTGTCAAAAATGTTCTGCTCATATGGGCTCCGCACACATCGCTATGTACTTCGTTCATTTGTCTGTGGGCTTCTTTGGCTTCCAGATATCTCAGCAGTCCCGTAGCTAGGTCCCATTTATGCAAATCGTCTCCGCTTAGGAAGAATTTCACTGCCCATCTTTGGATTCTCTTTCCTCGGTCAGATCTGCATTTTCGGGAGAGGAGCTGTCTTGGAGGAAATCTTTAATGTTTTGACACCAAGCCCATTTAGGAGGGGCGTCACTATGGGAGATCTCTCCGATCTGATCCTCATAGGCCGGACAAGTCTGTACCGCAATTCCCAGGGCTAATCTCAGTCCTAGGATGCATCCCTCGTATTTGGCCGTATTGTTGGAGTGGCAGAACTGTAATTTCATGGCTACCGGCTTCTGCCATTTGGATGGGTGGAGTATGGACTTTACGGCCTCTCAGTTGGGTTCTAGGGGCAATCTCACAAAACAAACAAGGGTCGTAGTTTACTACTGTGCCAGTTACAAGTTGGCAAATGCATGTCAACACTGATGCCTGATTATTATTCATTTTTTTTTCCTCTTTTTTCTCTCTTTTTTTTTTTTTTTTTGGTGGTCGAATATGCCCCTACTCCGGGTTCTTTGTGATCGTTATGCCACGCTTTCACGGTTCTCTAACCTTATCCTGCAAAACAAGGTCAGTGTTTGATGACAGGATAGTATTTAGAAATTTTAGAAAACCCTGGTACGTGGTATGGATGGCCTTCCTGCAAAACCATGTCAGTATTCTCTTTATATGTGCAGGTGATGTAATCACATGATACAGGACATATTTATTATGATGATGTCGGTATGACAGTTGTATGCCATTTACATGACATTTATTTATTTGACTGAACGATAAAAGAGCATGAAGAAGCTTCCCTTTCGTTAGGTTTATCAGAGGCTGACCTACCCTAGGGTTACTCTCGCGGGCTTTTTGGCATGAAGGTCCCCAAATCTTCGCAATCTACTCGACTGAATCCTTTCGATTGGAGCGGATTTGGGTGGTGCGTTTCCTGAGCCATCTCCGGGGAGCAGCCCCTTCGAGTCCAGTAATAAGCAACCGACAGGTTCGCCTCAGGAGGAGGTACTCTCTCAACATACATTCACATTCATCGTCCTCACCGTATGCAAATGATTTCTTTTAAAGTAAAATAATTCCATTCAATCATTCATTCATTGGGCAAAACACACATTCACACAACAAAAGGTAAATAAAATCAAAATATCGCACACGCACACATTTTATGAATTTTTGAAGGATAGGATAGCATCAAGATTTGAACGCGGCTTAAGCCCTCTAATGGTCCCCAGCAGAGTCGCCAGCTGTCGACGCCGGTTTTTTCGTCCCTTCCGATTTTTAGCCTTTTTATTAGATGACGTTTCGGAAAAGGTCGGCATTGATGGCGACGGGGTTTTGAAAGATCGTTTTTTTATGATGAGCCAATTAACCAGAGTCGCCAGTTGGTATATTTGAAATGGATGTACCAACTCATCCGAGTTTTCGTTTTTTATAAATCGATGGCTCATATGTGACTCCGAATTAATTGGTCTGCGAACCGAGATTCATAGAGTTCGGGGGCTTGCTTAAGCGAGGGAAGGTGTTAGGCACCCCCCGACTTCCGTGAAACACGGTTACCGCAATCTCGATGCTTTCCTATCCTTTAATTCATGAATGTGTGTGTGTGTATGTGCGCGTGTGTGTATGTGTGCCTATGTGAATGTTGTGGTGAGTTTATATGAAAGAATCATTTGGATTTTTAGGGAAAGTCGTGCTCTCTTTTGAGAATGCTTTAGAATGTCACTTGGTTTATACGAGAAAGTTTTATGAGAAAGGTTTGATTTTAATTGTCAAAACTATGAAATTTTCATTAGGTGTCGTTTTGGCAAAACAAGAGTTTTTTAAACCTTCGTCAAAATAGGAATCGAGATCTATACGTTGCTTTCATAAATAGCATGATGGGCAACTTCTAGGATCTCTTTAACCCTATGCACAAAGATTTAATAAAACGTTACTTATTTTTATAAAATCATTTTTGTGACATTTGAAAACGATTTTTTGTCTTTAGCCTTCTCGTTAAATAGGAATCGTCATTCATTAGCATTTCCAAATTTTAGCCTCGTGATGCTAATAACTTAGTTTGATTGATTTTATGAAAATCTTATCATTTAGCTTTGAAATCAATTTTGTGTCATAAATCAAATCAAGTATTAACATGCGTGGAGCTATTCATGGGCATGTAAGCCATCCGAATAACCCCAACGCCCACAATCACATATTTCACTATTACGGGGCCTTAAACCCGATTTTTTGACTTGATATCGTTTTAAGGCCCGACGATTACATATTTACAATGAAGACTACATCGCTCCTACTACATATATCAAAAAATGTCCATCATCGGATTTGGACCACGGGGTCGCGCTCCTAGGCTCACATCCAACATCGCTACACACCCGCAAGATCCTAAAAATAGCAATCTAAACAATCTATGCACAATACATCATTACAACGAGCTAAAAATTCACCAAATGGACATCATCGGGCCATTAGGAGGAATTCATTCCATTTGGAACCCTCAGTAATAGCCCTCAATCCATGGATTCACATCAATATTCAAGAACAACTACATTCAAGATAATTCGGATGACAAAAAGCTTGGCAAAAATGGTATAACAAAATGCTAAAACAAAGGATTTTTCACCTTACAAATAATCCCCACAATATGTATGAATTTGTGTATTGAATAGAGTGGAAAATATGAGATGTAATCTCACAAAATGGGTATAATTTCTCACTATTTCTCACTCTTTTCTCTCTTAATTTCTGTTATTTTCTTCTTCTTTCCGAACTGCTGCCGCCTGCCTTTTTCTCCTCTCCCTGTTTCTGTATGCAAAATGGCCTGATAAGGGGCTGCCCTAGGCAGCCCCAGATAGATCCGCGGCTGGCCGCAGATCAATCCGCGGCTGGCCGCAGATTGATCTGCGGCTGGCCTTGGTTTCTCCGCGCCCGCCGCGCACTTCAGCCCGCCGCGCACTTTAGTTTATTTTAATCATTGGCCGCAGATCAATCCGCGGCTGGCTGGCTTGACCTTCTCAATTTTCGCACTGCACCTCGATTCTCGTGTCGTACCGTTGGTTTTCATTGAGAGGCTTATATTTTGCAATCTGGGAACCGCCGACAAACGTGCCACGTCATCCGGGAATGCCCATTTCGGACAGCCTTGTTGTCACGTCAGTTTCTGTTGTAAATCGTCGCAGTGGCGTCGGATGTTCGTACTTGTTCATCCTTTGCTCTCGCAGGCCGGTTCATTTGCCGAATTTGCCCTCCTTTCAGGGTTAGTATACGATGTGCAAAATTTGGGTGTCTACAGATATCATTTACAGCTGCAAAAGAAGATATGCGCAAGAATGAGCTACAAAAGCTCAGCAAGTTCATTTGAATATATAAACACCATGTGTTTGATTTGAAAGATATCAACAATGTATACTGAGGGTTCTGTATAAGAACCATATATTTCATTTAGTTCTATCAGTCTTTAAAGACTTAGAACCATTTGAGTTTTGGATATCTGGTAGGTGATCAACCTCACCAATATCCTAGGAGTATGCATATCATCCTACCATTTGTGGTCAATATATTATCGACATTTATTGGCCTTCCTATGAAGGCAATTCCATTTACTCAGTATAGATATCTTACCAAACAATTTGGTTTGACACAACAATTTACGCTCGAATAAACAATATATGAATAATGATTCATTTCTTAAGTTATGCTGAACAAGAAGCAATAACTTCACAATAATTGATAGCAAGATGTATAATACTTGCTTAAATATAACAAAGTTGGGAGACTTGCCTTAGCGTAGCTCACTATAATTTAGTACGATCGGTCAACGCACGTAGTCTACGTATACCAATAATAAGCGTTAGCACGTATATAAACATGTATCACGTTAATCTAAACAAGTTTCATTAAGGTTCGACGTTGATTCGATATCTCGGTCGCGTCCTTAATGGCTAAACACATAGATTGTTCGATAAAACTTCATTTAGAAGTCGAATTATTAGTCTAAATAATTTAATTATTATTTCTAACATTTTTAGAAGCTTGGTATTATTTTTAAATAATTTTCAGAAGCTTGGAAGTATTTTTAAATAATTTTACAAGCTTAGGAATATTTTTAAATGATTTAATTATCATTTAGAATAATTTTAAAACATTTAATATGTTATTTAAATGATTTATTTATCATTTAGAATATTTTTTGATACTTAAAATATTATTTAAATGATTTATTTATCATTTATAATATTTTTAGAAAGATAGAATATAATTTAAATGATTCATTTTATTATTAATAATATTTTTAGACTTTATTTTATCATTAAAATAATTTATTTATTACTTACCATAATTTTTAAAACTTAATTGGATATTTAAATGATTTAATTATCATTTAAAGTAATTTTTAAATACTTAATATATTATTTAAATGATTTATTTATCATTAATAATATTTAAATATTTAATATTTTATTTAATTATTATATATAATAATTTTATTTACCTTAATATTATTTTTAAATAATTAATATAATTATTTAATAATTTAATATCATTTTTAAATAATTAAAACAATTATTAAATAATTTATCATAATTATTATTTATTATTTAATTAAATTAAATAATATATCAGAATATATAAAAATATTAAAAATAAATTTTTATAATTTAAAAATGAATTTTCGAATTTATTTATTAATTATTAATAATTATTTAATATTTATTTATTATTTTATAATTTATTTAATTAATTTTTATTTTATTTTTATTAAAAATCCGTCGCTAAAGGGCTTTAGCGACGGTCTGCATAGAATAATAAGTTTCTGGGTTTGAGGATGAATTTCGTCGCTAAAGGTGTTCTTCATGAAGAACAGTTGGTCATTGTCCAACAGGGACTTTTGACCTCAAATTAATCTCAGCTTGTTTGATGTTTGGGTTTGATTTTTGTTTGTTGTTATAGCTAACATGGCAGTGTACAACGACATATCAAAATCCATCTCAAATTATATCATATCATGCTTTAAATTTGATGGTCAAACCACCGGGTTCAAACTGTTCTTGAGTTTCTGGGTTACCCAGAAACTCAAGCAGTCATGGTCAGTCAACATGGTTTGACCATGAATAACTTTGATTCTGTGTTTGCTAAATGTGTTTTGATGATTCAATATTGTAGTTTACATACCAAATAACATGTCTAACACAAGAAACAACATATTAAATATCATCTAGGTCATTTCTGGGTTGATCAAAAGTCTGACATCCAACTGTCAGACATTCATATGATTTCTGGGTTACCCGAAAATCAGTCCCCCATGGTCGGTCAACGGGTTTTGACCATTAATAACTTCTATCCTAGAGATAATTTAACCATTCTACCAATTGGATCTTAAAGCTAACATGGCAAACTACTGATTCATGCTTTAAAACACATCAAACAAATATTTTAAGCCGATCAAAATCTCTGACAAAAAGGCCTGTCAGACTGTTCTTGACTGCCAAGAACAGTTTGAGTTTTTGGCTTGATTTTCATATCTAGATGTTATGTAAACATGTTTTAACCGCCCAGATCACTAAATAACATATTAATAAGGATTCCTAAACATCTAAAACACAAAAATTTTGCAGGCTTGGAGATTAAACATAAATTAGGGTTTGCACCTTTTTCTTCAAAGTTTTAATTCCTAGCTTCTGATTCTGAACTTGAGGTTGCTGGGGCTTGATATGGTATGTTTCTATGTGTATAAGCTTTGAAATTTCGTAGGCTTGCATGATCAGATCTGATTCTATTTATAGTGTCTTGAATTAGGGTTTCCTAGGCTAAATTTCCAAATTTTTGCCTCCATAAATATCTAGGCTTGGGACTTGTGTTACTCAAACCTGATCTTGGGCACCTACTTGTGCTGGAGTGTGTCAAGCACAAGCTTGCACACTCCTAGCTTCATTTTCATTGGCTAGGATTTTAATTTTGATTTATTTTACCTACTAATTAAATCTAGATTTTTGTTAATCATGATTAGGATGTTAAATTAAGTTTAGTAATACCCTAATTATGATATTATATCACAATTAAGATTTATAACTCCATAATTTAGTGTTCTTGAATCAAATTAGGGCTTTAGGGTTTTCTAATTAGGGTTTAGGGTTTTCAATCCTACAATTAGGGTTTTAATCTTTCGTTTAGGGTTTAGTTTAATCTTAATGGTTCATAATTAACATTATGATTCATTATTTAAATCTTAATTATATTAATTAAGATTATTGTACAATAATTAGGGTTTTAATCGATCAATTCGGACAACTATTACAATTTAGGGTTTTCAACTTAGGGTTTCTATTTCCTGAAAGTAGTATGCACGCAAGCCAATCATATTTGATATGATGTAGCATATACTTTGTAATCTTATTCGGTTATTAAAGGCATTTTACTTTATCTACATGGTGCTGTTATATTAAATGTGATAAACTCATAGTTTTGAGCAATGCTTTTAGAATCATGATGGTGATCATGCTAATGAGATCTAAATTCAAGATAGCTCACAAACTAAAATCGTTCCTAATCGATGGATTACTAAAAAGGGAATTAGTGAATCCGGATAGATTAGTACATACGTTGCTTGCTCTTATGAAGAGGATGATTGATCTCATAATCATTTGTGTGGAGACACTAAAGCAAGTATGTAGGTGCTTATTAGAGAATAAGTTCACTGAACGTGGCTCGCTAAGGAATACCTAATGGAGTTTTACTCGCCTGTCAATAGGAATTCCTCTAGTGATAGTAGTACAAGTGATCCTTGGACTTGAGATCATCATAGTATCTTGTGTGTGATGAGTTATACTTTGACATGTCCCTTAAGATCCTTAGGGTATATCAAAGGGTATGATTGGGTATAATAAGTTATACATGGAGATAGGTGAATGATCAACAAAGAATCTACCACTTCTAGTAAAAAGAGAGAATGTCCTATGTGATTCGATAAATGACGACTCAGAAGTCTTTGGCCAAAGCAGAATGAAATTAGAAAGGGAGTTTCTAATTTGCATTAATCAGAGTTGTGCATTTCAGAATCGAAATACATATAATTAAATAAAATAAGAATTGACAGTAATTCCATTTCTTATATTTAATTGGGACATTGTATGGTAGAAGGATTGAATTGTACGGTAACTATTCATTGAAAGGTTCTTTTATGATTAATGTTGAAATCTATATTATCTGGAAAGTCGTTGATCGCTAAGGGGGCTTACCCTTATTGTAGAATAAATATTATTTATTTAAATGAATTAAATAGTTTAATTTATTTATTTAAATAAGATTAGAATTGTTCTAATTGATTTATTCACAACCGGTTTAATATGGAGAACCTAAAGGGTCACAACCGCAAAAGGAAAATATTTATTTAAGAAGTAAATGACATAATTGTAATAATAAGTTAAGTGTATTTAAATTAGTCTATGGAGATAGAATAAATTAAATAGCTTAATATTTATTATTTAATATTTTAGAAATATTAAATATAAATTAATAAGAGGAGTCTTATTATTATTATTACTATTACTATTATTTAATTCCTAATAGGGATTGGGAATTAATTAATAGAAGTACTCTCACATGAATTCCTAATTGGATTAGGAGTTTTAATTAAAGGAGTTTAATTAGAATAGAAACCCTAATCCTAAATAGTTTAGGGAAGGGTTTTCCTACATCTATAAATAAGAGAAGTTTTATCATAGATTAGGGTTACACACTCTTGCATAAGAATTGTAGAGAGTACTTACAATTTCTATAGAGATAGAAACTAGGGTTTTGCCAACACCCATCTTCTTGAACAAGTATTATTTCTTGGTGGATCACCTCTAGAGGCCAAACACTTGGGTGGCTAACGTTGATCAAAGGAAAGAATTTAATCGGTGGAATTCAAGGAGAACGCGAAGGAATTGGAGGTGAACTTGTACCTGAGGAAGCTAGAATTCTACAAGGGTATAATTCTTATTCTCCATCTCTTTCGTTTAATTAATAATTGTGCATAAAGAAGGATCATGGTGATGGTTTGTATAAAATTTTAAAATCTGATTTTATCGCGCTTCCGCTTTATTAATGTAATTTGATTGTATGTTCGCGTTATACAAACCTAACAGTGGTATCAAGAGCCAAACTTTATGCGAATTATTAATTGTTTTGATTCTGTATATACATTGATATGTGTTAAGAACAATTTAATTGGGCATAATTATTTGTGTAAAATTATTTTATTTATTTTTTTATTTATTTTGATTTTATTTATTTTCAATTAAGATAAAAGGTTTATTTTGAATTGGAATATAATTAAAATTAAAAGTTTTATTTGAACTTGGAATTGGATTCTACGTTAGCTAGAATAAAGGAGTTTATTCATATATGGAATAGGATTCCATGTTTCCTAGAATAAAGGAGTTTATTCATATATGAAATAGGATAATAGGATTCCATGTTTCCTAGAATAAAGGAGTTTATTCACATATGGAATAAGATTCCATGTTTCCTAGAATAAAGGAGTTTATTCACATATGGAATAGGATTCCATGTTTCCTTAAAAAATAAAGATGTTTATTTTGATAAGGAATAAGATTCAACATATTTTATTTTCCAACAATTTTAAGTTAAAAAACAAAAAGGCCTGTCAGACTGTTCTTGACTGCCAAGAACAGTTTGAGTTTTTGGCTTGATTTTCATATCTAGATGTTATGTAAACATATTTTAACCGCCCAGATCACTAAATAACATATTAATAAGGATTCCTAAACATCTAAAACACAAAAATTTTGCAAGCTTGGAGATCAAACATAAATTAGGGTTTGCACCTTTTTCTTCAAAGTTTTAATTCCTAGCTTCTGATTCTGAACTTGAGGTTGCTGGGGCTTGATATGGTATGTTTCTATGTGTATAAGCTTTGAAATTTCGTAGGCTTGCATGATCAGATCTCATTCTATTTATAGTGTCTTGAATTAGGGTTTCCTAGGCTAAATTTCCAAATTTTTGCCTCCATAAATATCTAGGCTTGGGACTTGTGTTACTCAAACCTGATCTTGGGCACCTACTTGTGCTGGAGTGTGTCAAGCACAAGCTTGCACACTCCTAGCTTCATTTTCATTGGCTAGGATTTTAATTTTGATTTATTTTACCTACTAATTAAATCTAGATTTTTGTTAATCATGATTAGGATGTTAAATTAAGTTTAGTAATACCCTAATTATGATATTATATCACAATTAAGATTTATAACTCCATAATTTAGTGTTCTTGAATCAAATTAGGGCTTTAGGGTTTCTAATTAGGGTTTAGGGTTTTCAATCCTACAATTAGGGTTTTAATCTTTCGTTTAGGGTTTAGTTTAATCTTAATGGTTCATAATTAACATTATGATTCATTATTTAAATCTTAATTATATTAATTAAGATTATTGTACAATAATTAGGGTTTTAATCGATCAATTCGGACAACTATTACAATTTAGGGTTTTCAACTTAGGGTTTCTATTTCCTGAAAGTAGTATGCACGCAAGCCAATCATATTTGATATGATGTAGCATATACTTTGTAATCTTATTCGGTTATTAAAGGCATTTTACTTTATCTACATGGTGCTGTTATATTAAATGTGATAAACTCATAGTTTTGAGCAATGCTTTTAGAATCATGATGGTGATCATGCTAATGAGATCTAAATTCAAGATAGCTCACAAACTAAAATCGTTCCTAATCGATGGATTACTAAAAAGGGAATTAGTGAATCCGGATAGATTAGTACATACGTTGCTTGCTCTTATGAAGAGGATGATTGATCTCATAATCATTTGTGTGGAGACACTAAAGCAAGTATGTAGGTGCTTATTAGAGAATAAGTTCACTGAACGTGGCTCGCTAAGGAATACCTAATGGAGTTTTACTCGCCTGTCAATAGGAATTCCTCTAGTGATAGTAGTACAAGTGATCCTTGGACTTGAGATCATCATAGTATCTTGTGTGTGATGAGTTATACTTTGACATGTCCCTTAAGATCCTTAAGGTATATCAAAGGGTATGATTGGGTATAATAAGTTATACATGGAGATAGGTGAATGATCAACAAAGAATCTACCACTTCTAGTAAAAAGAGAGAATGTCCTATGTGATTCGATAAATGACGACTCAGAAGTCTTTGGCCAAAGCAGAATGAAATTAGAAAGGAGTTTCTAATTTGCATTAATCAGAGTTGTGCATTTCAGAATCGAAATACATATAATTAAATAAAATAAGAATTGACAGTAATTCCATTTCTTATATTTAATTGGGACATTGTATGGTAGAAGGATTGAATTGTACGGTAACTATTCATTGAAAGGTTCTTTTATGATTAATGTTGAAATCTATATTATCTGGAAAGTCGTTGATCGCTAAGGGGGCTTACCCTTATTGTAGAATAAATATTATTTATTTAAATGAATTAAATAGTTTAATTTATTTATTTAAATAAGATTAGAATTGTTCTAATTGATTTATTCACAACCGGTTTAATATGGAGAACCTAAAGGGTCACACCGCAAAAGGAAAATATTTATTTAAGAAGTAAATGACATAATTGTAATAATAAGTTAAGTGTATTTAAATTAGTCTATGGAGATAGAATAAATTAAATAGCTTAATATTTATTATTTAATATTTTAGAAATATTAAATATAAATTAATAAGAGGAGTCTTATTATTATTATTACTATTACTATTATTTAATTCCTAATAGGGATTGGGAATTAATTAATAGAAGTACTCTCACATGAATTCCTAATTGGATTAGGAGTTTTAATTAAAGGAGTTTAATTAGAATAGAAACCCTAATCCTAAATAGTTTAGGGAAGGGTTTTCCTACATCTATAAATAAGAGAAGTTTTATCATAGATTAGGGTTACACACTCTTGCATAAGAATTGTAGAGAGTACTTACAATTTCTATAGAGATAGAAACTAGGGTTTTGCCAACACCCATCTTCTTGAACAAGTATTATTTCTTGGTGGATCACCTCTAGAGGCCAAACACTTGGGTGGCTAACGTTGATCAAAGGAAAGAATTTAATCGGTGGAATTCAAGGAGAACGCGAAGGAATTGGAGGTGAACTTGTACCTGAGGAAGCTAGAATTCTACAAGGGTATAATTCTTATTCTCCATCTCTTTCGTTTAATTAATAATTGTGCATAAACAAGGATCATGGTGATGGTTTGTATAAAATTTTAAAATCTGATTTTATCGCGCTTCCGCTTTATTAATGTAATTTGATTGTATGTTCGCGTTATACAAACCTAACAGTGGTATCAAGAGCCAAACTTTATGCGAATTATTAATTGTTTTGATTCTGTATATACATTGATATGTGTTAAGAACAATTTAATTGGGCATAATTATTTGTGTAAAATTATTTTATTTATTTTTTTATTTATTTTGATTTTATTTATTTTCAATTAAGATAAAAGGTTTATTTTGAATTGGAATATAATTAAAATTAAAAGTTTTATTTGAACTTGGAATTGGATTCTACGTTAGCTAGAATAAAGGAGTTTATTCATATATGGAATAGGATTCCATGTTTCCTAGAATAAAGGAGTTTATTCATATATGAAATAGGATAATAGGATTCCATGTTTCCTAGAATAAAGGAGTTTATTCACATATGGAATAAGATTCCATGTTTCCTAGAATAAAGGAGTTTATTCACATATGGAATAGAATTCAATGTTTCCTTAAAAAATAAAGATGTTTATTTTGATAAGGAATAGTGTAGATACCCAAATTTTGCATTCCTTGTACTAACCGTGACAGGAGGGCGAAATCGTCAATTGAACCGGCCTGCGGGAGCGAAGGAGCGGGCACAAGGGCGAGCGCCCGACACCACCGCAATGTTTTGGGCAACCCAAGCTTACGTGACAATAAGGCCGTCCGAGGCAGGCATTCCCGTGATGAGGTGGCACGTCTCCCGGAAATTCCCGGACTGCAGAAAACGAGCCTGTCAGCGAAAACCGACATTACGGCACGAAAATCGAGGCGTGGCACGAAAATCGAGAAAGTCAAGCCCGCCAGCCGCGGATAGATCTGCGGCCAAATGAGTGCGCCTTTCTGGAAAGTCAGATCCCGAAAACCGAGCTGAGTGGCGAGCCAGCTGGCCAGCCTATTTAAGCTCAGCCTCGGACAGCATACAGGAGGTTGAAAGAAATTTGGGAAGAAGAAGGATTCAGCACAGCAGCAGCACGGAATTTGAGAGAAAAATAGTAGATTTTGCAACAAAAATAGGAAGAAAAGAGAGAAAAAAGAGAGAAATTTTACTCCTTTAATTTTGATTGTATCAAATATATTTCTCATCCTATTCAAATATCAAGATTTCATCCCCTTGAGACCATTTGGCAAGGTAAAAAATTCTTTTGTTATAACAATTCATATCATCTTATTTGTTTAGATGGGATGTAGTTTTCATGTATATTGTTGAACAATCATGGATTAGGGATTGTTAGTGAAGGTTCCATCGGAATAAAATTCTTCCTAATAACCCGAGGATATCCAAATGATGAAAATTTCTAGCTCGTTTAGGGTGATTCATTGGGTGTAATTTATTTAGATTGTCATTTCCGGATATCATGGTATATTAGATAAGTCCGGGTTGGTTAGTTATGTAGTACTCATTTTGTAGGCATGTATTAATCTCGTGTGAGCCTAGGAATGCGACCCCGTGGTCCAAATCCGATGATGGACGTTTTGATGTATGTGATAGATTCAAGATGCTCGTTTTGTAACATGTAACCATTGGGCCTTAAAACGACGCTAAGGCGAGGATCGGGTTTAAGGCCCCGTACTAATGGAATATGTGATTGTTGGCGTTCGGGGATATTTTGATGGTTTACATGCCCATGAATAGCCCCGACGCGTGTTCACGCTTGATTAAATCTTGTGACACAAAAAAATGATTTCAAAGATTAAACCATGAAGATTTTCATAAAATCAATCAAATTAGGTTATTAGCTTCACGAAGATAAGAAATTGAAAGTGCTAACGAATGTCGATTCCCATTTAACGAGAAAGCTAAAGAAAATCGTTTCCCAAAATATTACACAAAATGATTTTATAAATATGTAACGTTTTATTAAATTCTTTGAGCATAGGGCTAAAGAGATCCTGGAAATTGCCCATCATTTATGAAAGCAACGTATAGATCTCGATTCCTATTTTGACGAAGGTTTAAAACTCGTGTTTTTGCCAAAACGACACCTAATGAAAATCTCATAGTTTTGACAAATAAAAATCAAATCTTTCTCATAACGAGCCAAGCTTTCTCGTAAAAAACCGAAAGACATTCCGAAGCGCTCTCAAGTTAAAACACGGTTTTCCCTAAAAATCCAAATGATTCTTTCATACAAACCCACCACGACATTCACATAGGCACACACACACACACACGCACACACACACACACATTCATGAATTAAAGGATAGGAAAGCATCAAGATTGCGGTAACCGTGTTTCACGAAAGTCGAGGGGTGCCTAACACCTTCCCCTCACTTAAGCAAGCCCCCGAACTCTATGAATCTCAATTCGCAGACCAATTAATTCGGAGTCACATATGAGCCAGCGATTATAAAAAACGAAAATTCGGATGAGTTGGTACATCCATTTCAAATATACCAACTGGCGACTCTGGTTAAATTGGCTCATCATAAAAAACGATCTTTCAAAACCCCGTCGACCTCAATGCCGACCTTTTCCAAAAAAAATCATCTAAACCAAAAGGCTAAAATTGGAAAAGATTAAGAGAGACAAAAAAATCGGCGTCGACAGCTGGCGACTCTGCTGGGGACCATTAGAGGGCTTAAGCCGCGTTCAAATCTTGATGCTATCCTATCCTTCAAAAAAATTCGGGAATGTGCGTATGTGTGTGCAATATGTTGACATGTTTACTTATTGTTCTGTGATTGTGTGTTTTGACCAATAAATGAATATTTGTATGGAATTGTTTTACTTTAAAAGTAATCATTTGCATACGGTGAGGACGATGAATGTGGATGTATGTTGAGATTGTACCTCCTCCTGAGGCGAACCCGTCGGTTGCTTATTACTGGACTCGATGGGGCTGCTCCCCGGAGATGGCTCAGGAAACGCACCACTCAAATCCGCTCCAATCGAAAGGGCTCAAACGAGTAGATTGCGAAGATTTGGGGACCTTCATGCCGAAAAGCCCGTGAGAGTAACCCTAGGATAGGTCATCCTCAGATTAACCCAACGCAGGAAAAGTCTCTTCATGCCTTTTTACGTCTATATGTCTAAATGTCATGATCTCATTCAATATTCATATATCCCTTTTCTGTGTCAAAAGAGATTACTAACCTCTGTGAATTGCAGGGAATAGTTGGGGGAGCATAATAAAGCATGTTTAGCATTGATTATTGCATTAAAGGACTACTAACTTTCTGTTTTACAGGGAAAGATTAAAAAACCCAAAAAACACACAAAAATTTACAGTTTTAGCATGCATCCATGTTTTCATTTCCCCAGGGCTAAACTTCGAACCGTTGTCTCTGTAGGATTGCTCCTCAAACCCGTTCGCAGTCTAAGAAAGCCCAAAACTCTACATCCGAAATGGCTGATATTCCTAACCATGGTTCCATATCTCGGGAAGAGTTTGATGACTTTAAAAAGCAGATGATGGAAATGGCCACAATGCTAAGGGAACAGTTCCTAATTCGACAGGATCCGCCAAACCAAGGACCGCACAATATTCCACCACCGGGGGGCGATCAGAATCCTCCTAAAAATGGTGCAAACCTGTTTAAAGATGACCAACCCCAACTCAAGGACGAGCCAGTCATCCCAAAGGCCGTGCCCATACCCTGCAGGACAGTGATTACTATCCCAGAAGAAGGGGACAATGACGACCTTCGGAGAAAAATGAAACACATGGAGGAGACCATCCAATCTCTAAGGGGCATAGGCTCCCTGGGCAGGGTTAATTATTCGGATCTATGTGTTTTCCCCGGAGCCAGATATCCAGAAAAGTTCAAGGTCCCCGAGTTCGAGAAATACAATGGAAAGGGAGACCCCTATACACACTTGAAAATATACATTGGAGAACTCGGGTCTTATGCCGAAGACGAAGGGCTAAGAATGCAGCTGTTCCAGAAAAGCTTAACAGGGGAGGCGAGAATCTGGTATGCCCGCCTTGACAACGCCCGAATCCACAACTGGGAGGAATTGGCCCATACCTTCTTAACCCAATACAGCTTTCAGGCCCAGATGGCTCTTGACAGGTACCAAATGACAAAGGTTAAAAAACAGCCTAGGGAATCCTTCAGGGAATATGCACAACGATGGAGGGGCATGGCCGCACAGGTGAACCCCCCGATGAGCGAATCGGAGATGGTAATGACTTTTGTAGACATCCAGGAGGCGCCGTATTATGAGCAGGTCATCTCGGGGATTGGAAGACCCTTTGCTGAAATGATTAAACATGGAGAGATGGTAGACATGGGGTTGAAATCGGGTAAAATCCGGGATCTTACTGCTTTAGAAACTGCTGCCGAGCAAATACAGAATGGAAACTATGGCAGCACTTCCCGGAGGGTCCAAAAGAAGAAGGAAGAGGATGTTTCCCTCATCCTACAGGGGTCATCCAGGAAAACAGAAAGCCATCTTCCGGTTCAGGTACAGAGGGTGGGGACATCCCGACAGCCAAACTTCACAGATCAAAGGGCAGAGGGGCGAAGAAGATACGAGGCCTCGCAAAATCGAGTATTCACCCCACTCGGGGAGCCTCTCGAGCGGATTTTGGCGGTATTGATGGCCCAAAAGAAGATAATCAATTTGGCTCCCCCAAGTGACCCGAAAGGAAGGAGATTTGACCCAAGCAAACGGTGCGCCTACCACTCGGGTTCCCCGGGGCATGATACACAAGATTGTTGGACATTGAAACATATAATTCAGAACATGATCGACAATGGGGAAATTGTGGTGGAACAACCAGACTCCCCGAATGTTAAAGCAAATCCCCTGCCAAGACATGATGGGGGGGGAGTCAATGTGACGGAGGCAAATGAGGCTGGGGGGCCACCAAGACTGAACTTGGGGGGGAGTCAAAGGGCTGTAGACACCCAA
Source organism: Aralia elata (assembly GCA_034770075.1). Classification (NCBI taxonomy): domain Eukaryota; kingdom Viridiplantae; phylum Streptophyta; class Magnoliopsida; order Apiales; family Araliaceae; genus Aralia; species Aralia elata. The sequence goes on along the minus strand of CM068385.1, from coordinate 27,090,564 downwards.
ATTTTGCGCTTCGTATACTAACCGTGACAGGAGGGCAAAATCATCAAATGAACCGGCCTGCGGGAGCGAAGGAGCGGGCACAAGGGTGAGCGCCCGACACCACCGCAATGTTTTGGGCAACCCAAGCTTACGTGACAATAAGGCCGTCCGAGGCAGGCATTCCCGGATGAGGTGGCACGTCTCCCGGAAATTCCCGGACTGCAGAAAACGAGCCTGTCAGCGAAAATCGACATTACGGCACGAAAATCGAGGCGTGGCACGAAAATCGAGAAAGTCAAGCCCGCCAGCCGCGGATAGATCTGCGGCCAAATGAGTGCGCCTTTCTGGAAAGTCAGATCCCGAAAACCGGGCTGAGTGGCGAGCCAGCTGGCCAGCCGCAGATCCATCTGCGGCCAGCCGCAGATAGATCTGCGGCTGGCTCTGGCCAGCCTATTTAAGCTCAGCCTCGGACAGCATACAGGAGGTTAAAAGAAATTTGGGAAGAAGAAGGATTCAGCACAGCAGCAGCACGGAATTTGAGAGAAAAATAGTAGATTTGGCAACAAAAATAGGAAGAAAAGAGAGAAAAAAGAGAGAAATTTTACTCCTTTAATTTTGATTGTATCAAATATATTTCTCATCCTATTCAAATATCAAGATTTCATCCCCTTGAGACCATTTGGCAAGGTAAAAAATTCTTTTGTTATAACAATTCATATCATCTTATTTGTTTAGATGGGATGTAGTTTTCATGTATATTGTTGAACAATCATGGATTAGGGATTGTTAGTGAAGGTTCCATCGGAATAAAATTCTTCCTAATAACCCGAGGATATCCAAATGATGAAATTTCTAGCTCGTTTAGGGTGATTCATTGGGTGTAATTTATTTAGATTGTCATTTCCGGATATCATGGTATATTAGATAAGTCCGGGTTGGTTAGTTATGTAGTACTCATTTTGTAGGCATGTATTAATCTCGTGTGAGCCTAGGAATGCGACCCCGTGGTCCAAATCCGATGATGGACGTTTTGATGTATGTGATAGATTCAAGATGCTCGTTTTGTAACATGTAACCATTGGGCCTTAAAACGACGCTAAGGCGAGGATCGGGTTTAAGGCCCCGTACTAATGGAATATGTGATTGTTGGCGTTCGGGGATATTTTGATGGTTTACATGCCCATGAATAGCCCCGACGCGTGTTCACGCTTGATTAAATCTTGTGACACAAAAAAATGATTTCAAAGATTAAACCATGAAGATTTTCATAAAATCAATCAAATTAGGTTATTAGCTTCACGAAGATAAGAAATTGAAAGTGCTAACGAATGTCGATTCCCATTTAACGAGAAAGCTAAAGAAAATCGTTTCCCAAAATATTACACAAAATGATTTTATAAATATGTAACGTTTTATTAAATTCTTTGAGCATAGGGCTAAAGAGATCCTAGAAATTGCCCATCATTTTATGAAAGCAACGTATAGATCTCGATTCCTATTTTGACGAAGGTTTAAAACTCGTGTTTTTGCCAAAACGACACCTAATGAAAATCTCATAGTTTTGACAAATAAAAATCAAATCTTTCTCATAACGAACCAAGCTTTCTCGTATAAACCGAAAGACATTCCGAAGCGCTCTCAAATTAAAACACGGTTTTCCCTAAAAATCCAAATGATGCTTTCATACAAACCCACCACGACATTCACATAGGCACACACACACACACACACACGCACACACACACACACACGTTCATGAATTGAAGGATAGGAAAGCATCAAGATTGCGGTAACCATGTTTCACGGAAGTCGAGGGGTGCCTAACACCTTCCCCTCACTTAAGCAAGCCCCCGAACTCTATGAATCTCAATTCGCAGACCAATTAATTCGGAGTCACATATGAGCCAGCGATTATAAAAAACGAAAATTCGGATGAGTTGGTACATCCATTTCAAATATACCAACTGGCGACTCTGGTTAAATTGGCTCATCATAAAAAACGATCTTTCAAAACCCCGTCGACCTCAATGCCGACCTTTTCCAAAAAAAATCATCTAAACCAAAAGGCTAAAATTGGAAAAGATTAAGAGAGACAAAAACCGGCGTCGACAGCTGGCGACTCTGCTGGGGACCATTAGAGGGCTTAAGCCGCGTTCAAATCTTGATGCTATCCTATCCTTCAAAAAAATTCGGGAATGTGCGTATGTGTGTGCAATATGTTGACATGTTTACTTATTGTTATGTGATTGTGTGTTTTGACCAATAAATGAATATTTGTATGGAATTGTTTTACTTTAAAAGTAATCATTTGCATACGGTGAGGACGATGAATGTGGATGTATGTTGAGATTGTACCTCCTCCTGAGGCGAACCCGTCGGTTGCTTATTACTGGACTCGATGGGGCTGCTCCCCGGAGATGGCTCAGGAAACGCACCACTCAAATCCGCTCCAATCAAAAGGGCTCAAACGAGTAGATTGCGAAGATTTGGGGACCTTCATGCCGAAAAGCCCGTGAGAGTAACCCTAGGATAGGTCATCCTCAGATTAACCCAACGCAGGAAAAGTCTCTTCATGCCTTTTTACGTCTATATGTCTAAATGTCATGATCTCATTCAATATTCATATATCCCTTTTCTGTGTCAAAAGAGATTACTAACCTCTGTGAATTGCAGGGAATAGTTGGGGGAGCATAATAAAGCATGTTTAGCATTGATTATTGCATTAAAGGACTACTAACTTTCTGTTTTACAGGGAAAGATTAAAAAACCCAAAAAACACACAAAAATTTACAGTTTTAGCATGCATCCATGTTTTCATTTCCCCAGGGCTAAACTTCGAACCGTTGTCTCTGTAGGATTGCTCCTCAAACCCGTTCGCAGTCTAAGAAAGCCCAAAACTCTACATCCGAAATGGCTGATATTCCTAACCATGGTTCCATATCTCGGGAAGAGTTTGATGACTTTAAAAAGCAGATGATGGAAATGGCCACAATGTTAAGGGAACAGTTCCTAATTCGACAGGATCTGCCAAACCAAGGACCGCACAATATTCCACCACCGGGGGGCGATCAGAATCCTCCTAAAAATGGTGCAAACCTGTTTAAAGATGACCAACCCCAACTCAAGGACGAGCCAGTCATCCCAAAGGCCGTGCCCATACCCTGCAGGACAGTGATTACTATCCCAGAAGAAGGGGACAATGACGACCTTCGGAGAAAAATGAAACACATGGAGGAGACCATCCAATCTCTAAGGGGCATAGGCTCCCTGGGCAGGGTTAATTATTCGGATCTATGTGTTTTCCCCGGAGCCAGATATCCAGAAAAGTTCAAGGTCCCCGAGTTCGAGAAATACAATGGAAAGGGGAACCCCTTATATCTTCCCGGGCGAGTCCTTGAAAGCCAAAAGAGGAAAAATGAGGAGGTTTCCGAGGAAAGGGCCGTCGAATTTTTGAAAAGGATGGATCATCCAGAAACAAGGGGGATCCAGATTTTAAATGAGGAGTCAACCCTAACATCAGTCATGGACTTGGTGTTGTCATCCAGTAAGCATTGTAGAACCCTGACAAAGGTTCTGGAAGAGGCATACGTGCCCAAAGAAATTAGTGAGGAGGGTTTCGGCCAGCTGGTGGGTCACTTGTTGGAAGGCGATGCAATATCCTTTACGGATGAGGACATTCCCAAGGAGGGAAGAGGGCACCGAAAACCGCTACACATTGCGGTAATCTCTTCAGGATATGTCATGAATGGGGTGCTGATCGATGGGGGATCGGCATTGAATATATGTCCTCTCAGTACGCTAAAGAAAATGAACATCAGTTCCAAACGCCTCCGAGCCAGTCAGGTGGTGGTTCGGGCTTTTGACGGATCCTGGAGGGATACCATTGGAGAGATAGAATTGCCAGTGGAGATAGGGCCATGTACTTTTGATATATCCTTCCAAGTCCTAGATATTACGGCAAGCTACAACCTGCTGTTAGGGAGGCCGTGGATACACATGGCCGGGGCAGTTCCTTCCACGCTCCACCAACAAATCAAGCTGATCATCGATGGGAATCTGGTAACAATCTCGGCCGAATGTGATGACCCTTCTCATCCCAGGAGTGGCCTACCAGTGATCAATGTGGATGAGTCAGCAGCACCTGCCAGCTTTCAAGCACTAGAAATTAGCACTCCCCATTATAGATGCCTGGGAGCTCCAGCTGTGAAACCTAGGATCTCTCCGGAACTAACCTTTGTGGCAAAGGAAATGATAAAAATGAACTTCCAGCCTGGACAGGGATTGGGGAAAAGCAATCAGGGAATCATTGAGCCCATCCACCTACCACAGCAGATAGGCAAAGCAGGGTTGGGATACCATGGGGGCGCAGCACGGAGATACCGTCAGGATGCGACTCCGATTCGACTGGCCGGCAGTCCAGTGACCAAAGTCGGCAATGAGCAGGGGATCAGCGGGCCTTTGATTGGGGCAGGGAGTGAAGAATTAATCCCCGCACGTAATAGGTCCGCCCGGAGGGAAAGTTTCCTGCAGGAGGTCGCAAAAGAGTTTGAAACCCAATGTTATATCCCCGGACAATCAACAAGCAGCGAGGAAGGGACGGATGTTGTCCCGCCGCCGGGGGCCCAACGAGTTATGCCTATCATCAATTGGGCGGAGCTAATGATTCCCGATGAGGGTAAGAGAGGGGACTCAGGCGATATAGCCGTAGTCATCGGGGAAGTGTCCGATGTGAAGCCGCCTTTCATTCGGCGCATTTCGCCCGACCTAGCAGTCGACAACTGGACCATGAAACCAGTGATATCCAAGCAAGGGTAAAACCCGACATCAGGGTGTTAGACCCCGGAGGACGGGAGAATGAAGGAGTTTATTTTGTTGTTATTTTATTTTTGCATAAATTATGTCGTTTCTTCGTGTTATTTGAAAATGCGATCGTCGTGGAAAGCAACTTATATATGACAAGTATTTTGTTTTATGTCAGGTGTACCAATTTGAGTGTTCCTTGCCTAACAAACGATCTTTCAAATTTGAATGGTGATTATGATTTTGACATTGAGCTGGATTTCGATTTGATGGGCATTGAGCAAGACGAGACAGATTACGACGACGCACCTGATGAGATCAAAGGATGGGTCGAAGATAAACCCAAACCCAATTTGGACCAAACCATCACTATAGATATCGGAACCCCTGACAATCCAAAAGAACTCAAGATAGGGACAGACCTTACCCCCAACCAAAAAGCAGAAATAATTGAGTTACTAAGCCAATATGAGGATGTCTTTGCCTGGTCGCACGAGGATATGATCGGATTGTCCACCGACATTGTGGTGCACCGGTTACCCATCAAGGAGGGTTTCAGGCCTGTCAAGCAGAAACTAAGAAAGTTGAAACCTGAGTGGAGCTTAAAAGTGAAGGAAGAGATCATCAAGCAGTTCAGGGCGGGAATCATTATGGTGTCCACTTACCCAGAATGGCTGTCTAATGTAGTCCCAGTGGCTAAGCCTGGAGGAAAGGTGAGGGTATGTGTAGACTATAGAGATCTAAACAAGGCCAGTCTCAAGGATAATTTCCCGGTACCTTTCATACACATCCTGGTGGATAACACGGCTCGGTACGAGATGTACTCTTTTGTTGATTGCTTTGCGGGGTATCATCAGATAATGGTGGCAGAGGAGGATCGGGAAAAGACCGCATTCATCACCCCCTGGGGCACTTTCTGCTATAGACGACTGGCTTTTGGCCTCACAAACGCGGGGGCTACTTATCAGAGAGCCATGATGGCCTTGTTCCACGATATGATGCACAAGGAGATAGAGGTCTACGTGGACGACATTATTGTGAAATCGAAGGTAGGGTCCGATCATATAACTCATCTCAAAAAGCTATTCGATCGGCTCAGAAAGTATAATTTGAAACTCAATCCAGCCAAGTGTGCTTTCGGAGTACAATCGGGCAAGCTCTTGGGTTTCCTGGTTAGTGATCGGGGCATTGAGTTGGACCCAGCAAAGATTAAGGCCATTGTGGATATGCCAACACCTCGCACAGAGAAGGAGATAAGGGGATTCCTGGGGAGAATAAACTTCATCAGCCGTTTTATATCTCACTTGACGACTACATGTGAGCCGATTTTTAAGTTGTTAAGAAAGGGTGCTTCCCAAGAATGGAATGAGCAATGTCAGAGGGCCTTTCAGACCATTAAAAAGCAGCTGACTGAGGCACCGGTGCTGGTACCCCCAAAGGATGGGATCCCCCTGTTTATGTACATATCGGTCAATGCCATCGCGATGGGATGCATGCTAGGGCAAAAGAATGAGGCAGGTAAAGAGCAGGCCATCTATTACCTCAGCAAAAGATTTAGCCAATGTGAACAGAATTACACTCCCATCGAAAAGACCTGTTGTGTTCTGGCCTGGGCTGCAGGGAGATTACAGCATTACCTCCATGGGCATACTACGTACCTGATATCGAGAATGGATCCCCTGAGGTATATTTTTGAAAGGCCCATGTCGAATTGTCGACTATCAAGATGGCAGTTAATCTTACAGCAGTTCGACATGGTATACGTAACTCAGAAAGCCGTGAAAGGGCAAGGAATTGCAGATTAGTTGGCCGAGACGCCGTCGGGAGGGATGGAACCGTTAGAAACTCCTCTACCAGGCGAAGATATATTTTGGGTATCGCGCGAAAAGTGTGATGACGAGGGACAATTTTGGAAGCTGTACTTTGATGGTGCCATGAATGCCGAGGGGGCAGGAGCCGGAGCGGTCCTAGTCTCTATCACTGGAGAACAATACCCCGTGGCCACTAAACTTCGTTTCAGCAATTCGAACAACACCGCTGAATACGAGGGGTGTATCTTGGGACTCCGATTGGCCCGTGACATGGGAGTAAAGAGACTAGCGGTGTTCGGGGATTCGGAGTTGGTAATCAGGCAGGCAATCGGGGTGTACAACACTAAGAAGCTTCGGTTACTTCCATACCATCGTTATGTTACCCAGTTGATGCAAGAGTTCGAAGATATCGCTTTCCGACATATTCCCCGTGGACGGAATGATTTTGCAGATGCATTGGCAACCCTGGCTTCCTTAATCCATATAATCAAAAGGAAGGACATTCCACAGATCGAGATAGCCGTACAGAATGCCCCGGCATATGAGGAGCATGTCGCAGTACTGTCAGACGAGGTGGTTGTGCCAAGGCAGGCTTGGTATCACGATATAAGGGAGTATTTGAGGGATAGATCCATTCCCGACCAGGCGAGTCGAACTGAGAGGATGAGAATTCAAAGGATGGCCATGAAATTTTACCTGAGTGGGGATTCACTCTACAAGAGGGATGCTGGGTTGGGACTGTTGCAGTGCGTAGATGAAACACAGGCCCGAAAGATTATGAATGAAATACATGGTGGAGTGTGTGGGCCCCATATGAGTGGACCGATGCTTGCCAAAAAAAGATTTTGAGGACAGGGCATTATTGGTTGACGCTGAGGGCCGATTGCGAAGATCATGTCAAACGGTGTTATCAATGTCAGGCGCACGGTAATGTGATCCATACGCCTCCCAATGAACTGCACTGTATGACCTCCCCGTGGCCATTTTCAATGTGGGGAATGGATGTAATCGGACCAATAGAGCCCAAAGCAAGCAACGGGCCTCGATTCATCTTCGTCATGATCGATTATTTCACCAAATGGGTAGAGGCAGCTTCTTTCCCCAAAGTAACTCAGGAGGTTATCGTTGGGTTCATCAGGAATAATGTCATTTGTCGATATGGGCAACCTGAGGTTTTGGTCTCCGACAATGCCAAGAATTTGAATAACGCCCTCATGAAGGGGTTGTGCGACCAGTTTAAGATCAAACACCTCAATTCTGTTATTTACCGTCCCAAAATGAATGGGGCAGTGGAGGCTGCCAATAAGAACATCAAGAAGATCATGGCAAAAATGTCTACTAATCATCGGGGATGGCCAGATCTGTTACCCCTCACCTTGCTAGCCTACCGAACGTCAACGCGTACTTCCACAGGGGCAACCCCTTACGCCTTGGTATATGGAGTGGAGGCTGTCCTGCCAGTTGAAGTTGAGATGGCGTCCCTCAGAATAGTGATCGATGCTCAGATAAGCGAGGAGGATTGGATGCAAAGTCGATACGACCAATTGGCCCTAATTGATGAAAGGAGGGTGGCTGTTGTTTGGCACGGCCAGCTATATCAACAGAGGATCTCTCGATCATACGACAAAAGGATCAGGCCTCGGAAATTCAAGGAGAATGACCTGGTGCTAAAGAGAGTCATGTCTTGTCAAGACGAAGCCAAGGGGAAGTTTGCCCCGAATTGGGAAGGACCATTCGTGATTAAGAAAGTGCTATCCGGAGGAGCCCTCATATTGCAAGAAATGGATGGTGAGGTATTTCCACAACCCCTCAATGCTGACTCGGTGAAGCGATTCTACGCTTAAATCATCAGTTTTTTTCTTTGAGAGCGAACTACGTAGGACCTGATCTCCCAACTTGTGGGGGTACGTAGGCAGCCATCATGGCGCGGTCCGATCCTTTAAAAATAATCCTTTCCCCAACCAAAACCAATTTTCGATAGCCAGATAAAACCTTCCTACACCCTCAAAACCTTCCCGAAACCAACTGCCTGACCAGTTTCATCCCAAAGTACAGACCTTGACCCAACCAAACAGTTATCCAAAATCTGAGATTCAATCCGATGAAATCAAAAGGTGTGCGGCAATATCTGTCAAATCTCCATCAAGTCTTGAGAAAAGAAAGAAGGCGAAATGTCAAAATCATGGTCAATTGGATAAAATGATGATCCAATGGAAGGCAATGATACGACAAAAGGGGGAAAATGACTAAATTCAAATGCATGTCTATATATATAAGTCGTTTTATTACAAGATTTCTCTTTCAATAACTGATGAAACCAACATAGTCTATGCAGGAAATAAAATAATCTACAAATCTGAAACTAGCTGAAGCAGGATGGACAGGGTGGTGGATAGATCGGAAGCATCAGCATCTCCTGCAATCTGCTGCCCCATCATATCAATACGATCCAGTAAAGCGGTAGCTCGGCTGACAGTCCCAGAATTAGCATCTATAACTGCCCTGGTCTGAAATACAATGGCGTCTCTGTCAGCAATGGCAGCATCTCTGGCACGAATGGCCTCATCTCTCTCGACAAGGGCGGCATCCCTCTCGGTTTCAGTAGTAATCAAGGCCAGGCGGAGTCGGGAATCCTCAGTAATCCGACTCGGGGCAGAACCGGCCGAGATGGGATGGTCTGTGGTATCTTCTGGGAGAATCACTCCAGAGTCACCAAAGCCCCCAGTCTGACTCAAACTAGCCGAATCCAAGTCTCCGCGCAACCACCACTGCACGTAAGCAAATGTCTGAATGTGACAGCTCTCACTATATGCGGCAAGGATCCTGCAATCCCAAAGCTAAGCTCGTATACCTGTAATAGATCCCTCTCTGTACAGGATGATATAAGGAATCGGTAGGCGGCTGTGCCCGCGAAGGGGTGTAAATCCTGTGTCTGATCAAACTGCCCCATAACCGCCAGGGGATGGTAGGTCGTCACGCCCCTCAGCCCAGCAATGGGGACGAAATCCAGGTCGGGCACATGAGTCAAGAAGCTCATGAAGGAGCAATAGCCCGAGTAGACCAATAGGTGAAAGGGATCCTCAATGACAGACAAAAAGGATATCCAGGAGGCCACATCAATACAGCTCACGGGACGAAACGAAAACTGCGCGGCTATGTTGTGACTGAAGCAAAACCCTTGGCGGCGGAAGTGGCCGATGGGACTAAGATGACTCCTGAACCACACATACAGCAAAGTCGAGCTCCCTCTGAAGGCTCTGCCTCGGAAAGACTGGCAATATGTGGCTGACATATAGGTATCCTCCAATATCATAGGAAGAATGGTGTGATCCTCCTGAAGGGCTCTAACGGCCGCCACAATCCGCATATCCAAATGATCGAGTCCTGCAGGCGAATACAAAACTGAGATGACACAGGCCATCAGGACATCCACTCTCAAGGCGCCCCAGCGCTCCTCGGACACGGAAAAATCACCGAAGAAAAGTCGAAAACCGTCAGGTGAGCCAAATCGGTCAATGAAGAACTGAAGGGGAACCATATGGTGCGATGTGATCACCGGTAACAGGACAGCCTTTCGCAAACCAGTGAAAGTCAAGAATTGACGGCGCATGGAACCAACTGTGACCCTAGCACAAGGCCTATTCAGGGGCAGGCCGGTGAAGCGAGCATACTCCTCGAGGGTGGGGGTCAGCTCTACTGTCCCTAACCTAAACACCTGACGGGCAGGGGCCCAATAGCTCAGAAGACCATCCACGAAGCCCGCTGGCGCCTGAAAGGTCAATAAGGACCAAGAATGTCCCAAAAGACCATCTGCGGTAATCCTATCGGCCGGCAGTAAATTGTCCAACCAGCGGAAGAGGCTGCCAACCAACCCTGTGGGAGGGTGGAATCCAAACGGACCACGGCATCTGAGGACAACATCTGTAGAAAAATAGTATCAAAAGGACTGTACAGGGGTCATTCTCTATCCATAAATAAAAGAGCATGCATCATACAGTTAATAATAAAACAGGTGAATCCCATAAAATGAAAGAGAAAACTGTGCATAAATAAATAAATGAGTTCAATACATAGTGCATAAATGAAAAAGAAATCTAAGCAGGTGCCGATACAAAAGGCCCTATCCTATCCTGGTCTAAATAAAATCAGTATCATCTATGAAAGTAGGATCCTCGAACTGATCCCCTGGAGTCGTCGAGCTCGGAGGACCAAAGTTCATATCAGGGATGTAGGGATGCGCTGTGGCATCAGATGAACTCGGGCCTGCATCGTAACCTGCACCGTCAGGATCGTAGGTGTAAGCCTCCTCCGGGGTCCGGCCCAACCCCCGAATAAACAGCGACAACTGATCTACCTGACGGGTCAATGTGGCGATCTGTTCAGCGTGGGTAGGGGTCCGAACACAGGCAGCCCAATCGGTCATCGTAACCGAGCCTGGAACCATGTCTCCAAGAAAGAAAGTGGCCCGAGTCTGGGGACCGATGGTACGAGGTACCCACCAAGTCCTGAAAGCCTCACTCGTACTGGGGCCTGTGGAAAGCATCCGACCACCCTCCCCGGCGAGCATGATCTCCGAGGGCTGAGAATCCAGCGGCCAGAAAGTAGTGAAAGAAAGGGAATGCGGGATGCGAATCTCTCCAGTGACGCATCTGAATGCGCGCTCTCCCAGATACATCACCCAGCCTCCAACACTCTGCAAAGTGAGGCGACGGGTGGAAAGCTCGAACTCCGGGCCGGAAGGATGCCCGTCAGCAAACCCCACAGTCAGATGCTCAGAGAGGTAGGGAATCCAAACGACGTCGGCAGCCGTGATCAACTCCAGCTGAATACGACAATGTGCAAAGCTGCCCGACACGGGGACCTCCTCCAGAGTACTGTGATGCCATCGCCGACCCCGAGGATAAGTGTCCGGGCCCAGAGTAGTGATAGGCCTCAGACATGGCAGCCGCTCGTAAGCCCAGAACTGTGAATAGAAACAAGGCAAGGCATGAGTCACTATCAAATACAGAAAAGAGATGAAAGGAAAAGAAATACAGTAAGAGAGAGGAGGAAGGGACTCACCAGCAGAAAGTGGTAGAAACCGAACCAGGCATCAGTCTGTCCCTCTGAGCGTAGACGCAGACCGTAGAGGAAATAAGCAAAAGTGAATGACCCCCAATCGTAGTCACCAATCCGGCCTACATCTCGAACAGCCCCTACGACGCTGAAGTGGATGGTAGATGAGTTGTTCCCTAGGAAACAACCCCTCATGATAGTCAGGAACAGGCGCCGTAGTAGGATGTCACGAGTGCCCTGGTCCGCTGGGATGGGCTGTGCGTATAGACCCCCAACGGCATCGACGGCCAAAGCCCCGGACCGGATACTGCGGGCCTTGAAGACCCGATCATCAGCAGCGAAGCCTAGCAAAGCTCGAACCTCCACTGGAGTGATATCAAGATCCAGGGGGACACGGGACCCGGTGAACTCTATACCCGTAATGTACCTCCAATCCCAGGGGGTCAGCACGACCTCGCAGTCAAGAAGATGGAGAGACTGCGTATGGTGGAACCATCGCTCGGATAAAGCCCTCATGTAACCCCAGGGGCACTGACGGGGAATGATAGTGAAGAAATGTCGAAAGCCCCAAGAGTCCACCATCTCCCGGTAATCACTATGCAGGGCCGCGTAGAGAGAGTAAATGTTGAACCAATTACCCCTCGGCTGGGTAAACTCAGGCACCTGTGAAAATCACCAATGGGTCAATCCAGATAGAACCGGAAATTGAGAAATCAAGAACAAATGAAAAGCCGAATCGAGGATACCTCATTAGCAACAAGAGATGCCGAGGGATGACGACTGAGATCCCGACCCAATAGATCGGGTATCTGGACAGAAGCGCCAGATAAGGCGCGATGAGTGGGGGGAGCTGATGTGCTGGAAGGCGGCTCCCCCACCGCAACCTCCGGAGGAGCAACCTCCTCAACGTCCGGGTGATCAGGACGGATGACAGACTCCGCCATGCGACGAGCCTGACGGGTACGAGGAGGAATAGGGGCAGGTGCAGCCCTACGATGGCGAACACCCGAAGTCCGAGAGGCGGAGGAGCTACTAGGCGCATCACGATCCATAGCTGGAATAGAACGGGCGAGAAAGAAGGTAAGTTCCCTTTTAAAATTATGTAATGAACATTCTAAATTTCTAGCCTCATCATATGATTAATGCAACATGATGCATGGGTATAAAAAAAAAAAAAAAAAAAAAAAAAAAAAAAAATCGGCAGAGTTCCGTTTGTAAAATGGACATCCCATGCATATCCAAACATGTTTTTCAAAGAACTCAAGCCACAACAGATCATAATTGCATTCATATGTGTAAATAAAGCAGGAAAAATGCACGATTTTCTTCCAAAAAGGAGCAAACATATACGTGGGACCGCCTCATGAACATAAAATAGGACCCACACAGTTAATACATAGCATGTGCATATGATAGTACATTACATAGCATTGTAAAGCATACATTTTATCTCTAAACATGCAAATAGTCAAATGTATAGCAAAACATTGACGAAATTGAAAAAGTGACCGGTCAAAGTGTTACCTGTAGCGTGAAGATCAATCCTACCGGAACAGTTTTTGCAGGAAAGTTGAAAAATCGACAAAAGACCCTTGCGAACAAGCAAAAATCGAGAGAAATCTGTGTGAGAGGGAGTTGAAAGTGACAGATCTAGAAGCGGCGAGCCGCATATAAATCCCGATTTTGGCCGCAGATGTATCTGCGGCTGGCCGCAGATCCATCCGCGGCTGGCCCTGATGGGTCCCACCTTGCTCCCTTGCAGCCATTTGACGTGTTAAGTGACGAGATGGGTGACCGGCGACGATACCACCGGCCCCGACGAAACGATCGACCGGCGACGATAACCGGCGATCATGAGATGGATGTCCCGCGACGATAACCGGCTCCGAAAAGAGAACCAACCGGCGACGAAAACCGGGGGTTACGAGATGGGTGACCGGCGACGATACCCGGCCCGACGAGACGATCGACCGGCGACGATAACCGGCGATCATGAGATGGATGTCCGGCGACGATAACCGGCTCCGACAAGATAACCAACCGGCGACGATAACCGGGGGTTACGAGATGGGTGACCGGCGACTATACCCGGCCCCGACGAAACGATCGACCGGCGACGATAACCGGCGATCATGAGATGGATGTCCGGCGACGATAACCGGCTCCGACAAGATAACCAACCGGCGACGATAACCGGGGGTTACGAGATGGGTGACCGGCGACGATACCACGGCCCCGACGAAACGATCGACCGGCGACGATAACCGGCGATCATGAGATGGATGTCCGGCGACGATAACCGGCTCAGACAAGATAACCAACCGGCGACGATAACCGGGGGTTACGAGATGGGTGACCGGCGACGATACCCCGGCCCCCGACGAAACGATCGACCGACGACGATAACCGGCGATCATGAGATTTTTGTCCGGCGACGATAACCGGCTCCGACAAGATAACCAACCGGCGACGATAACCGGGGGTTACGAGATGGGTGACCGGCGACGATACCCGGCCCCCCCCGACGAGACAATCGACCGGCGACGATAACCGGCGATCATGAGATGGATGTCCGGCGACGATAACCGGCTCCGACAAGATAACCAACCGGCGACGATAACCGGGGGTTACGCGATGGGTGACCGGCGACGATACCCGGCCCCGACGAGACGATCGACCGGCGACGATAACCAGCGATCATGAGATGGATGTCCGGCGACGATAACCGGCTCCGACAAGATAACCAACCGGCGACGATAACCGGGGGTTACGAGATGGGTGACCGGCGACGATACCCGGCCCCGACGAGACGATCGACCGGCGACGATAACCGGCGATCATGAGATGGATGTCCGGCGACGATAACCGGCTCCGACAAGATAACCAACCGGCGACGATAACCGGGGGTTACGAGATGGGTGACCGGCGACGATACCCGGCCCCGAACGAGACGATAGAGTGAACCCATCGGCTAACAAACACGGTCAGGGGATTGAAACACCGACACTCTTGCGGATGTTTTTGCATGCATTATATCGTGTGTTGCATTGTAAGCTACATATGTTGCATCATGTATGTATTGTCATCCTTAGTCGACTGTCATTCATGCATCAAGTGTCTATTTCTTTATCATGTTCATTTCATTTAAACATTGCATAAACATGATAAAGAGGGGCAGCTGTAGACACCCAAATTTTGCATTCCTTGTACTAACCGTGACAGGAGGGCGAAATCGTCAATTGAACCGGCCTGCGGGAGCGAAGGAGCGGGCACAAGGGCGAGCGCCCGACACCACCGCAATGTTTTGGGCAACCCAAGCTTACGTGACAATAAGGCCGTCCGAGGCAGGCATTCCCGTGATGAGTTGGCACGTCTCCCGGAAATTCCCGGACTGCAGAAAACGAGCCTGTCAGCGAAAACCGACATTACGGCACGAAAATCGAGGCGTGGCACGAAAATTGAGAAAGTCAAGCCCGCCAGCCGCGGATAGATCTGCGGCCAAATGAGTGCGCCTTTCTGGAAAGTCAGATCCCAAAAACCGGGCTGAGTGGCGAGCCAGCTGGCCAGCCGCAGATCCATCTGCGGCCAGCCGCAGATAGATCTGCGGCTGGCTCTGGCCAGCCTATTTAAGCTCAGCCTCGGACAGCATACAGGAGGTTGAAAGAAATTTGGGAAGAAGAAGGATTCAGCACAGCAGCAGCACGGAATTTGAGAGAAAAATAGTAGATTTTGCAACAAAAATAGGAAGAAAAGAGAGAAAAAAGAGAGAAATTTTACTCCTTTAATTTTGATTGTATCAAATATATTTCTCATCCTATTCAAATATCAAGATTTCATCCCCTTGAGACCATTTTGCAAGGTAAAAAATTCTTTTGTTATAACAATTCATATCATCTTATTTGTTTAGATGGGATGTAGTTTTCATGTATATTGTTGAACAATCATGGATTAGGGATTGTTAGTGAAGGTTCCATCGGAATAAAATTCTTCCTAATAACCCGAGGATATCCAAATGATGAAATTTCTAGCTCGTTTAGGGTGATTCATTGGGTGTAATTTATTTAGATTGTCATTTCCGGATATCATGGTATATTAGATAAGTCCGGGTTGGTTAGTTATGTAGTACTCATTTTGTAGGCATGTATTAATCTCGTGTGAGCCTAGGAATGCGACCCCGTGGTCCAAATCCGATGATGGACGTTTTGATGTATGTGATAGATTCAAGATGCTCGTTTTGTAACATGTAACCATTGGGCCTTAAAACGACGCTAAGGCGAGGATCGGGTTTAAGGCCCCGTACTAATGGAATATGTGATTGTTGGCGTTCGGGGATATTTTGATGGTTTACATGCCCATGAATAGCCCCGACGCGTGTTCACGCTTGATTAAATCTTGTGACACAAAAAAATGATTTCAAAGATTAAACCATGAAGATTTTCATAAAATCAATCAAATTAGGTTATTAGCTTCACGAAGATAAGAAATTGAAAGTGCTAACGAATGTCGATTCCCATTTAACGAGAAAGCTAAAGAAAATCGTTTCCCAAAATATTACACAAAATGATTTTATAAATATGTAACGTTTTATTAAATTCTTTGAGCATAGGGCTAAAGAGATCCTAGAAATTGCCCATCATTTATGAAAGCAACGTATAGATCTCGATTCCTATTTTGACGAAGGTTTAAAACTCGTGTTTTTGCCAAAACGACACCTAATGAAAATCTCATAGTTTTGACAAATAAAAATCAAATCTTTCTCATAACGAACCAAGCTTTCTCGTAAAAACCGAAAGACATTCCGAAGCGCTCTCAAGTTAAAACACGGTTTTCCCTAAAAATCCAAATGATTCTTTCATACAAACCCACCACGACATTCACATAGGCACACACACACACACACGCACACACACACACACATTCATGAATTAAAGGATAGGAAAGCATCAAGATTGCGGTAACCGTGTTTCACGGAAGTCGAGGGGTGCCTAACACCTTCCCCTCACTTAAGCAAGCCCCCGAACTCTATGAATCTCAATTCGCAGACCAATTAATTCGGAGTCACATATGAGCCAGCGATATAAAAAACGAAAATTCGGATGAGTTGGTACATCCATTTCAAATATACCAACTGGCGACTCTGGTTAAATTGGCTCATCATAAAAAACGATCTTTCAAAACCCCGTCGACCTCAATGCCGACCTTTTCCAAAAAAAATCATCTAAACCAAAAGGCTAAAATTGGAAAAGATTAAGAGAGACAAAAAAACCGGCGTCGACAAATAGGATTCAACATATTTTATTTTCCAACAATTTTAAGTTAAAAATAAAGGTGTTTATTTTAAACTTGAAATTAGTTTCCATATTAATTAAAATAAAGGAGTTTATTTTGATTTGGAATTTGATTAAAAATAAAGGAGTTTATTTTTATTCAAAAAATTGGATAAATTAAAATAAAAGAGTTTATTTTGATTTGGAATATGATTAAAATAAAGAAGTTTATTTTAATTGAAATTGGATTTCATGATAACTAATTAGAGTTGGAATTGGATTCCATGATAACTAATTGGAGTTGAAATTGAATTTTATACTAACTAATATTGCCCATTAAATGATATCAATGCATATATGAAATGATTTTATTATTCATGGGATGAATGTTATTTATTGATACATATAGAGATATGTATGATAATAAATAGGGATTGATTATGGACTATTGATCAATGTGTGATTGGATTTATTTTAGTGGATGCTTGAATGTATGGGTTTTTATAAATGGGGTCTGCGTACCTCGTCTTCTCTAATTTTTTCTTAATGTAAATTCTATCTCCCTCCTATGTACTTCCCCTTGACTGCTGATCAAGGTTTCCTATTTATTGTAAATAGTTTTTTGTAATAGGACTAGTTAGAATTAATTTTGAAGAATTGAAGACAAAGGAGCAAGGAGCGCTTGAAGACCCGTTTGTAATGGAGCCCGGGTTTAAATGTAATAGTTATATTTAAATTTAATTCTTGCACCCTAGGTTTGACCTTTTGGTTCACTTGGTGGCTCTAGTGAACCAAACTAGAATAAAAGTCCATAATCAATCCGGGTAGAATATAGTATTCTATATGTGCATGCTTACTATGTATATATTATATATTATACAACATGCTTTGCATGTTAAATAATATGACACGTATTTTATATATATATGTGCATGCGCGCTAAACAAGATGAGACAAATAATAACAAACCCCTCAAAGAAATCATATTAAGTCCTAAGCGTTCAAAGATATTTGGAATATCGAACGTCGCCCTCTAACATGGTAAAACGATAGAGTATTAAATATTTAATATGAGTTTGTTGTGTACACACAAGGCGAGTATTAAATATTTAAGATGTTGTTTTATCACATTTGATGTTTATTAAGGAATTGAACATTACTGTTTTGTTGTGCACACACAAGGGCGGTCTTTTTCTCTTCACATATATGGAAGTGCTAGGTTGGACTTAACTTAGATTATTTTAGTTCGGATGTGCACACACTTGACCATTATAATCTAAGAGGCAAAATACAAGGAGTTACATAGTGATGTAATTGACAATAGTTGTCTACCTATTTATTTATATATAGTTTGTTGTGCACACACAAGGCTATATACATTTGAAATAGGATCCTTATTCTCACTAGCAAATCTTTAATTAGATTTGCCGAACTATATAATGAGGGTAATATAGTTTGATGAAAATAGTGGGAGATACCAATTTAAAATAAAGACCTAATTTATTTTGGTAATTAATTAAATGAATGTATGCTAAAATGTTGTTAAATTACAAATTCATTTTACAGAATTTTACAATGTCTAATTTACTATCACTGCGTAGCATATTAGATGTTAATTAACCGGACAAAATTAAAAGGACTGGTTAAAGAATTTGAGAATAGTTCTCAAGACTGAAAAGCTATCTTATGTCCTTAATATGCCTATCCCTGCAATGGTTGCAAACAATGCCTCAGAGGAAGAGATTGCTACTTTTAGAAAGTGGCAAGATGATGCACAGTTGGCTCAATGCATTATGCTCGCATCCATGAGTAACGAGCTTTAGCGTCAGCAAGAAACTATGGATGCTCCTACTATACTCCTGCACCTTCAAAGAGTTGAAGGGTGAGGAAAGTAGGACTATTAGATATCAGATATCTAGGGAGCTCTTCCGATCTAGAATAACCGATGGCACTACAGTACAGACATATGTCCTAAAATGATCAATCTAATTGAACAATTGGGACAACTGGTTTTAATGGATGGAGAAATGATCCAAGATTTGATCTTGCAATCACTTCCGGACTCTTTCTCACAAATTGTTGTGAATTTCACATGAACAAGGTATATGTCAGCCTGCCTGAGTTGCTTAAACATGTTGAAAACAGTAAAGAGTCACTTTCCAACCAAGAAAGACCAAGTCTTACTGGTAGATGATTCTTCTAGGTAGCGGAAGAGGGCCAAAGGATCTTCTGAAAAGAAGAACAATTCAAAGAAGGTATAAGGAAAGGCAATAACTAAGGACAATAAGAACAAAACTGATGCAAATAGCAAAGGAGTTTGCTTCCAATGCAATAAGCCTGGACACTGGAAAGGAAACTGTAAGGAGTATCTTACAGAGGCTAACCAGAAGAAGCTTAGTGAAGCTTCGGTTACAAATATGGGTTTGTTCATGATTGAAATAAATTTTTCTATAAGTCAAGGTTCTACTTGAGTATTGGATACCGGCTGTAGTTCTCACGTATGCAATCCAATGCAGAGACTAAGCAGAAGTAGAAAGCTAAACAAAGTAGTAATCTTATGTGTGAGAATGGAGCAAAGGTTGTTACATTAACCATAGGAACTTATAGTTTAGCGTTGCCTACGGGCAAGTCTATTAAGTTAATAAGTTGTTATTATGTTCCAGTTCTCATTAGAAACATTAGAACTTTCGTTGTTGGACAAGGAAGGTTCTGGTATTATATTTAAGAATAATTGTTGTTCTATTTATAATGATAATGTTTTGTTTGAAACTGGAAGATTACTTGATAGATTTTGTATAATTGACTTACATGAAAAATATTTTACAAATTGAATAAACTAATAAAAGAAAAAGGAGATGGTCATTCAAAGAGTTGAATGTGTGTATTTGATGAAATACAAGTCTGAATCATTTGAAAGGTTCAAAGAATTCAGAAGTGAAACAAATTGACAAAGTATTAAGATTCTTTGATCAGATCGAGGAAGGAATACTTGAGCAATGAGTTTCTAGATCATCTCAAAATGGTATTTTCTCATAATGGAAACCTCCTGATACGCAATAATTGATTGGTGTATCTAAAACGAGAAATTGTACCTTGTTGGACATGGTGCAGTCCATAATGATTTTTTACCGACATTCCAGTATCCATCTAGGGTTATGCCCTAGAAACGACTGCATATCTACAAAATAAGGTAACCTCAAAAATCTGACCCCAATACTCCATAAAGGTTATGGATAGGGAGAATTCCTATTCTTAAGTATGTTAAGATAAGGGGTTGTCCAACTTATGTGAAAAGGTTTCAAAGATAAGTTTGGGACAAAATCTGACAAGTGTAGACTTGTGGGATATCCTAGAGAAAGTTTAGGGTATTATTACTATAATCCTACACGCTGCCTTCTTAGATAAAGGTGTTTATCATTGAAGGAGCTAGTGGGAGGGTAATAGATCTTGAAGGAGTTCAAGAACCACAAAGCATTTTAAGTCGAACCGAGGAACCTGTAGATAGACCTATTGTACCACAACCGAATCGTAAATCTGGAAGAGTACCGAAGATACCTGGGAGGTATGGATTCATCATAGAGGATGATGATGAGGTACACATCATAGAGGATGATGATCCAGTTATATACGATGAGGCTATGAGTAGAAGATACTCAGAGAAATGGCAGATGGCCATGAAATCCGAAATAGACTCCATGTATGAGAACCAAGTATAGACTCTGGTTACTCCACCGAAAGGCATAGTGCCCAGAGTGTGAATATGGGTCTTTTAAGAGAAAAACTAAGGCAAATGGCAAGGTGGAGACCTATAAGACCAGACCTGTTTAAAAGGTTTTTTAAGTCAAGGAGTTGACTGTGATAAAACCTTATTGTCGGGTAATGCTCAAGTCCATTTGGATTTTACTTGCAATTGCAGCTTATTACGAAATCTGGCAAAATGGATGTAGAGACGTCCTTCCTCAATGAAGACTTGAGGAGAATGTATGTATGATACAGCCAGAGGAATTTGTTTCAAAGGTTGAAGGAAATCGTGTTTTAAGCTACAATGATCCATTTATGGATTGAAGCAAGCTTCTCAAAGATGGAACATTCATTTTGATGAGACAATCAAAAGAGTTTGATTTTATCAAAAACGAGAATGAACCTAGTGTGTACAAAAGGGTCAGTGGGAGCACTGTGACATTCCTAGTATTATATGTTGATATACTACTAATAAGGAATAACACACCAATGCTACAATCAGTAAAGATAAAATTGTCTAAACATTCCTCCATGAATGACTTGGGAGGAGCATCCTATAAATTGGGGATATAAATCTATATAGATAGATTTAAAAGGATGTTCGGCTTGACCCAAGAAACGTATATTCATTTGATGCTAAAGGCGTTTAGCATGGCAAACTCCAAGAGAGGTCTCATGATGATGAGCCATGGAGAGAATCTCTCTAAAATTGTCCCCAATTGAAAGAGAGATCGCATGAGTTACTATCATGTATGCAATGAATATACTAGGCTTGATGTTGATCAGTCATATTCTGGAGATGATCACTGTAAGACAGTGATAAACATCTTTAAGTACTTAACCGGTACTGAAGATGTGATCATGATTCATGGTAGGTCTGAATTAAAAATAGAGGGCTAAACAGACTCAAGTTTTTTCAGACTGACCAAGACGATAACAAATCCACTTTAAGAGTAAAGCGTTACCTTGAATAGTGGTGCAGTGAATTGGAAAGGTTCCAAAATAGCAAAGAGTTGCTGGTTTAATGACAAAGACAAAGTATATAGCTGTAAATGAAGCTGCAAGTTGATTGTTTGGATGAAAAGTTCATCACAGAACTAGGAATAGTTCCTAAGTCTCATCTTGGATTCAAACAAGAGTTGTGGTACTTTCATTTGATTAGTGGAATCATTGAAAGAGGAGAAGTCACTATAGAGATATTGGACTCTCAAGAACAACATTGCATATCCATTTACTGAAGCTTTATCCAAACAGCAGGATGATCGTCACTTAGAGAAGAAGGGTATAAGATACCATGGCGATTGGCTTTAGTGCAAGTGGGAGATTGAAAGTAGTATGCACGCAAGCCAATCATATTTGATATGATGTAGCATATACTTTGTAATCTTATTCGGTTATTAAAGGCATTTTACTTTATCTACATGGTGCTGTTATATTAAATGTGATAAACCCATAGTTTTGAGCAATGCTTTTAGAATCATGATGGTGATCATGCTAATGAGATCTAAATTCAAGATAGCTCACAAACTAAAATCGTTCCTAATCGATGGATTACTAAAAAGGGAATTAGTGAATCCGGATAGATTAGTACATACGTTGCTTGCTCTTATGAAGAGGATGATTGATCTCATAATCATTTGTGTGGAGACACTAAAGCAAGTATGTAGGTGCTTATTAGAGAATAAGTTCACTGAACGTGGCTCGCTAAGGAATACCTAATGGAGTTTTAACTCGCCTGTCAATAGGAATTCCTCTAGTGATAGTAGTACAAGTGATCCTTGGACTTGAGATCATCATAGTATCTTGTGTGTGATGAGTTATACTTTGACATGTCCCTTAAGATCCTTAGGGTATATCAAAGGGTATGATTGGGTATAATAAGTTATACATGGAGATAGGTGAATGATCAACAAAGAATCTACCACTTCTAGTAAAAAGAGAGAATGTCCTATGTGATTCGATAAATGACGACTCAGAAGTCTTTGGCCAAAGCAGAATGAAATTAGAAAGGAGTTTCTAATTTGCATTAATCAGAGTTGTGCATTTCAGAATCGAAATACATATAATTAAATAAAATAAGAATTGACAGTAATTCCATGTCTTATATTTAATTGGGACATTGTATGGTAGAAGGATTGAATTGTACGGTAACTATTCATTGAAAGGTTCTTTTATGATTAATGTTGAAATCTATATTATCTGGAAAGTCGTTGATCGCTAAGGGGGCTTACCCTTATTGTAGAATAAATATTATTTATTTAAATGAATTAAATAGTTTAATTTATTTATTTAAATAAGATTAGAATTGTTCTAATTGATTTATTCACAACCGGTTTAATATGGAGAACCTAAAGGGTCACACACCGCAAAAGGAAAATATTTATTTAAGAAGTAAATGACATAATTGTAATAATAAGTTAAGTGTATTTAAATTAGTCTATGGAGATAGAATAAATTAAATAGCTTAATATTTATTATTTAATATTTTAGAAATATTAAATATAAATTAATAAGAGGAGTCTTATTATTATTATTACTATTACTATTATTTAATTCCTAATAGGGATTGGGAATTAATTAATAGAAATACTCTCACATGAATTCCTAATTGGATTAGGAGTTTTAATTAAAGGAGTTTAATTAGAATAGAAACCCTAATCCTAAATAGTTTAGGGAAGGGTTTTCCTACATCTATAAATAAGAGAAGTCTTATCATAGATTAGGGTTACACACTCTTGCATAAGAATTGTAGAGAGTACTTACAATTTCTATAGAGATAGAAACTAGGGTTTTGCCAACACCCATCTTCTTGAACAAGTATTATTTCTTGGTAGATCACCTCTAGAGGCCAAACACTTGGGTGGCTAACGTTGATCAAAGGAAAGAATTTAATCGGTGGAATTCAAGGAGAACGCGAAGGAATTGGAGGTGAACTTGTACCTGAGGAAGCTAGAATTCTACAAGGGTATAATTCTTATTCTCCATCTCTTTCGTTTAATTAATAATTGTGCATAAAGAAGGATCATGGTGATGGTTTGTATAAAATTTTAAAATCTGATTTTATCGCGCTTCCGCTTTATTAATGTAATTTGATTGTATGTTCGCGTTATACAAACCTAACATTTTCGTGTAACATTTTAAACCCTATTTAACTTATTTTAGAATTTTATCAGTTAATATAATATTATATTAATGTCGAAGCACGACAAAGCACTTCGTCAATTCCAAGCACGACACAGCAGCTTAAAAAAATAATTTGCCGAAACGCTTCTCGGTGAATTCGCCGGAAGCACGACAAATCATTTTGTCCGATTAAGCACGACACAGCTGCTTGGCGAAAATTTTTTATTTGACCTAATTGTTTAATAAAATACACAATCACATAATACAAAGTCATATCATAAAATTTCATTTATTAAACACATAATTTACATATACAGATCTTATTAGGGTTCGGAATATTACATTCACCCCCACTAATAAGAATTTCGTCCTCGAAATTTACAGTGCAGTCTATGAAAATAAATGTGGGTAGTTATCTCGCATTTTACTCTCGAGCTCCTACGTAGCTTCCTCGATATTCTGATTTCTCCAGATAACCTTAACCGAAGGTATCGTTTTATTTCGCAAATTTTGTTCTTTCCTATCCACAATTTCAATAGGAATTTCTTCATACGATAAATCCTTCTCGATTTGAATGGGCTCGTAGTCAATAACGTGTTTATAATCAGGTTTGTACGGTCGTAACACGGACACATGAAACACGTTATGAATATGTTCCAGTTCAGGAGGTAGGGCTACCTCATAGGCTACCTCGCCTATCCTCCTCAATATTTGAAATGGCCCAATAAATCTCGGACTCAATTTGCCTTTCTTGCCGAAACGTATTTTTCCCTTCCACGGAGATACTTTTAAGAATACGTGACTACCGACTTCGAAATCTTGTAACTTCCTGTGTTGATCAGCATATTTCTTCTGTCGATCTTGTGACGCTTGTAATCTTCCTCGTATAACTCGAACTACCTCCGCGGTTTGTTGCACTATTTCAGGTCCTAACATTTGTCGCTCTCCGACCTCATCCCAACATAAAGGCGTTCTACATTTTCTTCCGTACAAGGCTTCAAAAGGTAGCATTCCTATGCTGGCATGGTAACTATTGTTGTATGCAAATTCTACCAAAGGTAATGGATCTTCCCAACTTCCCTTGAAATCCATGATGCAAGAGCGCAACATGTCTTCCAATGTCTGGATGGTTCTCTCACTCTGACCATCAGTTTGTGGATAGTATGTTGTACTTAGTCTCAACTGAGTTCCTAAATTTTTCTGAAGACTTATCCAAAAATTTGAAGTAAATCGTGGATCGCGGTCTGATACTATAGAAACAGGGACTCCATGTCTAGAAATGATTTCATTGATGTAAAGTCTGGCTAACTAGTCTAGACTGAAGTTGATTTTGATGGGTAGAAAATGAGCTGATTTGGTAAGACGATCTACAATCACCCAAATGGCATTGTGACCCTTTTGTGTGGTTGGAAGGCCAACTACGAAATTCATGGTAATATGCTCCCATTTCCACTCAGGAATTTCTAAGGGTTGTAATAATCCACTGGGTTTCTGATGTTCAGCTTTAACCCTTTGACACGTTAAACATTTACTTACCCATTCCGCTATCTCTCTTTTCATGTTAGACCACCAAAAATGTTGGCTCAGGTCTTTATACATTTTTGTACTCCCTGGATGTACAGCGAATTTAGAACTGTGGGCTTCATTCAGTATTTCGTCTTTTAGTTCTTGTACTGAAGGTACCCAAATTCTATTTTCGTATCTCAGTACTCCATCCTTATCCACTCTAAACTTAACATTCTTTTTATGAGTCATTTCTGCCTTATACTTCTGACATTCTGCATCAGTTTTCCTGTAGTTCTTTGACTCTGTCCAATAAAGTCGAACTAGTTTTCCATGACAAATAACTTCTGGGTAGAGTTGACTGAACCTCTGACCTCGACCTCAAGTTTCTCAAACTCCTTTATCAATATTTCGTTTATTGGTCATTACATTTAACTTCTCTTGGTTCTTCCTACTCAATGCGTCTGCTACGACGTTGGCTTTCCCTGGATGATATAAGATCTCACAATCGAAATCCTTTATCAACTCTAGCCATCTCCTTTGTCTCATATTTAACTCCTTCTGGGTGAAAATATATTTCAGACTCTTATGATCTGTATATATCTCACACTTTTCCCCGTACAAATAATACCTCCAAATTTTCAAAGCAAATACTACGGCGGCTAACTCAAGATCATGCGTAGGATACCTCTTCTCATAATCTTTGAGTTGTCTTGATGCATATGCAATCACCTTCCCATGTTGCATTAACACACATCCTAATCCCTTGTGTGATGCATCACTATAAACAACGAGACCTCCTGTATCATCTGGTAAAGATAACACTGGTGTCATACTTAACCGCTTCTTCAACTCTTGGAAGCTTTCTTCACATTTGTCTGTCCAGACGTATTTTATCGTCTTTCGAGTCAAATTGGTTAGTGGGGTCGCTATCTTTGAAAAATCTTGTATAAAACGCCGATAATACCCTGCTAAACCGAGAAAACTTCTTACTTCTGTTGGAGTTGTTGGTTGTTCCCAATTCACAACCGCTTCTATCTTGGCTGGATCCACCGCTATTCCATTCTTGTCAATTACATGACCCAAGAACTGGACTCGTTCCAACCAGAATTCACACGTGGAAAACTTTGCATAAAGTTGTTCCTTGCGTAATATCTCCAATACGCTCCTTAAGTGTTCAGCATGCTCCTCCTTTGTTCTCGAGTATACTAAAATATCATCGATGAACACTACGACAAATTTGTCTAAGCATGGTTTAAAACACTCTATTCATTAAGTCCATGAATGCTGCCGGCGCATTTGTTAATCCAAAAGACATCACAAGAAACTCATAATGTCCGTAGCGTGTCCTAAACGCTGTCTTCGGCACATCTTCTTTTCTTACCTTTAATTGATGATAACCTGATCGTAGGTCGATCTTTGAAAAGTGTTCGGCCCCTTTCAACTGGTCAAATAGATCATCAATTCGTGGTAAAGGATATTTGTTCTTTATTGTTAACTTATTTAATTCTCTATAATCAATACACAACCTTAATGTTCCATCCTTCTTCTTTACAAACAACATCGGTGCTCCCCAAGGTGAAACACTAGGTTTTATATACTTTTTGTCTAAGAGTTCTTGTAGCTGCACAAGTAACTCCTTCAACTCTACAGGTGCCATTCTGTACGGTGCCTTTGAAACTAGTGTCGTACCCGGCGCTAGATCGATAACGAACTCGATCTCCCTGTCCGGAGGTAAACCGGGTAAGTCATCTGGAAACGCATCCGGAAATTCTCTAACTACAGGTATTTGCTCTAGCTTTACTCCTTCTTTTCGAGTATCTACTATGTATGCCAAATAACCTGTACAACCCTTCCTAAGCAATCTCTCTGCTTGCATTACTGTCAGACAGTGAGATCGTTTAGGTGAACAACCACCTTTGAACACTACTTTTGACTCTGAAGCAGTCACTAGATTCACCCGTTTCCGCTGGCAGTCAATTATTGCATTATAATTCCCCAGCCAGTCCATTCCTAAAATTATATCAAATTCCCCTAGTTGTATGGGAATGAGGTTCACAAGAAACTTGTGTCCCTTAATCTCTATAGCACAATTCTTATAGATGGTTTTGACGGGAATTACCTCATTGTTTGCGATTTCCACATTAAAAGGTATGTCTAAATCTTCGCATGGTATTGTCAATTTCTTAGCAAAGCTATTAGACACAAATGAACAAGTAGCACCAGAATCGAACAACACATATGCATTTAAAGTGTCGATAGGGATGATACCTATTACCACGTTTGGTGCAGCAACAACATCCCTTGTCGTCATATTAAACATTCTTGCAGTTGGACGACCTGGACCCCCAGCTCCTGCTACTGTCGGTTTGGGATTATTGTTTGGGACTTGGTTTCCTCCCCCATATTGGTTCCTACTTCTCGGGCAATTCCTAGACACATGCCCCGTTGCACCACATGTGTAACAAGTAACATTCGGGTTACTCTGACGAGTATTATCATTACCCTTTTTAGGACAATAAGAGGAATAATGTCCCTCTTGCCCACAATGGTAACAAGTAACCACTCTCTGGCGACATAACCCTAGGTGATTCTTTCCGCATATGGCACAACGACCCACCTTATTGTTGTTCTGGTTTCTGTTGTTGTGGTTATTGTTGTAATTGTTACCCCTCCTTACAAAATTTGTAGGAACAGTGGCATCCCATTTCCTCTTGTTATTATTAGTACCCCCTGTACTAACTTCTCCTTTCAACTTCCCTCCTTCATTCAAACTCCTTTTCTCTTTATGAAATTTTATTAAAGCTTCATTCTCATTTTCAGCTATAATAGCTTTCTCGAGAATTTCAGGAAAAGTTTTCACTTGAAACACTGACAACTTACTACGAATTTGGGGTTTCAATCCCTCTTCGTATCTCCTAGTCTTCCTTACCTCTGTATCAACCTGGTGTGGGGCAAACCTGGCTAATTCATTGAACTTAGCCGTATACTGGGATACGGTAAGCTCTCCTTGTTTCAATTCTAGGAATCGTACCTCCATACGATCCTGCATTGATTGGGGAAAATAATTTTCGAAGAATAGTTCCTTAAACCTAGTCCAAGGAATTATACCTTCACCTGCACGAATTTTGGTATTTTCCCACCAATGGTTTGCCTCACCCTTGAGGAAAAAGGTGGCAAAGATCGTCTTTTGATCTTCGCCAACATTAGTTACCCTAAAAAACTTCTCTATCTCGGTAATCCATGTTTGAGCCTCAATAGGTTCCGCAACTCCCTTAAATTCCGGTGGTCCTACAAGTTTAAAGTCCTTGAATATAGTACCCTGTGGATTAACTGGGGTAGGTTGAGGTGGTGGACGATTTTGTAAGGTTTCTAAGAGGATATTTACTAATTGTTGTGTAGGATTTGGTTCGGTGGTCTCAGTTCGGGCTTGGGCTCTTCGTCCTGATGCCATGGTTCTAAAATAAAGAAAAGCAAGTATACATACAAAGATATGCTTACATAGAACTAACAATTTTATTATATAAACACAACTTGTATATAACATGCAATAACGATTACATATCCGACTAGTAGTTATACTACTACTAGTTATTACAAGGATTTCCTATTTTACAACTCAAAATTTTGATATCGTACTAAGTACAACACATAAACTTAAACACTACTAAACTGCACTATCACGCATCCCCTTATAAGCATCTCGTATCATATGACCGACTACTGCTCTATCGATCATATAATCCTCCTTCTCTTCTTCCACCGGATACCTAAA
This sequence comes from Aralia elata, assembly GCA_034770075.1. Classification (NCBI taxonomy): domain Eukaryota; kingdom Viridiplantae; phylum Streptophyta; class Magnoliopsida; order Apiales; family Araliaceae; genus Aralia; species Aralia elata. The sequence continues at coordinate 27,061,510 of CM068385.1, read as the reverse complement.
TACTCGTCGCTCTAAGCCATTAAATGCCGCTTTACTCTTCCTATCGGCTCTGTATGCCTGCATCTGTGCCTCCTGTTTCTCCCTCTGAGTGGCCTGAAGAACTGTCCTCAGACGCCGAGTCGTATCTCGCTCACTCTCCAATAATCCTGTCGCTATGTTTGCCCGAGAGTTAGCAGCTTCTAACTCTACTGTTGACTGTTGTACCAACTCAACAACTATCTCTTCGTGTCTTTCGACACTCATCATCTGGCCTGCTCCAATATTCTCCTCAGAATCAGGGTCTACTAACTGCCCATCTACAGGGTTATCTGCCTCCTCTGCCTCTAATATCTCCTCGTCATGGATAAGTTCCTCCTCCTCCTCTGGGTCTTCATCTTCTAAATCTAGCTCAGGGGTAGTCGGCTCATAATCAGGCACCTCATCGAGCTCACTGTCTGATAACCATCCTATGTGTTGGTTTACTCCCGCCATCCTACAAAAGAATTTTAATTTATTTAGTATTTAGGGGGAAACAAATTTACACATAATATAAAGCTTTTAAAGTTATTTTATGTATGATTAAGTATTTTACGAAATCGAAGATCATATCCTAAGGTATTTCCTAACTACCTTAGAGCTATAATCTACAGCTCTGATACCAACCTGTGACGCCCCCAAATCTCTACACTCCCCTGTAGCAGATCTGGTGCTCACGTGAAACTATACATCTATAAATATTCAATAAAATATGACTTCTATCTATCCAAGATTCACAGTATCCCATAACAGGTACTAGTTCCGGCCAGAACGTTGTCTGTGTTTGGATACCCTCACTTAGATATATAGATTCATATCTTATGAATATCTCTTTCATATCAATATTCCCTATCTATCTGACATTCACAGTATTAATGATAAGATTGTCCGTAGAACTGAGGGGCGCATTCCAGTAAAGATGGCACCTTACCGACGCTCACTAAGTGTAACCCCAGAGCTTATAGGAATCTCAACATCATTTAGATACCCTCATTCAGATGTAGAGTTCATATAGACACTGTATTTAACTTAGTACAACTATTCAAAAGAAATTAAAGATCAGAGTATAACGCATTCTATGACATAAAGGATCGTAATATATTACATAACATTTTGTTCGGTTACATCATTCGTTATACTAAGTTATTACAACAACAAGTCTTTAAAAGACTTAAAGTATTCAACAACAGAAATAAAACTTAATAAGCATGTCTTTTCCCCTTATCAGTCCCAGACGTGCTAGGGATATCATTTACAGCTGCAAAAGAAGATATGCGCAAGAATGAGCTACAAAAGCTCAACAAGTTCATTTGAATATATAAACACCATGTGTTTAATTTGAAAGATATCAACAATGTATACTGAGGGTTCTGTATAAGAACCATATATTTCATTTAGTTCTATCAGTCTTTAAAGACTTAGAACCATTTGAGTTTTGGATATCTGGTAGGTGATCAGCCTCACCAATATCCTAGGAGTATGCATATCATCCTACCATTTGTGGTCAATATATTATCGACATTTATTGGCCTTCCTATGAAGGCATTTCCATTTACTCAGTATAGATGCCTTACCAAATAATTTGGTTTGACACAACAATTTACGCTCGAATAAACAATATATGAATAATGATTCATTTCTTAAGTTATGCTGAACAAGAAGCAATAACTTCACAATAATTGATAGCAAGATGTATAATACTTGCTTAAATATAACAAAGTTGGGAGACTTGCCTTAGTGTAGCTCACTATAATTTAGTACGATCGGTCAACGCACGTAGTCTACGTATACCAATAATAAGCCAATAATAAGCGTTAGCACGTATATAAACATGTATCACGCTAATCTAAACAAGTTTCATTAAGGTTCGACGTTGATTCGGTATCTTGGTCGCGTCCTTAATGGCTAAACACATAGATTGTTCGATAAAACTTCATTTGGAAGTCGAATTATTAGTCTAAATAATTTAATTATTATTTCTAACATTTTTAGAAGCATGGTATTATTTTTAAATAATTTTCAGAAGCTTGGAAGTATTTTTAAATAATTTTACAAGCTTAGGAATATTTTTAAATGATTTAATTATCATTTAGAATAATTTTAAAACATTTAATATGTTATTTAAATGATTTATTTATCATTTAGAATATTTTTTGATACTTAAAATATTATTTAAATGATTTATTTATCATTTTATAATATTTTTAGAAAGATAGAATATTATTTAAATGATTTATTTTATTATTAATAATATTTTTAGACTTTATTTTATCATTAAAATAATTTATTTATTACTTACCATAATTTTCAAAACTTAATTGGATATTTAAATGATTTAATTATCATTTAAAGTAATTTTTAAATACTTAATATATTATTTAAATGATTTATTTATCATTAATAATATTTAAATATTTAATATTTTATTTAATTATTATATATAATAATTTTATTTACCTTAATATCATTTTTAAATAATTAATATAATTATTTAATAATTTAATATCATTTTTAAATAATTAAAATAATTATTAAATGATTTATCATAATTATTATTTATTATTTAATTAAATTAAATAATATATCAGAATATATAAAAATATTAAAAATAAATTTTTATAATTTAAAAAATGAATTTTCGAATTTATTTATTAATTATTAATAATTATTTAATATTTATTTATTATTTATAATTTATTTAATTAATTTTTATTTTATTTTTATTAAAAATCCGTCGCTAAAGGGCTTTAGCGACGGTCTGCATAGAATAATAAGTTTCTGGGTTTGACTTTGAAATTTTGTAGGCTTGCATGATCAGATCTCATTCTATTTATAGTGTCTTGAATTAGGGTTTCCTAGGCTAAATTTCTAAATTTTTGCCTCCATAAATATCTAGGCTTGGGACTTGTGTTACTCAAACCTGATCTTGGGCACCTACTTGTGCTGGAGTGTGTCAAGCACAAGCTTGCACACTCCTAGCTTCATTTTCATTGGCTAGGATTTTAATTTTGATTTATTTTACCTACTAATTAAATCTAGATTTTTGTTAATCATGATTAGGATGTTAAATTAAGTTTAGTAATACCCTAATTATGATATTATATCACAATTAAGATTTATAACTCCATAATTTAGTGTTCTTGAATCAAATTAAGGCTTTAGGGTTTCTAATTAGGATTTAGGGTTTTCAATCCTACAATTAGGGTTTTAATCTTTCGTTTAGGGTTTAGTTTAATCTTAATGGTTCATAATTAACATTATGATTCATTATTTAAATCTTAATTATATTAATTAAGATTATTGTACAATAATTAGGGTTTTAATCGATCAATTCGGACAACTATTACAATTTAGGGTTTTCAACTTAGGGTTTCTATTTCCGTGTAACATTTTAAACCCTATTTAACTTATTTTAGAATTTTATCAGTTAATATAATATTATATTAATGTCGAAGCACGACAAAGCACTTCGTCAATTCCAAACACGACACAGCAGCTTACAAAAATAATTTGTCGAAACGCTTCTCGATGAATTCGCCGGAAGCACGACAAATCATTTTGTCCGATTAAGCACGACACACCTGCTTGGCGAAAAAATTTTATTTGACCTAATTGTTTAATAAAATACACAATCACATAATACAAAGTCATATCATAAAATTTCATTTATTAAACACATAATTTACATATATACAGATCTTATTAGGGTTCGGAATATTACATTCACCCCCACTAATAAGAATTTCGTCCTCGAAATTTACAGTGCAGTCTATGAAAATAAATGTGGGTAGTTATCTCGCATTTTACTCTCGAGCTCCCACGTAGCTTCCTCGATATTCTGATTTCTCCAGATAACCTTAACCGAAGGTATCGTTTTATTTCGCAAATTTTGTTCTTTCCTATCCACAATTTCAATAGGAATTTCTTCATACGATAAATCCTTCTCGATTTGAATGGGCTCGTAGTCAATAACGTGTTTATAATCAGGTTTGTACGGTCGTAACACGGACACATGAAACACGTTATGAATATGTTTCCAGTTCAGGAGGTAGGGCTACCTCATAGGCTACCTCGCCTATCCTCCTCAATATTTGAAATGGCCCAATAAATCTCGGACTCAATTTGCCTTTCTTGTCGAAACGTATTTTTCCCTTCCACGGAGATACTTTTAAGAATACGTGACTACCGACTTCGAAATCTTGTAACTTCCTGTGTTGATCAGCATATTTCTTCTGTCGATCTTGTGACGCTTATAATCTTCCTCGTATAACTCGAACTACCTCCGCGGTTTGTTGCACTATTTCAGGTCCTAACATTTGTCGCTCTCCGACCTCATCCCAACATAAAGGCGTTCTACATTTTCTTCCGTACAAGGCTTCAAAAGGTGGCATTCCTATGCTGGCATGGTAACTATTGTTGTATGCAAATTCTACCAAAGGTAATGGATCTTCCCAACTTCCCTTGAAATCCATGATGCAAGAGCGCAACATGTCTTCCAATGTCTGGATGGTTCTCTCACTCTGACCATCAGTTTGTAGATGGTATGTTGTACTTAGTCTCAACTGAGTTCCTAAATTTTTCTGAAGACTTATCCAAAAATTTGAAGTAAATCGTGGATCGCGGTCTGATACTATAGAAACAGGGACTCCATGTCTAGAAATGATTTCATTAATGTAAAGTCTGGCTAACTGGTCTAGACTGAAGTTGATTTTGATGGGTAGAAAATGAGCTGATTTGGTAAGACGATCTACAATCACCCAAATGGCATTGTGACCCTTTTGTGTGGTTGGAAGGCCAACTACGAAATTCATGGTAATATGCTCCCATTTCCACTCAGGAATTTCTAAGGGTTGTAATAATCCACTGGGTTTCTGATGTTCAGCTTTAACCCTTTGACACGTTAAACATTTACTTACCCATTCCGCTATCTCTCTTTTCATGTTAGACCACCAAAAATGTTGGCTCAGGTCTTTATACATTTTTGTACTCCCTGGATGTACAGCGAATTTAGAACTGTGGGCTTCATTCAGTATTTCGTCTTTTAGTTCTTGTACTGAAGGTACCCAAATTCTATTTTCGTATCTCAGTACTCCATCCTTATCCACTCTAAACTTAACATTCTTTTTATGAGTCATTTCTGCCTTATACTTCTGACATTCTGCATCAGTTTCCTGTAGTTCTTTGACTCTGTCCAATAAAGTCGAACTAGTTTCCATGACAAATAACTTCTGGGTAGAGTTGACTGAACCTCTGACCTCGACCTCAAGTTTCTCAAACTCCTTTATCAATATTTCGTTATTGGTCATTACATTTAACTTCTCTTGGTTCTTCCTACTCAATGCGTCTGCTACGACGTTGGCTTTCCCTGGATGATATAAGATCTCACAATCAAAATCCTTTATCAACTCTAGCCATCTCCTTTGTCTCATATTTAACTCCTTCTGTGTGAAAATATATTTCAGACTCTTATGATCTGTATATATCTCACACTTTTCCCCGTACAAATAATACCTCCAAATTTTCAAAGCAAATACTACGGCGGCTAACTCAAGATCATGCGTAGGATACCTCTTCTCATAATCTTTGAGTTGTCTTGATGCATATGCAATCACCTTCCCATGTTGCATTAACACACATCCTAATCCCTTGTGTGATGCATCACTATAAACAACGAGACCTCCTGTATCATCTGGTAAAGATAACACTGGTGCCATACTTAACCGCTTCTTCAACTCTTGGAAGCTTTCTTCACATTTGTCTGTCCAGACGTATTTTACCGTCTTTCGAGTCAAATTGGTTAGCGGGGTCGCTATCTTTGAAAAGTCTTGTATAAAATGCCGATAATACCCTGCTAAACCGAGAAAACTTCTTACTTCTGTTGGAGTTGTTGGTTGTTCCCAATTCACAACCGCTTCTATCTTGGCTGGATCCACCGCTATTCCATTCTTGTCAATTACATGACCCAAGAACTGGACTCGTTCCAACCAGAATTCACACTTGGAAAACTTTGCATAAAGTTGTTCCTTGCGTAATATCTCCAATACGCTCCTTAAGTGTTCAGCATGCTCCTCCTTTGTTCTCGAGTATACTAAAATATCATCGATGAACACTACGACAAATTTGTCTAAGCATGGTTTAAACACTCTATTCATTAAGTCCATGAATGCTGCCGGCGCATTTGTTAATCCAAAAGACATCACAAGAAACTCATAATGTCCGTAGCGTGTCCTAAACGCTGTCTTCGGCACATCTTCTTTTCTTACCTTTAATTGATGATAACCTGATCGTAGGTCGATCTTTGAAAAGTGTTCGACCCCTTTCAACTGGTCAAATAGATCATCAATTCGTGGTAAAGGATATTTGTTCTTTATTGTTAACTTATTTAATTCTCTATAATCAATACACAACCTTAATGTTCCATCCTTCTTCTTTACAAACAACACCGGTGCTCCCCAAGGTGAAACACTAGGTTGTATATACTTTTTGTCTAAGAGTTCTTGTAGCTGCACAAGTAACTCCTTCAACTCTACAGGTGCCATTCTGTACGGTGCCTTTGAAACTGGTGCCGTACCCGGCGCTAGATCGATAACGAACTCGATCTCCCTGTCCGGAGGTAAACCGGGTAAGTCATCTGGAAACGCATCCGGAAATTCTCTAACTACAGGTATTTGCTCTAGCTTTACTCCTTCTTTTCGAGTATCTACTATGTATGCCAAATAACCTGTACAACCCTTCCTAAGCAATCTCTCTGCTTGCATTACTGTCAGACAGTGAGATCGTTTAGGTGAACAACCACCTTTGAACACTACTTTTGACTCTGAAGCAGTCACTAGATTCACCCGTTTCCGCTGGCAGTCAATTATTGCATTATAATTCCCCAGCCAGTCCATTCCTAAAATTATATCAAATTCCCCTAGTTGTATGGGAATGAGGTTCACAAGAAACTTGTGTCCCTTAATCTCTATAGCACAATTCTTATAGATGGTTTTAACGGGAATTACCTCATTGTTTGCGATTTCCACATTAAAAGGTATGTCTAAATCTTCGCATGGTATTGTCAATTTCTTAGCAAAGCTATTAGACACAAATGAACAAGTAGCACCAGAATCGAACAACAAATATGCATTTAAAGTGTCGATAGGGATGATACCTGTTACCACGTCTGGTGCAGCAACAGCATCCCTTGTCGTCATATTAAACGTTCTTGCAGTTGGACGACCTGGACCCCCAGCTCCTGCTACTGTCGGTTTGGGATTATTGTTTGGGACTTGGTTTCCTCCCCCAGATTGGTTCTTACTTCTCGGGCAATTCCTAGACACATGCCCCGTTGCACCACATGTGTAACAAGTAACATTCGGGTTACTCTGACGAGTATTATCATTACCCTTTTTAGGACAATAAGAGGAATAATGTCCCTCTTGCCCACAATGGTAACAAGTAACCACTCTCTGGCGACATAACCCTAGGTGATTCTTTCCGCATATGGCACAATGACCCACCTTATTGTTGTTCTGGTTTCTGTTGTTGTGGTTATTGTTGTAATTGTTACCCCTCCTTACAAAATTTGTAGGAACAGTGGCATCCCATTTCCTCTTGTTATTATTAGTACCCCTGTACTAACTTCTCCTTTCAACTTCCCTCCTTCATTCAAACTCCTTTTCTCTTTATGAAATTTTATTAAAGCTTCATTCTCATTTTCAGCTATAATAGCTTTCTCGAGAATTTCAGGAAAAGTTTTCACTTGAAACACTGACAACTTACTACGAATTTGGGGTTTCAATCCTTCTTCGTATCTCCTAGTCTTCCTTGCCTCTATATCAACCTGGTGTGGGGAAAACCTGGCTAATTCATTGAACTTAGCCGTATACTGGGATACGGTAAGCTCTCCTTGTTTCAATTCTAGGAATCGTACCTCCATACGATCCTGCATTGATTGGGGAAAATAATTTTCGAAGAATAGTTCCTTAAACCTAGTCCAAGGAATTATACCTTCACCTGCACGAATTTTGGTATTTTCCCACCAATGGTTTGCCTCACCCTTGAGGAAAAAGGTGGCAAAGATCGTCTTTTGATCTTCGCCAACATTAGTTACCCTAAAAAACTTCTCTATCTCGGTAATCCATGTTTGAGCCTCAATAGGTTCCGCAGCTCCCTTAAATTCCGGGTGTCCCACAAGTTTAAAGTCCTTGAATATAGTACCCTGTGGATTAACTGGGGTAGGTTGAGGTGGTGGACAATTTTGTAAGGTTTCTAAGAGGATATTTACTAATTGTTGTGTAGGATTTGGTTCGGTGGTCTCAGTTCGGGCTTGGGCTCTTCGTCCTGATGCCATGGTTCTAAAATAAAGAAAAGCAAGTATAAATACAAAGATATGCTTACATAGAACTAACAATTTGATTATATAAACACAACTTGTATATAACATGCAATAACGATTACATATCCGACTAGTAGTTATACTACTACTAGTTATTACAAGGATTTCCTATTTTACAACTCAAAATTTTGATATCGTACTAAGTACAACACATAAACTTAAACACTACTAAACTGCGCTATCACGCATCCCCTTATAAGCATCTCGTATCATATGACCGACTACTGCTCTATCGATCATATAATCCTCCTTCTCTTCTTCCACCGGATACCTAAATACTCGTCGCTCTAGGCCATTAAATGCCGCTTTACTCTTCCTATCGGCTCTGTATGCCTGCATCTGTGCCTCCTGTTTCTCCCTCTGAGTGGCCTGAGGAACTGTCCTCAGACGCCGAGTCGTATCTCGCTCACTCTCCAATAATCCTGCCGCTATGTTTGCCCGAGAGTTGCAGTTTCTAACTCTACTGTTGACTGATGTACCAACTCAACAACTATCTCTTCTTGTCTTTCGACACTCATCATCTGGCCTGCTCCAATATCCTCCTCAGAATCAGGGTCTACTAACTGCCCATCTACAGGGTTATCTGCCTCCTCTGCCTCTAATATCTCCTCGTCATGGATAAGTTCCTCCTCCTCTGGGTCTTCATCTTCTAAATCTAGCTCAGGGGTAGCCGGCTCATAATCAGGCACCTCATCGAGCTCACTGTCTGATAACCATCCTATGTGTTGGTTTACTCCCGCCATCCTACAAAAGAATTTTAATTTATTTAGTATTTAGGGGGAAACAAATTTACACATAATATAAAGCTTTTAAAGTTATTTTATGTATGATTAAGTATTTTACGAAATCGAAGATCATATCCTAAGGTATTTCCTAACTACCTTAGAGCTATAATCTACAGCTCTGATACCAACCTGTGACGCCCCCAAATCTCTACACTCCCCTGTAGCAGATCTGGTGCTCACGTGAAACTATACATCTATAAATATTCAATAAAATATGACTTCTATCTATCCAAGATTCACAGTATCCCATAACAGGTACTAGTTCCGGCCAGAACGTTGTCTGTGTTTGGATACCCTCACTTAGATATATAGATTCATATCTTATGAATATCTCTTTCATATCAATATTCCCTATCTATCTGACATTCACAGTATTAATGATAAGATTGTCCATAGAACTGAGGGGCGCATTCCGGTAAAGATGGCACCTTACCGACGCTCACTAAGTGTAACCCCAGAGCTTATAGGAATCTCAACATCATTTAGATACCCTCATTCAGATGTAGAGTTCATATAGACACTGTATTTAACTTAGTACAACTATTCAAAAGAAATTAAAGATCAGAGTATAACGCATTCTATGACATAAAGGATCGTAATATATTACATAACATTTTGTTCGATTACATCATTCGTTATACTAAGTTATTACAACAACAAGTCTTTAAAAGACTTAAAGTATTCAACAACAGAAATAAAACTTAATAAGCATGTCTTTTCCCCTTATCAGTCCCAAACGTGCTAGGGATATCATTTACAGCTGCAAAAGAAGATATGCGCAAGAATGAGCTACAAAAGCTCAGCAAGTTCATTTGAATATATAAACACCATGTGTTTGATTTGAAAGATATCAACAATGTATACTGAGGGTTCTGTATAAGAACCATATATTTCATTTAGTTCTATCAGTCTTTAAAGACTTAGAACCATTTGAGTTTTGGATATCTGGTAGGTGATCAGCCTCACCAATATCCTAGGAGTATGCATATCATCCTACCATTTGTGGTCAATATATTATCGACATTTATTGGCCTTCCTATGAAGGCATTTCCATTTACTCAGTATAGATGTCTTACCAAACAATTTGGTTTGACACAACAATTTACGCTCGAATAAACAATATATGAATAATGATTCATTTCTTAAGTTATGCTGAACAAGAAGCAATAACTTCACAATAATTGATAGCAAGATGTATAATACTTGCTTAAATATAACAAAGTTGGGAGACTTGCCTTAGCGTAGCTCACTATAATTTAGTACGATCGGTCAACGCACGTAGTCTACGTATACCAATAATAAGCGTTAGCACGTATATAAACATGTATCACGCTAATCTAAACAAGTTTCATTAAGGTTCGACGTTGATTCGGTATCTTGGTCGCGTCCTTAATGGCTAAAGATATAGATTGTTCGATAAAACTTCATTTAGAAGTTGAATTATTAGTCTAAATAATTTAATTATTATTTCTAACATTTTTAGAAGCTTGGTATTATTTTTAAATAATTTTCAGAAGCTTGGAAGTATTTTTAAATAATTTTACAAGCTTAGGAATATTTTTAAATGATTTAATTATCATTTAGAATAATTTTAAAACATTTAATATGTTATTTAAATGATTTATTTATCATTTAGAATATTTTTTGATACTTAAAATATTATTTAAATGATTTATTTATCATTTATAATATTTTTAGAAAGATAGAATATTATTTAAATGATTTATTTTTATTATTAATAATATTTTTAGACTTTATTTTATCATTAAAATAATTTATTTATTACTTACCATAATTTTCAAAACTTAATTGGATATTTAAATGATTTAATTATCATTTAAAGTAATTGTTAAATACTTAATATATTATTTAAATGATTTATTTATCATTAATAATATTTAAATATTTAATATTTTATTTAATTATTATATATAATAATTTTATTTACCTTAATATTATTTTTAAATAATTAATATAATTATTTAATAATTTAATATCATTTTTAAATAATTAAAATAATTATTAAATGATTTATCATAATTATTATTTATTATTTAATTAAATTAAATAATATATCAGAATATATAAAAATATTAAAAATAAATTTTTATAATTTAAAAATGAATTTTCGAATTTATTTATTAATTATTAATAATTATTTAATATTTATTTATTATTTTATAATTTATTTAATTAATTTTTATTTTATTTTTATTAAAAATTCGTCGCTAAAGGGCTTTAGCAACGGTCTGCATAGAATAATAAGTTTCTGGGTTTGAGGATGAATTTCGTCGCTAAAGGTGTTCTTCATGAAGAACAGTTGGTCATGGTCCAACAGGAACTTTTGACCTCAAATTAATCTCAGCTTGTTTGATGTTTGGGTTTGATTTTTGTTTGTTGTTATAGCTAACATGGCAGTGTACAACGACATATCAAAATCCATCTCAAATTATATCATATCATGCTTTAAATTTGATGGTCAAACCACCGGGTTCAAACTGTTCTTGAGTTTCTGGGTTACCCAGAAACTCAAGCAGTCATGGTCAGTCAACATGGTTTAACCATGAATAACTTTGATTCTGTGTTTGCTAAATGTGTTTTGATGATTCAATATTGTAGTTTACATACCAAGTAACATGTCTAACACAAGAAACAACATATTAAATATCATCTAGGTCATTTCTGGGTTGATCAAAAGTCTGACATCCAACTGTCAGACATTCATATGATTTCTGGGTTACCCAGAAATCAGTCCCCCATGGTCGGTCAACGGGTTTTGACCATTAATAACTTCTATCCTAGAGATAATTTAACCATTCTACCAATTGGATCTTAAAGCTAACATGGCAAACTACTGATTCATGCTTTAAAACACATCAAACAAACATTTTAAGCCGATCAAAATCTCTGACAAAAAGGCCTGTCAGACTGTTCTTGACTGCCAAGAACAGTTTGAGTTTTTGGCTTGATTTTCATATCTAGATGTTATGTAAACATGTTTTAACCGCCCAGATCACTAAATAACATATTAATAAGGATTCCTAAACATCTAAAACACAAAAATTTTGCAGGCTTGAAGATCAAACATAAATTAGGGTTTGCACCTTTTTCTTCAAAGTTTTAATTCCTAGCTTCTGATTCTGAACTTGAGGTTGCTGGGGCTTGATATGGTATGTTTCTAAGTGTATAAGCTTTGAAATTTCGTAGGCTTGCATGATCAGATCTCATTCTATTTATAGTGTCTTGAATTAGGGTTTCCTAGGCTAAATTTCCAAATTTTTGCCTCCATAAATATCTAGGCTTGGGACTTGTGTTACTCAAACCTGATCTTGGGCACCTACTTGTGCTGGAGTGTGTCAAGCACAAGCTTGCACACTCCTAGCTTCATTTTCATTGGCTAGGATTTTAATTTTGATTTATTTTACCTACTAATTAAATCTAGATTTTTGTTAATCATGATTAGGATGTTAAATTAAGTTTAGTAATACCCTAATTATGATATTATATCACAATTAAGATTTATAACTCCATAATTTAGTGTTCTTGAATCAAATTAGGGCTTTAGGGTTTCTAATTAGGGTTTAGGGTTTTCAATCCTACAATTAGAGTTTTAATCTTTCGTTTAGGGTTTAGTTTAATCTTAATGGTTCATAATTAACATTATGATTCATTATTTAAATCTTAATTATATTAATTAAGATTATTGTACAATAATTAGGGTTTTAATCGATCAATTCGGACAACTATTATAATTTAGGGTTTTCAACTTAGGGTTTCTATTTCCGTGTAACATTTTAAACCCTATTTAACTTATTTTAGAATTTTATCAGTTAATATAATATTATATTAATGTCGAAGTACAACAAAGCACTTCGTCAATTCCAAGCACGACACAACAGCTTACAAAAATAATTTGCCGAAACGCTTCTCGGTGAATTCGCCGGAAGCACGACAAATCATTTTGTCCGATTAAGCACGACACAGCTGCTTGGCAAAAAAATTTTATTTGACCTAATTGTTTAATAAAATACACAATCACATAATACAAAGTCATATCATAAAATTTCATTTATTAAACACATAATTTACATATACAGATCTTATTAGGGTTCGGAATATTACAATAAGACCTCGAACTATGTCCTAGGTTAACAAGTATTTCTACCGTAATCTTTAACAGTCATGAAGACTATGGACTATCCATCTCGTACTCCGGGGGATCAGCCATTTGTAGAATGTATTGTGCACAAACATTTAAACGTTGTTGCGTAGTTAGTCCCATATATTAGGGTTGTTCATCTCAGTCTAGTATCAGAATCCGTACCAAAAGAAACTTGGTTTGGAAAAACTTCAAGGTATTCTAAGTCTTTGAAACGCTCATCAACTATGGACTAGCTGAATCAATAAAGGTTTGCTAGTCACTAAAGCTTTTGGTAAACAATAAAAATTGTACAATAGGATTTATGTTCAAAATTTGAATAATGATTAATGATCGAATACCAAATGATTGAAATAAAACATAAGCACTTGACATGATAACAACCTTGCTTGAATAATAATAAGCTAAGGTTAATAAGCTTACTCTATGAAAGTAAACTTGCTTTAAATGAAATAATAAGATTAAGGGAGGAAAAACTTGCCTCGTGCGTAAATTACATATTTAAATAATTCACGTTCCTTAATCAACCTATACATTTCGATTATAAAATGGTAACAATAATTAGTTACAGAATTATAAGCACTTTAGGATTTACTTTATCCAATTTTATTGAAACATCTCAATTATCGTTCGATATTCAACATTAACAACCAACGTGGTATCTCATTAGTCACTTAATATCTTAATCTAAGTTTTAAACATGTACATAGCAACATAGCAAAATCACAAAACAAATAGAAAATTTTCAGTTACTGTTCCACCACCGGGGCGGTGGATTTCTTTACAAAACCGTCGACGGGCCGAGGCTACCGCCGGGGCGAGGAATCTAGTTCAATTATGCCGTCGGGGCGACAACACTAGTTCATTTCTACCGCCGGGGCGGTAGACTCGACTGTCACCTTCTACAGCTCGCGAACCAGTGCAACCTCAGACCAAAATTTCCAAATTCTACCATCCGATTCATAAAATAAGCATACTCAAACGTCAAACATGATGTAAAGTAACTACCCATCATGTTTCTAACAATTCTAACTATTATAAACACATAATAAACCAATTAAAATTCAAAAATTCACTGTTTAAACAAAATATTCATATTTTGGCCTATTTGATAAAATTAAACACTGTAAATTCATCTCTACACCATTTTAATCCATTCCACTTGCCTTTTTTTTGTTTTCCATCATATTAACACAATCAAAAATCAATTTACCGATTAATAATCTAATTAACCATCAATTTTCATACATATAAGCCATACATGAAATAAAAATCTATAAAACCAAAAACTTAATTTTAAAGCATGCTTTCATGGATTGATAACTCCAAAATAATATATAAACACCAAATAACGGATTTAGCATGCTTATAAACATATATTACCAATACCTCATCAAATCATTCAACCAAAATATTTACAGTAAAGAACTTTGAAATATATATATAGCAAGAATTAAGAGTAATACCTTTGATTAGCTAAATAATTGCAAGTTTTAGATTATCTCCTTCTTTAATTTCTTGGATTCTTGTTTTCTCTCAATTTCTCTCAATTTCTCTCCACTTCTCTAACTGAACTCAAAGCTCTGCTCTTCTTCCACAACAGGTAAGTTTTAAGGTTTTTTTTAACGTAAACTGATTCTTAACTGGTCAGTTGCAAGAAACCAAGAGTTAGGCCACGTTTGGCAAACTCAAAATAAGAAAAATAGAATTTCAAAGGCCATAAGGCCTTGTTTGGTTGCACCAAAACAAAATAATCCATTTTTTTTTACAAACCAAGGGTCACAAGGCCTTGTTTGGTTTTACTAAAATTAACTCTTTTCCATTTATTTTAATAACTCATTATACTATATAGTTTAATTGTCACACTTGTCACACTTTCAATTTAATTAAACCTATTATTAAATAAATCCAATTAAACCTTACTAATTTAGTTATAACTCTTATTTGATCAATAACAATATTACCAAATAATGATCTTACTCAACTAAATCCTTTATTCAAATAAATCATTTTATCATCTAATTTATTTTATCATCTAATTTAATTATTAAATTAAATTAGAGTAGACACATAAAATTACCTTCAAATAACAATTAACATAATTACACTTAAAATGAATTATTCCACAATAACTTATCATTTATTTATTTTACTCAATAAATAAATTAACAAAAATATTTATTTAACTCAAAAAATATTTTATTTATTCACAAAAATTACATTCGTTACACCTTTTGTGGC
The DNA here is from genome assembly GCA_034770075.1 of Aralia elata. Classification (NCBI taxonomy): domain Eukaryota; kingdom Viridiplantae; phylum Streptophyta; class Magnoliopsida; order Apiales; family Araliaceae; genus Aralia; species Aralia elata. Next base: position 27,045,933 of record CM068385.1, on the reverse strand, counting down.
ATTATCCTCTCCGATGGCCATTGATAATTATTGGCAGCCATAGTCTCCAATAAGTTATAGGCATCGTTAAAGCTCTTTCCCATTAAAGCACCACCTGCAGCTGCGTTAACACTTGATCGGGTAGCATTGGTCAACCCGTTATAGAAGTTTTGAACTTGCAACCATTGAGGTAAACCATGGTATGGACATCTCCTTATTAGGTCTTTAAATCGTTCCCAAGCTTCATACAAGGACTCAGAATCATATTGAGCAAACGAAGTGATGTCATTTTTCAATCTTGCAGTTTTGGCGGGTGGGAAGAACTTTGCCAAAAATTTCTGGGCTAAGTCATTCCATGTAGTAATCAAGCCCGAAGGAAGCGAATGCAGCCAACTCTTTGCCTTGTCACGAAGCGTGAAAGGAAATAATCGGAGTCTGATAGCATCATCGGTAACTTGAGTGTACTTAAATGTGTCATAGATTTCCAAAAAATTCATCAAATGAGCATTTGGGTCGTCATTAGGTAACCCACCAAACTGCAAACAGTTTTGGACCATCTGGATAGTGCCTGGCTTTATTTCAAAGTGGGTGGCCTCAATAGCTGGCCTGAAAATGCTCGAGTGTAAATCTGTAACAAGAGGCATGGCATACTCCCTCAAGGATTTAGGCTCCTCCTCAGCCATGGTATTTTGATTGGGTATACCCCGAACTCGTTCTTTTCGTAGTTTTTGAATATTTCTCTCGATCTCGGGATTGTAAGGAATTAACTCAAGACCTCGTGAACGTGGCATACAAATTAAGAATACCTACAAAACAAAACGAAAATTATATACAAGTCTAAAATGAGACCAAGTCGATTGAAATTGATATTGATATAATTATTAGAAAACAATTCCCCGGCAACAACGCTAAAAACTTGTTGGAAGATTTAGCAATCGATAAACACACACGTGTAAGTATACACGGTCCACATATAATATAATGATAAGTTATGAGTCAAACCCACAGGGAATTATTGCGAATAAATACCAAGTACCAATCGTATATCAATTTGATCTTGTTTAAACAAAGAAGATTTGAATTTTGTTGATTAGTCGAGTTCAAGTACAAGCAACGAATAAAGTACGGTAAAATATCAAGATAGAAAGATCTAAGATTACAATTTCCCCCAACACGTCATTTGAATCTCCTAACTCTCTCTTTTTAATCAGTTAAAACATACAAATTGACAACCGAGAAGTCAAAACTTCATGAGAGCCTCTGTCGATGGTCAATCACGAATCTCCCTAATGCGGTGCATAGGTATATGTCTATCCTATACACTATCAAGAGACCAATTTCAAGAATGATTGATAAGACACGTATCACTAAATCTCATTAACCGTCCCCTCAATTACCAACTTTCGCATAGGAAGTCATTAAGACTAGATTCTCTATTGGTTGCATGCGGTAGTTAGGTATATGTCTATCCCAACTACTATCAAGTTACCTATTTATGCAGATGATTAACAAGACACACATCACTTAATCTAGTTAATAACCCACAATAATCTTTAACTCTCGCATGTTATCATAACTAGGTCTTAACCTATAATCCGTTCGTCAAGTTCATATAGATTCCCAAGGTAATTACTGGCCAAGCAATTAATCTAGAAGCAAAGGTTATCATAATCAATTCACAAATAAATAACTAATATCAAGAGAGAGAGACTTCAATTCAATTTAAATGTTGGGTTCCATTGCAATATTAGAATAGAAGATTAGTTCATGATAGCTTCAACAAACATCAATTTCATTTCATACATCTTCAAATTCGAATTACAAAAGAGAGAATTTTCTAGAGATAAAACCACTTTTGAGGGCATTCAGATGTTGCTCCTTTGGTGGTTGAAGATTTATAGCTCTCCTCTTCAATATTGCAATTCTTGTTGACTGAGTTCCTTGGCTTGTGGCTTGATTCAGCTTGATTTGCAGCCTTTAGCACTGTTGTTTGATGTAATATGTAGCCTCTCTATCCCTAGATATCTGATATGAAGCTTAGAAGAGAATATATATAGCCTCCTTCAAGAAACCCTAGCCGAGCTCGAACAAAATGTAGCTCAGATCGCACTGAAAGTATGTCAGATCGCACTCAAGATGGCATTGGCGCGCCAGCACGGTGCCTGGCGCACACGTGCCCATGGCCTGGTTGGCACACGCTGGCTGCCACACGCCCACGTCGTGCGCCCGCACGCCAGCGCGCGCGCCCGCGCCCATGCCCTGTTGCTCGCCTAGCGCCCCGCCTGCTGCTCGCTTGCTGCCCGCTTGCCTGTCGAGGCCCGTGCGCGCGCCCCCGCGCGCGCCCATATGCGCGCGCCTGCTGCCTATCTGACCACCCACGCCCAGCGCCAGCGCCCAACCGAGGCTGCCAAGGCCCACGCGCGCCGCACGACGCCCGCGCCTAGCGCCTGCCTGGCGCCCACCTACTGCACGTGCGTGCTGCTGCCGCTCGTGGCTTGGCCGACGCCGCAGGCCGTGCACGCTTTCCAACACGGTGCACGCTCAAGTTCCAAGTTTCATCAAATTAAACACCGACGTCGCCAAACACTGATTTCCACCGTATTACCATTCGGGCATGGATATCCAAGCACGTGCATTAAGTCATTGCAAACAACGATCCGAGCAATCTTTATTTTAATTTCTATAAACACAATGAAAATGCATCAAAGCAACATAAAAGAAGTAAAAATAACAAGAAACTAAATTATCTAGAAACAAGATAAAAATACCTAAAAACATATAAAATTCCCAAAAGCTAACAAATTATCAAGATCAAAGGTACCCAAATTGTGTGTATAAAACACCCTCATCAATCTCTCAGTCTGGTTCAAACACAAAAATTGTTATTTCATGCCGCCACTTAGTCTTTTCATTGAATTCCTTGGTATCATTGTACGTTCGAAAACCTCCAAACTCATCTTTATCCACTGGCAAAAAATAACTCTCATCATTCGGTTCACCTTTTTTTGCATCCTTGACCACACTAACCTAGAAACACTCCTCACGACCATTTGAAAGCTTGATCGACTGCAAAACAGATGGTCGGGACTTCTTGTCAAAAATTGGCAATTCCACATAAAAGATGTTACCTGACTTTGGAGTTTCATTCAGAGCTGCAAAAGTTTCTTGCAATACTGTATTCAAGGTCAACTTCGCACTTTCTTCATCAACATTCTTACTAAGTACAATTTACAAGTCACTTTTTCCTTCAAGATCAAATATTTCCTGTGCTAAAGAGTCAGTCACATCAATAGAATAAACAAGATTTCCATCACTAGGATATTGCATGGCATCATAAATATTAAACTTAATAATTTTGCCATTAAATTCCATTGAAAGTGTACCACTATGAACATCTATCTTAGTTTTGGATGTCTTCAAAAATGGTCTTCCTAACAAAATAGGTGCATTTTGGTCACCGTTTTCTATATCAAGCACATAAGAATCAGTAGGAAAAATCAAATCATTTACTTGCACAAAGGCATCCTCAACTACACCTCTAGGATAAACATTAGATCTATCAGCTGCCAATTGAATTACCGTACCAGTTTTACTCAAAGGTTCAAGTGACAAAGAAGCATATATAGAATATGGCATGACATTAATAGATGCTCCTAAATCTAGCATAGCTTTTTCAAATCTAGTGTTACCTATCGTGCAAGGGATAGTGAACATACCCGGATCTTGGCACTTAGTAAGGAGTTTTCTTTGAATAACAGATAAGACCCTCTTCCCTACTTTTATTTTTTCATATCTTTTAAGTTCCCGTTTCCTCTTTTGTGTACACAATTCTTTTAAAAATTTAGCATAACGAGGTACTTGTTTAATAGTATCTAATAATGGAATGTTTACCTCGCATCTACGGAAAGTCTAATACAAATCTAAATACTTATCAATTTTCCTATTTTCAGTTTAAGCCAGAGGGAAAGGGGGTACTGGTTTATAATCAGAGAGAGGAAAAAATTTACGCTTCGGTACATCATCATCACACACAACTCCTCTATCTGAATTATCCATTTCTGCTTTACTTTGCTCCTCCAATGTGGGTACTATCTTTTCTGAATTCTTTACCTCTTTACCACTTCTCAAGGTGATCACACTTACATTCTCCTTTAGATTCACCACTGTTTGAGAGGGTAACTTTCCCGAACCTTGCGCCTCCAATCGACTGATTGCGGTAGCCATTTGTCCCATTTGAGTGCCCAAATTTTGAATACTTGCCCTTGTTTCCTGTTGAAATTGTAAAGTGTTAGTGGCAAAAAATTTAACAATATCTTCTAAAGACATAGTAGAGTTAGAAGATTGGCCCTGTTGTTGTCTATTGGGATAAGGTTGTCTGTATTGCTGGTAATGCGAGGGATTTTGAGTTGCAGGTTGAGTTGCTTGTGGATTCTCATAGCTAAAATTAGGATGATCCCTCCATCCAAGATTATACGTGTTCGAATAGGGATCAAATTTCCGTTATGGTTGTCCAAGGAAGCCACCTATTGTATTCACTTGCTTAAAGGACTCCTCTTGAAGAGTTGGGCACATATCTGTTGGGTTTCCTACTACCGCACAAATTTCGCAAGCCTTCATTTGTTGTGTATTACCTGCAGCCATTTGACGAACAAGAGATATTAGACTCGCAATTTGTTGTTCAATAGATGAAATTTGTACCTCATTTACATTCCTAGGTGAAAAGTCAAGTCGATTGCCAAATTGTTGAGAATTAGCCGCCATATTTGCAATCAAAGTTCTCGCAGCATCAGGAGTTTTATCTACTAAAGCTCCTCTACTAGCAGTATCAATCATGCTTTTATCGGTAAGTAAAAGTCCTTCATAAAAATATTGGATAAGAAGCTAATCACTAATTTGATGATGGGGGCAACTTGCACATAGTCTCTTGAAACATTTCCAATACTCATGTAGGGTTTCTCCGTTGTTCTGCCTCACACCACAAATTTCTTTCCTAATATAGGCAGCCCTTGAAACGGGGAAATATTTTTCTAGAAACAATCTTTTCATTCCTTCCCATGTGGTGATACTTCCGGAGGGTAGATAGTATAGCCAATCCTTAACCAAATATTTTAGAGAAAATGGAAAGGCTCTCAATTTGATTCGTTCCTCGGTTACTCCGGTCGGCTTCATACTTGTGCACACCACATGAAATTCCTTCATATGTTTGTGAGGGTCTTCACCTGAAAGACCATAAAAGGCAGGTAAAAGATGTATCAGTCCAGATTTTAATTCAAAAGGAGTATTAGCATCTAAATTAGGAAAAGTTATGCATAAAGGTTGTTGAGCTAAATCTGGAGTTGCTTGCTCTTTCAAAGTCCGATTTCCTACCATAAATTCCTTCTCTTCTAAATTTCTCTGAGCTGTCTTCCTCAATTTACGTATGATTTTCTCGATCTCTGAATCACACTACAAATTACTTTGATTAGTAGAACAAGTTTTGGTCATAAACAATCGAGGAAAATCAACTAATCTATGAAAAACGACTAACAAAAATTTAAAAGTTTACTAAAACAAAATAAGGATTACAAAAGCATAAAAATAAACAATGGTCAATCCCCGGCAACGGCGCCAAAATTTGGTGTGCTGTCACAGGCAACCAAAAATAAAACCTTACTGAGAAAGATAATTACGTAGTAGTGTAAGTAAGAGTCGATCCCACAGAGAATGATGTGTTTTGTTTTTATGCTTTGTAACCAAAATTGTGAGGGGGGTTTGATTGTGATTATTAAAGTAAACTAAAAATGATACAAAATAATTTATTAAACTAAATTAGAGAAAACAAACATTGGATTAAATCAACTTCCACTTCAGAAACTTACACTGATCATTGACTCAAGCATAACTAATTAATATTTTTAATATTCACCGTTAGAATCAATTCACCATTTTGAACCATTCCATATCTTTCCTTAAATTTTTTTTAGATAGAAACAAGCGATCTAAATAACCCTAACTACTAAACAACTTTAGACACGCGCTAAAAGTTTAATCTAGTAGATGCAAGAATTAGAAAACCCGATGAAGCTAAAAAATACAAGCACAAGCGGTTGCATTTAATTTAGTTGAGTATTCTTCCTAGGATATAATAATCTCGTGATCTATAGTCAATCATTAACCTTAGTTGCTTCGCAAATTAGAGAGACCAAACAATTACGGATTTGATATCTAATTTAGCAGTAGATTTCAACACTTAATAAACTAGTATGCATCCTAGCAATCAAACATATCAATCATAGAATTTAAACACAAAAGAATAATCAATACTCAAAATAATAATTGAACAATTAAAATCAATTAGATCTCACAGCATAATAATTTTGAGGTTTCCGTCTCCTTAATCCAAGAATAAGAATTTAGTTGCTCATAACCATGAAAATCACCAAAGAATATAGAAGAGAGTTGCTAGCAAAAGACGCCCTCTCTAATGCCTAATAACATGTATTTACAGTTTACATAGGAAAACCCTGACTTAAAAGGAAAAGAAATCCAATTTGGAATCAAAATCTAAGTCAAAATCGCACAAAATCTAGGCAATCCGCGCTACCGGCACTGTCGCGCCGCGTTTCCTCTTCATTTTGGTGTTGCCGCGCCAACCATCCAGAGTTTTGAAATTCGCAGTCGGTGCTGCCGCGCCACATCCTAGGCCAAAATCGGCGCTGTTGCGCCACTAGTCCAGAGTTCCTCATTTTTGCTTTAAGTCCAAAAATACGCACAAATGCACTCCAAATCTTCTCCAAAATTATAAACTCCTCCAATTGCACCTAAAATCAAAATATAAGAATAGAGAGCGTATTTAGGCACAAAATCAATACAAAAGGTACATAATTAAGCGATAAAAACATAACAAATTCCATACTCATCAATCCTCAATACACCACCAATATTCATCTTATAATATTATGTGATTTTTCACCAAGTTTCATAATATTCCACCATTCACAAAATTTACTGAGAATTTTCACTATTTTTAAACTACTTTAAATGACTTAAAAACTACAATAAATACTTATGCTCTTCAATAATTCACCAAATATTTTTAATAATTCTTAAATAATATTATAAGATTACTTTAATCAAAAATTTAGCTCAAAACTATTTTTCGGTAATTTAATTATAATTTTTCAAAGTGCTAAAACTTTAAAAATTCATAATAATTAAATCGCTTATCTGAAAATTACGAATTCTACGTCCATGATGTGTTGTCGCAAGCACCTAAAAATAAAATCTTACTGCAAAAGATATTAATGTAGTAGTGCAAGTAAGAGTCGATCCCACAGAGAATGATTAGTCTAAATTTATACTTTGTAAACCAAAAGGGGGGGTTTGGAATTTTATTTAACTAATTAACTGAAACAAAATAAGAATAAAATAAAGACTTTAGTTGTTCCGTTCAATATCACCTTATCATAGCAATATTTATCCTTCAATCAAATTAATAGCCGTATGTAACAACAAGCTCTGCAACCGAAACTCCCATTAATTATCACTCAATGAAACAAGCTCTTCACAAGATTCTAACCATTATACAACCTAGAACAAGCTCTCTAGATTTAATATAACAACAACATTAAGATCTAGGGAATTAAACTATTCCAAGCAACAATCACATAAGCTCGGATTATTTAACCTGTCTTCCAATAATCATAGAAATACTCAAAAGCTTGACCACAATCATGTATTACTAATTGCTACTAATGATTAGGAACAATATCAATTTCACGTAATACTATCCCTTAATCTAGCAGATGATATTAGTTAACCAATTTAATCCTGCAGAAACTAAATTAGTTAAGCCAAATAACATTTAACAGTTAAAACAGATTATCAAGAATGAACTTCATAAAAGAAGGAATGAATAGTGTAAATAAAGTTCAACATCTCATTGGAACTAAATAAAAGAAATGAGAAAAAAGAGTTCATAGCAAATATGCAAATTATAATTTACAAGATATTCAACAACAATAATGGAATATAAAAATAAAGAAAGAGTTTAGAGAAGAAAATTAGTGTTTTGATATCCGGCTGTCACTTCAGATCACAATCTTCAATCTCCAAGCTTTCGCCTTCGATTCTTGGCTTCCATAAATGTTAATCTCTTGCTTGCTCTTGAACTATAAAAATAGAGAAGAGAGTAGCCCCCCCTTAGAGGTCTACTTCCTCTCACTACTCCTATACTAACAAACTAATGTGGAGAATAGATACAAGGAATTGGTGTATGAATTGGGGGTGAATTAGTGTGTGAATTGGTGTGTACAAGCCTAGCTTCACTTGGTATTTATAGGAACTCATGGTGTGTTAACCTATCATCATAAGTCAAGATCAAACACTCAATCTACTCATGTGCATCAGCCAACTAAGGAAGAAGCCACCCAAAAACGTGCCCATATGATGCACAAATAGTCCAAATCTAATAACTAAACTGATCAGCACCTTGTAAGCCAATTTTGAATCAGCAAACTACCGATTTTGGACTTGGGCACAAAATAAACGTTGTAGCCCTAGATTTTCTAATGAATTTGGGCTTTTGAATCACCTGATTTGGAGTTGGGAAGTTCAAGTTATGGCCCAAATACTCCAACTGGTACGGACAAGAATCTAGTCCATGCGGGATTCGGATCAGTTCACTTTGTCACACTATTTGGAGGTCCAAATGAACTCAGATTTTTGCTCACCATACCATTTCGGAAAGCTTGAGAAGTCCATTCAAAACTTCAAGAGGACCACATTCTCATTTGGAAATTCTAACACCATTCAAATCGCAAACGAAGCTCTACAGGTCAATCTGTCCAACCGAGCTATTTCCTGGAATATTCAGCTTCGACGTCTGTTGGAAAATTGGCAATAACTCTCTCATCCGAGCTCTGATTTAGGCGTTTCAAGATGTTCTGAAAAGCTAAGAAATAGATCTACAACTTTTCTTCTTTGAGCGTTGAGAGATACAGGTTGGATCAAGGACTAAATTGAGCCTCAAGGGGCTGCTATGTTAATGAAAAATTCTTGAAAATGATCCAAACACCCTTTTATTCTTTTTCCTATAAAACAAAGTAAAAATACATAAAAATGATACAAAGACACATTCTATACCAATAAGATAAAAACACATGAAAATGATTATAAATTACTCAAAAACTCACAAATCATCAAGCTAAAAATACTCAATTTATAGGTATAAATTTGACTCATCAAATACCCCCAAACTTGAACCTTTGTTTGTCCTCAAGCAAAACAAATACAAATTATAAAAATTAAACTCTTCTAATAAAATCTAACTTGAGCAATGAGATAAAAAGCTTGAACAATGACCTCAAAGATGTCAACACATGATAACTCTAGAAAACTTTCAAAATATCGCAACGTCTAGGATTTTAACTTGCTTGCTAGTCATACCTCACTTTAGATCATTTCCTTGTGTGTGTGTATCCATTTGCACTAAACCAATAATAGCTCGGATGAACTTATGCAATACATTACCTTATGAAACAAATCAAAATAAACTCGAAAAACTACATGCTTAATACATCACTCACCGCAAATGTAAACAAATTGGAAATTTCAAATATTTTGAGATCAATGGACTCTAGGTAAGTGCATTTTATGCTCCATCTTATCCTAAGTCCACTCTTATGCGCAAGTGCGTTTTACGCTCCATCTCAACTCACTGCAAGATTTGCGATTTATTACTTCCTTCATTTTTTTTTCTTTTATTTTTTTTATTTTATATAGGTGAGTGTGTTTTACGCTCTATCTCACCTAAGCATGTGTTTATGAGTGAGTGTATTTTACGCACTATCTCAACTCACCACATGACCAACAAATCAAATTTGAGTACATTGCTACGAGTGATGTTTAAACGAGTTCTAGAGCTTATTGATCTCTCACACAAGCATTCGATCATATATAAGCCTTCTCTAAGTGTATCACTGGTTCATTACAAATGGATAAGTGCTCAAATGTGGTAGGGATTCAAGCAAAGTAATAACCAACAAAAAAGTTAAGCACACAGACTAAGAAACATATTTCCATTTTTCATGAGTTACATTTTATTTAATCGGGCTTCTATCATTGGCCGTAGTTCTAAATCAAGTCAATGCTCAAGAAACACAAAATAATAACCCTAAATTTTTATTTTATTTTTTTAAAAAAAAATCATATATTTTTTATATATAAAAACACATTTTTTTTATAAAAACACATAAATACTAAAAACTAATAAAAACACAAATACTAAATACTACCCCCAAAACTTAAAATTGACATTGTCCTCAATATAAACAATTAACAAATCAAATGCAAAGGACTTCCCTGGAAATATGTCAATAATCGTGGGGCGTTGGAACTGTAGAATGACCTAACACGAAAGATAAAACTAAACAAAATTAAAATCAAGTGAAATAAAATTAGATGAAAGGGATGCGAAATTTGGCTTGCCTCCCAAGTACCGCTTAGTTTATAGTCGTCAGCCCGACTTCTTTATTTCTTATTCGAGACCTTGAGATCGTCGCGGACAAAACAAGAGTCCCTGCGAAATTAAAAGGCAATACGAGTTTAAATTTAGATAGAAAAGTGCTAAAATGAAATAAGGTTCACAAAAGCACAAAATAAAACAAAAATTATTCCCCGACAACAGCGCCAAAATTTGATGTGCTGTCGCAAGCATCCAAAAATAAAACCTTACTGCAAATGATATTAATGTAGTAGTGCAAGTAAGAGTCGATCCCACAAAGAATGATTAGTCTAAATTTATACTTTGTAAACCAAAAGGGGGGATTTGGAATTTTATTTAACTAATTAACTGAAACAAAATAAGAATAAAATAAAGACTTTAGTTCTTCCGTTCAATATCACCTTATCATAGCAATATTTATCCTTCAATGAAATTAATAGCCATAGGTAATAACAAGCTCTACTACCCGAATCTTCCATTAATTATCACTCAATGAAACAAGCTCTTCACAAGATTCTAACCATTATACAAACTAGAACAAGCTTTCTAGATTTAATATAACAGCAGCATTAAGATCTAGGGAATTAGACTATTCCAAGCAACAATCACATAAGCTCGGATTATTTAACCTGTCTTTCAATAATCATAGCAATAGTCAAAAGCTTGACCACAATCATGTATCACTAATTGCTACTAACGATTAGGAACAATATCAATTATACGTAATATTATCCCTTGATCTAGCAGATGATATTAGTTAACCAATTTAATCCTACAGAAACTAAATTAATTAAGTCAAATAACATTCAATAGTTAAAACGGATTATCAAGAATAAACTTCATATAAGAAGGAATGAATAGTGTAAATAAAGTTCAACATCTCATTGGAACTAAATAAAAGAAATGAGAAAAAAGTTCATACCAAATATGCAAATTATAATTTACAAGATATTCAACAACAATAATGGAATATAAAAATAAAGGAAGAGTTTAGAGAAGGAAAATAGTGTTTTGATATTCGGCTGTTACTTCAGATCACAATCTTCAATCTCCAAGCTTTCGCCTTCGATTCTTGGCTTCCATAAATGTTGATCTCTTGCTTGCTCTTGAACTATAAAAATGGAGAGGAGAGTAGCCTCCCCCTGGAGGTCTACTTCCTCTCACTACTCCTATACTAACAAACTAATGTGGAGAATAGATACGAGGAATTGGTGGTGAATTAGTGTGTGAATTGGTGTGTACAAGCCTAGCTTCACTTGGTATTTATAGGAACTCATGGTGTGCTAACCTATCATCATAAGTCAAGATCAAAAACCCAATCTACTCATGTGCATCAGCCAACCAAGGAAGAAGCCACCCAAAAACGTGCCCATGTGATGCACAAATAGTCCAAATCTAACAACTAAATTGATCAGCACCTTGTAAGCCAATTTTGAATCAGCAAACCACCGATTTTGGACTTGGGTAAAGAATAAAAGTTGTAGCCCCTAGATTTTTTAATGAATATGGGCTTTTGAATCACCTGATTTGGAGTTGGGAAGCTCAAGTTATGGCCTAAATACTCAAACTGGTCCGAACAGGAATTCAGTCTAGGCGGGATTCGGATCAGTTCACTTTGTCACACTATTTGGAGGTCCAAATGAACTCGGAGTTTTGCTCACCATACCATTCCGGAAAGCTAAAGAAGTCCGCTAAAAACTTCAAGAAGACCACATTCTCATTTGAAAACTCTAACACCATTCAAATCGCAAACGAAGCTCCAGAGGTCAATCTGTCCAACCGAGCAATTTCTTGGAATATTCAGCTTCGACGTCTGTTAGAAAATTGGCCGTAACTCTCTCATTCGAGCTCTGATTTAGGCGTTTTAAGATGTTTTGGAAAGCTAAGAAATAGATCTACAACTTTCCTTCTTTGAGCGTTGACAGATACATGTTAGATCAAGGACTAAATTGAGCCTCAAGGGGCTGTTATGTTAATGGAAAATTCTGGAAAATGATCCAAACACCCTTTTATTCTTTTTCCTATAAAACAAAGTAAAAATACATAAAACTGGTACAAAGACACATTCTATACCAATAAGATAAAAACACATGAAAATGATTATAAATTATTCAAAAACTTACAAATCATCAAGCTAAAAATACTCAATTTATAGGTATAAAATCGACTCATCAAATACCCCCAAATTTGAACTTTGCTTGTCCTCAAGTAAAACAAACACAAATTATAAAAATTAAACTCTTCCAATAAAATCTAACTTGAGCAATGAGACAAAAAGCTTGAACAATGACCTCAAAGATGTCAACACATGATAACTCTAGAAAACTTTCAAAATATCGCAACGTCTAGGATTTTAACTTGCTTGTTAGTCATACCTCACTTTAGATCCTTTCCTTGTATGTGTGTATCCATTTGCACTAAACCAATAATAGCTCTGACGAACTTATTCAACCACATTACCTTATAAACAAATCAAAATAAACTCAAAAAACTATATGCTTAATACATCACTCACCGCAAATGTAAACAAATTAGAAATTTCAAAAATTTTGAGATCAACGGACTCTAGGTAAGTGCATTTTATGCTCCATCTTATCCTAAGTCCACTCTTATGGGCGATTACGTGTTACGCTCCATCTCAACCGACTGCAAGATTTGCGATTTATTACTTCCTTCATTTTTTTTCTTTTATTTTATTTTATTTTATATAGGTGAGTGTGTTTTACGCTCTATCTCCCCTAAGCATGTGTTTATGAGTGAGTGCGTTTTACGCTCCATCTCAACTCACCACATGACCAACAAATCAAATTTGAGTACATTGCTACGAGTGATGTTTAAACGAGTTCTAGAGCTTATTGATCTCTGACACAAGCATTCGGTCATATATAAGCCTTCTCTAAGTATATCACTGGTTCATTACAAATGGATAAGTGCTCAAATGTGGTAGGGATTCAAGCAATGTAATAACCAACAAAAAAGTTAAGTACACAGACTAAGAAACATTTGTCCATTTTTCATGAGTTACATTTTATTTAATCGGGCTTCTATCATTGGTCGTAGTTCTAAATCAAATCAATGCTTAAGAAACACAAAATAATAACCCTAAATTTTTATTTTATTTTTTTTAAAAAAATTCATATATTTTTTATTTATAAAAACACACAAATACTAAATACTAATAAAAACACAAATACTAAATACTACCCCCAAAACTTAAAATTGACATTATCCTCAATGTAAACAATTAACAAATCAAATGCAAAGGACTTCCTTGGAAATATGTCAATAATCGTGGGGCGTTAGAACTGTAGAATGACCTAACATGAAAGATAAAACTAAACAAAAATAAAATCAAGTGAAATAAAATTAGATGAAAGGGATGCGAAATTTGGGTTGCCTCCCAAGTAGCGCTTGGTTATAGTCGTCAGCCCAACTTCTTAATTTCTTATTCGAGACCTTGAGATCGTCGTGGACAAAACAAGAGTCCCTGCGAAATTAAAAAGCAATACGAGTTTAAATTAAGATAGAAAAGTGCTAAAATGAAATAAGATTCACAAAAGCACAAAATAAAGCTAAAATCATTCCCCGACAACGGCGCCAAAATTTGATGTGCTGTCGCAATCATCCAAAAATAAAACCTTACTGCAAAAGATATTAATGTAGTAGTGCAAGTAAGAGTTGATCCTACAGAGAATGATTAGTCTAAATTTATACTTTGTAAACCAAAAGGGGGGTTTGGAATTTTATTTAACTAATTAACTGAAACAAAATAAGAATAAAATAAAGACTTTAGTTCTTCCGTTCAATATCACCTTATCATAGCAATATTTATCCTTCAATAAAATTAATAGCCATAGGAAACAACAAGCTCTGCTACCCGAAACTCCCATTAATTATCACTCAATGAAACAAGCTCTTCATAAGATTCTAACCATTATACAACCTAGAACAAGCTCTCTAGATTTAATATAACAGCAACATTAAGATCTAGGAAATTAGACTATTCCAAGCAACAATCACATAAGCTCGGATTATTTAACCTGTCTTCCAATAATCATAGCAATACTCAAAAGCTTGACCACAATCATGTATCACTAATTGCTACTAATGATTAGGAACAATATCAATTACACGTAATACTATCCCTTGATCTAGCAGATAATATTAGTTAACCAATTTAGTCCTGCAGAAACTAAATTAGTTAAGCCAAATAACATTCAACAGTTTAAACGAATTATCAAGAATGAACTTCATATAAGAAGGAATGAATAATGTAAATAAAGTTCAACATCTCATTGGAACAAAATAAAAGAAATGAGAAAAGAGTTCATAGCAAATATGCAAATTATAATTTACAAGATATTCAACAATAATAATGGAATATAAATATAAAGGAAGACTTTAGAGAAGGAAAACAGTGTTTTGATATCCGGCTGTCACTTCAGATCACAATCTTTAATCTCCAAGCTTTCGCCTTCGATTCTTGGCTTCCATAAATGTTGATCTCTTGCTTGCTTTTGAACTAAAAAACTGGAGAAGAGAGTAGCCTCCCCTGGAGGTCTACTTCCTCTCACTACTCTTATACTAACAAACTAATGTGGAGAATAGATACAAGGAATTGGTGTATGAATTTGTGGTGAATTAGTGTGTGAATTGGTGTGTACAAGCCTAGCTTCACTTGGTATTTATAGGAACTCATGGTGTGCTAACCTACTATCATAAGTCAAGATCAAACACCCAATCTACTCATGTGCATCAGCCAACCAAGGAAGAAGCCACCCAAAAACGTGCACATGTGATGCACAAATAGTCCAAATCTAACAACTAAACTGATCAGCACCTTGTAAGCCAATTTTGAATCAGCAAACCACCGATTTTGGACTTGGGCAAAGAATAAAAGTTGTAGCCCTGGAATTTTTAATGAATTTTGGCTTTTGAATCACTTGATTTGAAGTTGGGAAGCTCAAGTTATGGCCCAAATACTCCAACTGGTCCGAAAAGGAATCCAGTCCAGGCGGGATTCGGATCAGTTCACTTTGTTACACTATTTGGAGATCCAAATGAACTCAGACTTTTGCTCACCATACCATTCCGGAAAGCTTTAAAAGTCCACTAAAAACTTCAAGAAGACCACATTCTCATTTGGAAACTCTAACACCATTCAATCGCAAACGAAGCTCCAGAGTTCAATCTGTCCAACCGAGCTATTTCCTGGAATATTCAGCTTTAACGTCTGTTGGAAAATTGGTCGTAACTCTCTCATCCGAGCTCTGATTTAGGCATTTCAAGATGTGCTGAAAAGCTAAGAAATAGATCTACAACTTTCCTTCTTTGAGCGTTGAGAGATACAGGTTGGATCAAGGACTAAATTGAGCCTCAAGGGGCTGCTATGTTAATGGAAAATTCTGGAAAATGATCCAAACACCCTTTTATTCTTTTTCCTATAAAACAAGTAAAACTGCAAAAAAAAGATACAAAGACACATTCTATACCAATAAGATAAAAACACATGAAAAGGATTATAAATTACTCAAAAACTCACAAATCATCAAGCTAAAAATACTCAATTTATAGGTATAAAATCGACTCATCAGTCCATTTCAAATGAAATTTAATTCTCTAAAACTTTTTAATACAAAATCTTTTCAAAATCTGGCCGAAAATAGTCCAAACGGGCTTTGCCGGAAAGTTCGCCAGTGGCAAACCTCCGATCATCTTCTCCAGCAGTCCAAAAGGTTGTAATATCCAAGGTCAATTTTTAATTTAATATTTACAATAAATTGAATTTATGTGAAACTCTTATGTGATTTCAATTATTATATGTATATGTGTTATATATATATATATATATATATATATATATATATATATATATTTAATTGAGATATGTGACGAGATGAATTTAAATAGTTAGTTTTGATTAATTTAACTATTTGAATTAACTAAGTAGATATTAATTTTAATAAATTGCAAGGATGGAATTAAAACTCAAATTTGAGTTCGGAGTGGAAATTGAAGACGCGGACTGTATATTTGAGTCCGAAACGTCGAAATTAGTCAGAATAGATTGTAATCACAAAAAGTTTCGGGGTTGACTTTTTGGTCAAAGTCAACCGGTTGATTTTTCTCGGATAAAAAGTCAAACTCGAATTTCAGAAGCTAATTTGGCGAAACGAATAATCCCACGACGTTCGAAACATCGAATTTAGTAGGAATCGATATTAATATCGAAAAGTTTGGTTACGGGGGGCAAAATGGTCAAATAGCTTATTAAATTGATTAAATAATTAAAATAATATTTTTTTAAATAAAAAGGAGGTAGCTGACCATGAGGGGCCCACGTGACTACCAAATTGGGACAAAAAGGAGAGATAGGCACGGTTATGTATGGAAAAGAAATGGGTGGGAGTTATTTCATTCTTTTAAACCTAAAACCTTTTCAATTTCATAACTCTTTTCCTTTAATTCTCTAACCCAAACAAATGAATGGCTTAATGAGGATTCAACTGATGATTAGAGATGAAAGGGCAAGAGAATCAATTGCCAATAACATCTACAAATACTCCCCACCCGAATTGTCTTTCCTTTTTGCTAAACAAATTCTACCGAGAGAGAAAATTGTGAACTTGAGAGTACTTGAAAATTTCTAAAGTTTCTAGGGGATTTGCAAGCAAAAAAGGAAGTATTCACTCGCCTAAATCAGGGGAAGAATCATCAAGAGGTATTTCAAGAGAACTTTTATTTTCTTATATGTAATAAAGAGAAATAGTGCATATATAATGGTAAATGGTCTATTTGTGGCTTCGTGTTACCATGTTGTTGTTAGTTGTTGATGTTAGCATATTAAGAACACAAGTTCTGGTTTAAATCATATCTTACATGTTCTGAATTTAGAAGAATTAAGCAATGTATGCTATATGTTTGATAATATGCCTATAAGATGCTAAATTAATCAAAAAGTGGAAATTTGTTAGAGTAGATGATCTGGACATTAGGAATAATTTTGTTGCATGCTATAATCGAAAACACGGATTTTTGTCAAATTGGATTAAACTAGTGTTCTGTGACTTTTCGGATTTTTCGGAGCTTTGGAATTGTACCTTCGGTAATCCGATTGATGTATGTATTAATTTTGTAAAATACTAGGTAGCATGATGTCTAACCTGACCAATTTGAATGTAATCCGAATTAAAGCGAGCAAGATATGATTTTCGGGAGCAAGTATGAAAATAATCAAAACTGCAGATTCTGGGAAATTCCCAGAAATTTTTAAGTCTCAAGAACAGTCGTGCACGCTTATCTAGGCATCTGGTTTGTGGTCTTAATATGTTAGTTTGATGTATTTGTTAATTTTGTAAAATACTAGGTAGTATGATGTATATGCTAACCAAGTTTCAAAGGAAACTAGTTTAAATTGAGCAAGATATGAATTATGGGAACTAGTATGAAAATAACTAAAATCTGGAAATTCTGGAAAACCCAGAAAATTTTCCAAGTCTGAAAGCAGGTCGGGCACGCTTATTTAGGCTCCTGGATTGTGGTCTTATTATGTTATTTTTATGAATGTAATATTTTTATAAAATACTATGTTGTATGAAGTTTATTGTGTCCAAGTATCATGGTCATATCATCTGTAGATTAGTGGGAATAAAATCGCACAAGTGGCTGCAAGAAACGAAAATTTCAATGTCAGGTCAAAAAAAATATTTTTTTTTCTCAGATTCTAAAATTGTACAATTTTACCTATGTGATGCGACACGTTATGTGATTAATTTGTATTGATAATAGAATGAGAATTAAATATATATTCTAATTGAAATGAAAGGAATCATTTACCCTTAAAACTAGTATTTGAATAATTAGTTGCTTAATGTGACTTAAATGAATAGGTTACGTGAAGAACTAGTAGATAGCTTTAACTATAGAAGACTTATCAGGCAAGTTTCTTGACTCTACTTTTTCATTGAGCAAGTTTCTAAACTTTACTCTTTTAATTGAGTAAATATTCTATCCTTATTCAATGATCGTGAGTTTCTTAACTTGTGCTATTTATTAATATGTACAAGTTTCTTATGACGTAAGTTATACAAATTCATTGTACAAGCTTTATTGATGATTACTCAATTGTTATTTCAATCGTTATGTTTTAAAGTTCTTAATTATTTACGAACTGCTTTCAAGTATGTTTTCTGGCCTTTTGCTCCGGCTAGACATTATTGATGTGAAACGTTATATTATTTGAATAATTCAAATTCACTGTAGCTATTAAAGTTTACCAATCTGAATTACTTTGGTGCGGTCTCGCATGAATACTAAGATAAACAACCCGAATAACTGGACAAACAGATGTCGGGCATATAGTCCCATTTATGTTTATGCGTTTAAATTTCATACTTGTGCACAATATAGGGTACGATAGGCTGATCACCTGGAGTACTTGCGGAGAAGGTTTTACAATCAATCTGATTGATAAACACTTCTGATGATTTTTGATGAAACAAAAACAATGTTCAGGGTGTCTAATACCCCTTAGTATGCTATCGAAAATTCTAAAACTCTTATCTTTAACATTCATATTTACCTCTTGATTATTCTTTCCATTATTGAGAAACACAATTCAGATATCTCTATCCTAGATATTTATTATCAAATTACTTGTTATACTTGTTGGGCAATTTATGCTCAGTCTTGCTTAAATCTTTCAGTTAAGGGTGAGAAGGCCGAGGGCTCGGGCAAGGACAAGGGAAAGGCTTAGATGAAATGATGAAAACTTATTTCTTTGTAATAAGTTTAGATTTTCCGCATTGATGTAATGTAGCGATGAACGCTAAGTTTAAGTATATTTAAGGTTTTGTAACTTGAGATTATTTTTGGATTTATATTTGGGTTTATTATCGAATACTATTGTAATTATTATTATTATTTATGAAGTTTATTTAGTTAGATGATGGTGTATGATGTATCGTGAGTATCATATCCTGTGTTTGATGTTACACGGATTTGGGGGTGTCATAAAGGTTTTCCAGCGAGTTTTTCATTGCTTTTCTGCCCAGAAATTATCTACACATTTTCAGGAGTCCATACATATAATTAGTTTCAAAATCCGTTAGAGATTTCATGTTGAAACAAACATCCGAAAATATTTTCCAGCATGGTTTTTCTTCTACTTCCATCTCTATAAACATATATATACATATATAAAGAATAACTAATATGAACAAGAGTAAAATTATTACCTCTTGGAGCTGTTTTTCTCTCTTTTGTTCTCATCTTTCTCCTGCCCATTTTCTCTCTCTTGCTTTCTCTCTCTCTCTCTCTCTCTCTCTTTCTGTTAAGTAAGCTTAGCAAGGAGTATATATATATACAAGCTTAGCCGCCCTTTTTTTTTCCTCAAACCTTCCTGCTCCTTCCAATTAAAGGAAACAAAAATCTTTTTATCCTTATCATGTAGCTGCCGACTTTCTTCCATATCCTATGCACGGATGAAATCCTTGTTGTCCCACTGCCAGCATGCATACTTTAAAAGTTTGAATTTTCAAACATCTTCTTGATCATTATAGATAATAAAATATCCTTTGATCCTTATCTAATGGGTTGCCGACCTTGTACCCATGTGATGTTGTTTTTTTAATTGCCAACATAAATATGTAATGGTCCTACTTGATGACCCAAAAGCTAAAATATCGTTTTTATTATTATTATTATTATTTTTTCCTTCTTGAATTTCTCATTGATATTTCAATTCACTTCAATTCTCATTATTTCTTTTCTCATTTATAATTCTTATGCCATTATTTAGAATTTATGGGATCTTACAACGACCCCTATGTTATTTACATTTCACGACTTGATTCTGGGAGACGACATCCTAGATTCCACGACTTGACCTTAGGAGACGACCCCTAGGTTATTTATGAATTCATGACTTGATTCTAGGAGACTATACCCTAGACTTCACCATGACTTAGACGACATAGAAGATTATATGTTTTCTAAATTATGATTCAATTTGACTCTAGGAGACGACACCCTAACTTTTTTACAACGACATAATTCATATAAACACAGTACACAAACACATACATCACGTTCTTCAAGGTAATATATTTAATCTTTGTAAGAAAAATATTAGGAAAGCAGTTATCGTGTTTTACGGAAGTCGGGGGGTGCCTAACACTGTTCCCTCGCATAAACAAGCCCCTGAACTTTATGAATATCGGTTGAGGACTAATTTTACGGAGTCACGCGATGGGCCATCTCGATTATCAAAACCTAAAAATCCGGATAAGTTAGTATATCCATTTAAATTTTTACCAACTAACGACTCGGTCTAATTGGTCTACATTAAAATCAAACTTTCGAACCCCTTCGATATTAAAGTCGAATTTTCCAAACTCACCCTTAAAATCCACGATTACCAAAACATAATAATAAACACATTGAAAAAACCCCAACGTCAACAACAAGTATAAACAAACTCTCACGGCTAACTCTCGACCCTCGTATGAAAAGACTATTATGCACATTGGCTAGTCGACCACACGATTCGCAACGTCCCGTTCATTAACCATTCCAAAGTCTTTAGAATATTAGCATAGACTTTTCTATCAATTTTCATTTTTTTGGATAATCCAACAATTTTCTATAATTATTTTTATTTATAAAAACTATCATTTAGTAGCTTAAAAATAGAAATAATGCCTCGAGTAACTTTTAGACTCTCGTAACATCCCAAGTATTTATCATATATTATTATAAGATTTTTCACTAAGTTTTATAATTTTCTACCATTCACATAATTTTTTGTGAATTTTTACTATTTTTAAATTAACATTAATTAGCTTAAAAATATAATAAATACTTCTGCTCTTCCAAAATTTACCAAACTTTTTCAGTAATTTCTAAATATGATAATAAGATTATTGTACAAATTTCATCTCAAAATCATTTCTCAATATTTAATTATAATTTTCTATAGTTTTAAGTTTAGAAAATTGATAATTAATTCTTCATATTTTACGAAGTCATCAAAACTATTTGAAAATTTCTAGAGTATTAAATGGAAGCTTCACACCAATTTCATCTCAAAAGAATGTTTTAAAATTTAATTATAAATTTCTAAAATTCTGAAACTTTAAAAATTCATAATAATTAATCTAGTTATCCAAAAATGATTAGTAATATGTGCATTCTACATAAACTTTAATTCTTTATACTATTGTAATACAAAATTTTCTCAAATTTTTACCGAGAATAGCCCTAACGGGCTTGCCACAAAAGTTCACCAATAGCGAACTTGTGACGCCCCCAAATTCAGGTACCAAATACCCGAACTTGGTGCTCACGATCTACAACATCCAAACACCTTCAAGCAATGTATGATAACTAAATGCGGAATAAATAATCATATATTGATAATTTAGAAAGGTTTATATGTAACGTCCCTAAAACTCGGGTCTTACCTTGAACCCGATTCTGGCGCGTCACGGTACTACCCATACAATAAGGCTTGCTACATTAATGCAATTGTAATAATATTACAACATAACCTAGTCCAGTCCCAGGCACGAAGACCTTTAATAATACCCTTGTGATCAAGGTTGAATAAATACCATGATCATTTACAAAATATCCTATGTGAACGCAAGGTTCAAATTCTGACTTTATTCAGTCCCTGAATATTTACAATGTTATTCAACAGCTATACATTCGTTATAAAAATGCCCTTTATACAACATCGTCATCTTTGTAGTTTACTATAACAAGTAACTAACATAATCACGTCTTAACTATTATAATGGATAACCTTCATTTTTAACTCTAGGTTTACATAGTCAAATTCACGTACATCATATACCGTCATCACAGCTAAATAATTATAATAAAGGAATATTTAGCAACCTTCCTGTTTCCATGCGTCTCTAATCCTTATCATCATGATATCAAGATAATTGCATTGCATCGTAAATCTGCAAAAGTTTTATTTTTGCAAGAATGAGCACGACGGCTCAGCAAGAACTAACAGTTTTCACATTTCATGCTTCACGTAACACATAAGTTTGTATTTTATCCATGCAACATGATTCTCATACTATGCATCTTACTCATGCATTATAAATCTTATGCAATTCATCTATATATAGGCATCATGTATCTCATAGCATATCTCATGCATCTCATATTGTATATTTACAATAATTCAAGTTCCACATAGAACAATATAGTCACATAATTGCATATTGTACACACTTTAATCATGCTCGCATATAGTCCACATAATAGCGAAAGATTTAGTAATCAAGTCATGTATATCAATACATTTAAACAGGTCAACAAGTTACTGAAAGAACTTGCCTAAAGCGTTCCTTACCAAATTATGATGGCTCGTCCTTCAAATATCCTACACAATTTATTTAACAATAAAATACCGTCACTAAAAAGGCTTCATATAATGGTTTAAACTATAATAATAATTCTTATCTCATATTGTTCGCGTATTATAAATTAATAAACGCGATTAGCTCTAAAACAATTCTCGACGTCGCGTCGTTTGAAAACGTTACGACTCTCATCATCATCAACCCTTATTGGTTACATTAACCCAATTCCGTATCTTATAATGTTCGTTTCATTTGAATCGAAACACTATTTAAGTTCATTAACACTTTACGCGGCGTTTTGACGTTTACACGTCTAATTCGCCTCTTTTGCATGTGCTTAGTATGCTCATACATTGGGCTATAACACTCCATAATGTTTCATTCTTATTAGAAACAAAATGTTAAACAAGGTCATACGCACTTGTTACGGCGTTACGATGCTTGCACGTTCGTACACCAAACTTGCCTACTCGATCGCCCTAGTGACACGCATTTGCGTACGCCTAGCACGCCCATTCGAATTGTCTAATACTCAATGGTTAATGTTACGTATCATTATGAATCATAATAATCATGTTTTAGAACTAAGAACATCATTTATCATTGTCGGGAGCATTACGCGTGCTTACGCGCATGCCCGACACTCTCTGATTGCCTCCAATTACACATCAGTCCTCCAAATGGCCAATTTAGGTCATGCTACAGACCTCAAATTGAAAAGTGCAAAGAACGAAAGTTGTAGGTCTACTCTTCCTCTTTCCGAATCATCTTGAATCACCTAAATCCGAGTTCGTATGAGAAAGTTATGCCTATTTTAGTAAAGGACGTCAAAGCTGATTCTGGCCTAAACTTGGCCCGGCGTAGCTACGCCCAAAACATGCCTATGACCAGCGTATGTACGCCCAAGGCATCTGTAGCATCAGCGTAAGGGCGGCGTACATACGCCCATATTCGGTTTCATGCTCTGCTTTCGTGTTCTAGACCTACCTTGCTTCTAACCATCATAACTCCTTCTATA